>VWZG01009927.1:26359-167915 GCA_013396735.1 Grallaria varia | reverse complement strand
TCTGGAAAGGGGCGGAACTTTGGCGAAGCGTGCAAATATAAACCAATCAAAGGAAAAGGGGGTGGTAACACTGCACTGCAGCAATTGTCAACCAATCAGGAAAAGGCACATAACATAAAATACAGAAATATATCATTGTTAACAAAACCGATTAACACCTATTTCTAACAATCACAACTTCTATTTCTAATAACAAAAACATCTCTAAAACTTAAACGAAGACTGTGTTCACAGGTTCTTCTGCTCCTTCGTGGCTTTCTTCTTGCTTTTCATTTGCTTTCTTCCATCTTCTATAAGCTTCTCGTTTCTGGCTTCCGACAGTACATGGTACCAACCACCTTGTGGTAGCAATGCAAGAGGTTACATCCTGTAATGGTTGGTTATCATTGTAACATTAATTGGAGATGCTGTATTTCTATAAAATACACTGTGGCATAACAGGAAGATGCTAATAAAAATATATATATCTTTAAAAGACAGGAATGTATGATTGCCCTGGATCTGAGGGAAATGATGAGGGTAGTTCACTTCAAGTACAAAGACATTTTTATCAAAGATTTGTGTCATTAACATAGGAAAGAGCTTTCCTGCTTACTGCTTTTATCATGCTTTGCACATTTTTAAATCTGCTTCTATTCACAATAATGACTGGTTTCCCACTGTAGAAACTGAATGAAATAATTTTGCTATGGGAAAAGGGAAAAAGAAGGGGTAGTGAGGGAGCCAGAAAAATGATGGAGAACATACATAGCCAGTGAAAATCCCAATCAGTTTACAACCAGCAGTCATTTGTAATAGTAGCACATCTGATTTTCCAGACTTCATGTTCCACCTTTCACAATACTGGCTCTATTTGCCTCGGCAGCAAGGCTTCACAATTTTGTATCATTGTGACAAAGTACCTCAGTGCTGATATCTATTTTCATGGCCACCTGTGGGGTAGATAGTAGTAGGTTAAGTAGGTTTTCGATTGGGCTGGAAAAAATATTTTGAAGAACGTTAGAACTTATCCAAACAATAGAAATAAGTCATCTCTAATGGAATCCATCCAGTGACCAGATTGTGAAGTGTAAAATACAGTGAAGAATTTTGCATGTTCTGAATATGTTGTATTGCTTTTGAGAATAATATTCAGTAAACATAGGTCAATGGACAGCTCTTCCTTGTTTGAGATCCTCCACATACTATTCAACTGAGCTGTTACCCAAGTATCAAAGCAAGTAGTGTAGGCAGTCTCTTGTTAAACATGGTCTGAGTAATCTGAACTCATCCAACTATTCTGTAATCAACTCAGTGATCTGATATTATCTGTAGCCGTGCATACATGGAGTTTTATCAATTGATAATAAAATTTTTTTAAACTTAGGTGCGTTTTTTATTCTGTAGGTGGTAGACATTTGTCCATGATTTTTTAATTTGAACTGATTCTTAGCAAAATGTGTCTTTGAACCAGGTGTTTCAGGTATCACTGTCCTCCACCCTATGGCTGAAGCATCCCCCTGGGTAATGAAGAAAGAACCAGAGAGTATTGTTCCTCCAAATCTTCAGTCAGGGACTGAGGAAGCATCTTCTTCTCTTGAGGTACAATTGTTTCAAAACTGTCTTTTCCTGTTAAAGCAATACATGTTTGTCTCCATGGGGAAATGGAGCTCAAAACAATGTGAATGTTGAATTCAGTCTATTAAGCAGGCAAAGCAAGGAGTAAACTGTGTCAAGGAACATGTAGTCCCCTTGAGCTTCTTTTACACTCTGTGAGGGAATATAGCAATTTTAAGGGGAATTTATCTTGCCAAATAAAGAGGTTTTAGAATAGATAAATTGTTCCCAAAAATATACTGGCTTTATTGTCTAGATCCATGATTCTGTAAGGAGAGCATATGTTTTTCAGCTGAGACACACATTGCCCATACCTGCATTTAGTCAGTAATATAAGTAGCCTCTTGGTCTTTTTGCTTGTCCTTCTCTATGTTCAGAGGAACATCACAGATCCCCCAGTCAGAACGTGTATTTGGAAGGGTCTCTGCATTGGATCCGCAGAGCAGTCGTGCTTGCCAGCACCTGTGCGAAAATGTCCCAATAAACTGCAAATCCGTCAGCTATTCCAGTATAAGCCACTCAGTGATGAACTAAGAGAAAAGCTACATCTTTCCCTCAAGGTATTACAATCACATTTATTCATTCTTCCAGTAAGCAATAGCGAACAAATACACAAAATGGGTATCATAAATTTGTAGCATATACTTGAGAAAAAGAAATTTACTATGTTTGAAGAACAATTATTTCATATGTAGGCAGGTGCTCTGAGTGTATTTCTGAAGCAGCTCAACTGCTTCACTTATCTCTCATGAAAACTAGTTTTCTTTGCAGATATGTGGGATCTAGTCCAGTATTCATCATAGGGAGTACTCTAACAGTTTCCTTGCTGTCAATATTGATATCTGTTACTTCACTTTTACTTTGCTTAGGTTTTGTTTTACTTCACAAAGTCCTAAAAATTTAAATCTATAAAGTTGTACAAGAATTTCTACCATAATTCTACAGTTTACTTGGTCACTGAGACACACTCTAGTCTTGGTTATGTATTTGGTTTTGTAAATCAATATAAGACATTTCCAGGTTCAAGTCTGAGTTTTGTCACTGTATCCATGTCTAGCAGATAGCTGTGTCACCTTCTGACAAAGTTCATTCCATCCCCCATCAGTGGCTGGTTCATAGCAAGGTGCAAGCTACACCTCACGTGCAAGTGTTCCCAGTTGGAGTCTGAAAGGTCTGCAGCTGATCCTTGTTAGCTGCTTTGCATTTCTCAGAATTGATGAAAAACATTAATTTGTTTAATCCACATTGTGAAGGTGCTCTTGGAAGAGATTTTAAGAGTTAAAACCTCATTATTACTTAACTATTAGAAAATAACAAAATACATGTTTTCTAGGTTAATTCATTTAAGGTATTTTGATCATGGCATAGCCACTAAATTTTAAAGTTAACAGCATGTGATGTTTGGGAAGGTAGTAGGATATTGCAGCCATTTAGATTTTTTTTTTTAATTTATCTTTTTTTCCCCACATTACATTTCAAAGAAGACAAGCTTTCAATAGAAAAGCATTGACAGCTGTGCAGCCCAGACACCTTTGGGACATGGGAGTCTATCAGAATTAAATTTTAGCCTTTTTACGGTCTATAAATATATACAAATTATTATTTAATTTGCTGACCAATCTTTCAAAGACTACGCTGTAAGAAAAGTTTCATACCAAAATGGCAAGGGAAGTCTCACCATTGACCAGATCTGTTGTTGACTTTTAGAGAAAGATGAATACTGTTTGTTACATTGTGAAGGAAGGACTGCAATTATTGGCACTGACTAAACTTTTGTAATAATTGCATTAATGTGCAATGGAAATATCCTCATTGCTTATATATGAATATTTAATTAATGGATTTTTCCAGAAAGAGGTATATTTAATCTTTAGCCATATATTGACTTTATTAGACATAAATCAAGATGTAAAGAAATTTCCTTTCTTCATCTCCTATCATATTTAAGAGATATAAAGAAATGAAAAAGAACTGGAACAGATTGCTTCTGCAAACCTTGTCTGTTTGTAAAGCTCAGTACTTCATTTATCTTTCTAGCAGAGGGGTGTATTTAGAAAACCCTTCTGTAAGGACCATTTTTTAACCAACAGATCTTCTAAAACATAAAGAAATGTGGGAAAAGAAAACTGTTCTTTTTTGTAGCACTTAGCATGATTCTGGCAAAGTAAGTGTCTGTCTTAAAAACAGAGTTCCATACTTTTTTCTGAACCTAATTTTTCAGTTATGATATTGTAGATTTCCTTTGCCCTAATAAAACATCAAAAAGGAGGGAGATACAGATCGCAAACATTTGTTAGAAGACCTTTTATTCATTAAGCTTCTCTCAATAATATATTTCATTATTATTAATGCGGCAATTTACTCAACACATTCCTTTATTCACTGACATAGTTTACTCAGATACTTGCACACTTACTTCCTACCTGCCTGCTCAGAAGCAGCAGGTCACACTGACACACCAGGGGCATCTAGATACCTGCTGGATACAGTCTGAATAACAGTTCATCAGGAATGCTAATGTGTGTCTGTGGGCTGGTAGGGCTTCAGCAGACTGTGGTGTCCTTAGTGAATTAGTTCCTGCAGATTCAGCACTCTTGCTAGTCTTCAGAATTCTTGGTTACCTTTCACCTGCTACCTTCTCAGCATGTACTTCTCTCTTTGACCCTTTGGGTTTTTAAAAATCTATTTCTCTATGCAAGCCTTTACATATCTGTATAATGCGTTCACAGAATTCACAGAGGGGGCCTTTAGGACACTGAGAAGCATATGAAGACAGGCTGAGAGAGTTGGGGTTGTTCAGCCTGGAGAAGAGGAATCTGTAGGGAGACATTACAGCACCTCGCAGTGCTAAAGAAATCTGGAGAGGGACTTTTTATAAAGGCATGCAGTGATAGGACAAGAGGGAAGGACTTTAAACTGAAAGAGGGGAGGTTTAGTTTAGCTATTAGGAAGAAGTTCTCTACTGTGAAGGTGGTGAGACGCTGGCACGGGTTTCCCAGAGTTGTTGTTGATGCCCTGTCCCTGGAAGTGTTCAAGGCCAGGCTGGATGGGGCCCTGAGCAACCTGCTCTTATGGAAGTTGTATGGAAGCAGAGGGAGTTGGAGTTAGAGGACCTTCAAGGTCCCTTCCAGTCCAAGCCATTCTATGATTACTTCTATGAACTCTTTTCCCTATAATGTGTCCCTTAAGTCTACCTCTGCAAAGAAAACAGCTGCATCTTTCTTGTTGTCTTTCATTGTTCAGGAGTATATAGACGACATTTTAAAGCAGGAAAATGAGCTGGAAGAGATGAATGTGAAAGAACCAAGAACAGAAGAGGAAAAGGAGAATGCTGCAAGTCTCCTTGAACTGGTTACAGTGAGAAAAATAGTTTTTAACTACATTTTCCAGCAAAAACATTGTATTGCATTGCAAGCCTGAGCCTTAAAACACAACATTATCCATTAATAAAACAGTAAATGTCAGGATAGAACAGTGCTAGCTCTGCTGTAGTTTAATGTTAAAGCAAAGCCACACTCAGCATTCAGCTGGGCTACTGAATGGCCCTACTGCCATTTGGGGAAGCAGTGCTCAAAACACTTCAGGAGTTTGACTGTACTGAAGGATACATTTGCAAACACACAGACCAAAATTACTGAAATGTGTATATCCCCCAGTCTGTTCTTATTGCACTTTTGTTTCAACCACAGCCACCTCCATAGTAAGAATTTAAATCCTGCTTTTGGGATAATACAAAAACAATTTGAAGGAATATTGTTATTACTGCTGAGCAGCATTTATATATTTGTAATGTAATCTACTTATTTGCATGGATAATTAGAGCATGGAAAGAGAAAGGAGATTAATAGGTAATTGGAAAAATGGGTAAATAGGAAAAGAGGGTCACAGGTTTTCTGAAAAGAGGAACAGAGGAGTGATCTGTCAGTAACTCCATCTGCCTCTATCCTCTGGGCAGACATTGGTTTGCTTTGATGAGATCCAGGTGCTGAATCTCATGTGCTGCTCAGTTCCAGTGAACTTGTCTAGTGACTAATTACTGTTGATTGTCGTGCCTACCATGAGCACATTTCCAGGTACAGATTTCACATTTCTTCTGAGCAGTGGTCTCACTGTCCACCTGCTGTGACCCAGGAATCAATGTCATAGTCCTTCCAAGTCTCCAGAGTTCCCTGTCTGTTACAACCTTAACTGCCTGGTCACAGGAACTCTGGTTTCCAGTTAACTGCTTCAGAGACAGCATGAGAACAAAGGAAACACTTTAGTTTAGAGTCTCCTACCCTTCATCCACTTTACTGTAAACCAGCCACGTGAGAGTTCCTCAGTAACAAAGTCTACAACTTCCTGAACACATTTCCCCTTTGACTTGTTGTGACCATGTGTTTTAGATATGGTTCAAAGCCTTTGCAGAAGGATTTGAATTTGATTATGAATTAGTTTAGTTGATTGAATAGATAGCAACCATATAAAATACAAAGCCATCTGTGAAGCAGGTCATCAAGAAGGAAGCAAATACCTGTTTAGACCAGGGAAATTGTACTTCATTTCTTTTTTTTCCCAGCTCATGTTTTCTAACACCCTGAAATACCTCCATTCTTATAGTCATGTTGTCAGGTAACAAGGTAACGCTTGTTTAGGAGAGAAATCCTTTGAATAAGATGCTGCTGTTGTGAATTTTTTTTTCTCACATGGTCACATCTATTCATTCTTCATTGCAGTCCTTCCCTAACTGGGAGAAGTCAACTGAAAATCTCACAGATAAAGGTAATAAAAATTGAATATATTTATTTTTAATTGTTTTTATCATAGTAGGTTTTGAAGTCCTGTAATATTTTTAAAGAAGAAATATAAAGATGCTATGTACATGCTTCTGTGTGATTTTCACAGATGATTAGAACTTGTTAGCATCAATGATTCAGTACCTCTAAAAATAATTCCTGTGTTTAGATGTGTATTTGACATTTTAACTCATTTTCAAATGTAGTGAGTTTTCTTAGGTATGACAACTATGACAGTACCTGGCTGCTTTTATACAAGTAGCAATTTTTCAGACAAGTTTTTCAAAGCAACTAGATAAATCCTGGTTATTTACTACACTTGAAAATCAGATCTCAAATGACCATGTGTTTTGGCTACATTAGCCTTCCCTAAGGAAAATACGGAGCAATGTATTAGCTTTCCCTCGTGAATTTCTGTTAAAGTCTTCATGAGATATTCGTTAACATTTATTAATGGTTTCAATGTGTACAAAAAAAAAAATTAAGATGTTTGTTTCTTTTAAAAATCCATAAAGCTTTTTCATAGAAAAATCCATAACATTCTAGCCCATAGTGATGACAGTCTTTAAGGTGCAATTTTTCTGCCCTTTCTACCTTATAAGAGTATTTTTGCTGGTTATAAAATAGCATGCTGTGCAAAGTAAATGGAAACTGCTGCAACAAATGCTTGCTACACTTTCCTGATCTAAATGGAGGTTCATTCTAAATGTAACATTGTTAATGAAGAACATAGTGGGAAAGAAAAATCTCTTTAGGTAAAAGTAGAAAAAGCAGAAGAATATATTGTGTGATGAAAACTCCCCACATTTTTACATTTGAACTTATGTAATTCCCAAAACACTAAGAGATACTGTCATAGGATCACATCTCTCTAATACTCAGATCTCCTAAGTTTTGCCACAGAAATTTGTTTTCAACCAAGGAAGTTTCTTTGGATTCACAGTTCAGGTTCAAGGCATAAAGTAAAGAACACATTTTATAATATATGTCAGCAGACAGGGCAACTCTTTATTGAAGTCCCAGAGCTGGTCACAGTCTTGAACATGGAAAGACTGGCACTTCTCCATTATACATATTGAACGAGCAGTTCCTTCCATGAGAATGTTGATTATGGCTGCTTCACAGCTACCATTAAGCACAACTTGAGCAAGCTGAATGTAGTAAAGGTCCCTGAAAGCCCACATTATTTTCTTCAGTTGGAGACAGAGACCTGGAATGTTGCTCTCCAGTCAGAAAGTGGTTGAATGTCAGCAACTTTTCCTCTTCACAGGTATTTGATTTGTATCTTGAAAGAACATCAAGATATTTCAGGAAATACAGGGTTGGAGTGTGAACTTAATCGTCCTTTGCTTGTCATCCTTTCTCTATTGAAGTAAATTAATTTCTTGTTAATATTCTGAACTTGATTTGGAATGGAGATCTTTCTGCCTTTTTCCTCATAGTAACAAGGTCTGTTAGGTTTTCATAGTGTGACAGAAAGATGCATTAAAAATATATCCTTTGATGTCTTTTATTCCTAACACTTAATACTGCTTAGCAAAGCATTCACATTCAATAATACTCTTTACCTTGCAGCTCATGTGAGTGAGCTGTATGAACAGGCTTCTCGTCACCAGGATCACACAAAGATAACAATCACTACACAAAGAGAGGAGCAGCAGCACAGGTTAAGGTAGGACAGAGCAGTGAGAACTGATGCAAGTGTAAATAACACCCAGGATGAAACCAAGTGCACAGGGAAGGCAATGTACTTTACTGACTGTCATCAAGGACTGGGACCTCTATTTCTAGATACATATCACAATGTTTTACTAGCCTGTCCTATGATTATTTTATTCCTCTGTGCCTCTCTTTCCTTATCTGAAAGATACTTTAAAGTTTTTTTGGGAAAGGCTTCTCGGCATTTCTTTGATTGAATAATCTAATGAAAGTGCAGATATGAGCAAACAATTTTGTGCAAACCGTGCAAGTTCAAGTCAGGAGTCACATAATGTAACATCCAGGAGTTAGCATAACATACTCTCATAAAAAGCATTTTCTTTCCAGGATTATCTTGCAAATATATGTGTTTATAGAACACAATGCTAGTTTTCTCATTTCCGCTACTCTCTTTTTTTTTTTTTCCCCTGATTGTTCAGCCCAGAGGGAGTAAGACCAATGTCCAAGTGGCAAAGCAGGCTGGAACAGCACAGGTAATAGTGTTAGTAGGATCAAGTTATTTTATCAGCCAGCTTAATCTGCTTTTCTAAAGAATGTTATTGATTTCACCAGGTTTTGGGTAATAGTCCAGAGACTTGCTAACAAATAATGGGGTATTTTCTGCAACAGAAATGCTGAATAAATGGTTTGAGGCTCTCTCCTTTCCCCCTCCTCCCCACCCCACCCAGAACCTAGCAGTGTTACTGTCAGCATACACTATTCAAACCAAGGCCAAAGTTAGAAGCCTTGTGTTTTGTTTTCTGGTTCTGCCAGTAGTGTGGAAAATGCTGTATACTTCTCATTTAAGCATTGTGCATCAAAGTCATTATCATTTTCAGTTCTAGAGGAAAAGGCCTCCTGAATCTGATAGAATGTAAAATTCTTCAGTATAATCCAAGCAGGACTGGTTAAAGAGCCAAAAATATGCATTTATATTGAAATAGAAAACCTGATATATGAACTAGGATTGCCATAGAGAAAGTTATCAGTAACATACATACATTCGAAATGGAATTCAAATAATTATATTTACAGCTATTTAGGAAATGAACTATTTCTTAGATTAACCAGAATAATGTGAATGAATTGATATTATGATCAAAAACTTGCTTTTTCTTTCTTATTTTTGTGAAAGGTTAAATAGCAATTGAAAACTAAGTTATCTTCCTTATTGCTTCTTTATTACTTTCTGACTTGTATGAAATAAAAAAAAACCTTCTAGAGTTTCAGTTATATTTTAATACAGCATTTTGCATACTATTAAAAATTACTTTAAATATGTATATCTGAGTAGCCAGCACACAAGAACATCATGTGCAGTTCTGGCTTTAAAACCAATGTTAAAACTCTCAATATGAATGAGTGATAATTTCATAGCTGATATTAGCAAGTCAGTGAAACTCTGGTAATGTCAAACTGGGCTAAATCAAGCTGAAAATGTAACTGGTCTTTACTCTGGTGAATCTTATCTTCAGAAGTTTGACCAGCTTTTTCTGTACCCACAGCATCATCAAGTTTTTCTGTGATAAGGAAATTAGAATAATTTTGTATTCAAAATTTCAGCAATGCATCTGAAATACCAATTCATAGATTTAAATGTTCGTTGGAAGTTTGGAAGGACACTACTGACAGTCCTAGACATGTTCCACATGCTTTAGAGCAATGGAGCATGTTCTGAGGAGGAGCATTTCATAGCAGCCAATTCGCTGTCCATATGCATTTTGATCAGACCAGCCCACTCTTGATCCATCACTGAGGAAGTTGCCAATTACAAGAATATCACTCCACGTGCTTAACCAGAGGGAAAAAAATGCCACTTGCCTTTACCAATTCCATTTTTCAGATTGTAATACTGAAAAACACGGTGAACTGAGTTATAATGCTTTTTTCTTTTTTTCCCTTACCAACAATGTTATAAACACACTTAGGAAAGAACTTGATGAAGAAAAGGAGACCTTAATGGCAATAAGAAACAAAACATTTCTTCCGTATTTTGAATCAGAATTCAGCAAAGAATTTTTCCAAGAAAAGGTAATGCAGCTGAAAACTGGAAGAGTTTGTGTTAGGCCGGGTAGTATGTGTCATACTCCCACAGACAGCTGTGGGTTTATTCCATCTCAGCCTCAGTTTATCTCAAGAAACCATTACAGAGGACAGTTGTGGCAGAATTAATACCGGAAATTATATGCCCTTGTCAAAACAAACGTATCTTGATACTGAGTACAAACTTTGTAAAATTCCTTTATATAAACTCAAGAGAGAGTCTGATTTAGAGCAAAACTGAACCTCAGGTCTTTTCACTTACCCCTCAAAACCCTCTCCCTGTTAATTAGAAAGGGAATTAGTAAAACCAACACTCCTAAATTAGCGGTAACTTTGGGAGCTTTCCTGTTGTAATCTCACCTGATGAATACTGTAAGTGTATAAAACATACTCAAAAATGTACGTTGCAATCTGAGGTAACTGAGTTTACCTTTTTTAGATTTATCACTTTAGTACTTCTTATTTATTTGATTTGCACTCATTTTTTTATTACTATTTTTTTCCTTTCTATTTTGCAGGGGGAGGAGGATGTCTGCTGACTGCTTTTTCTAAGTGTTTAGTTGGGAAATCTAAGCTTTTTCTATTGCTTTTCTCTAGTTTCCAGATGTGGAAGCACTGTCTGCGAAACTTCCTCCAGTTCAAAAAAAAGAAAGTGTGACTTTCCCTCCAGAGACAATAAAAAAACCCAGTAGAGGTAAGCTACTGTCTGGCAACATTTTTGTATCTTCTTCGGGAGGAAGAAGCCTTTGGAGACCTCATTGAATGTTGTAGCACCATCAGCTTTGGATGCAAAGCTGAAGAATTGTGCTGTGAATAAGGGGTGGATGGATGCAAAATGCTCAAAAAAACTCTAAATGGAATAAACAATAGTTAGGGGTTGATGAGCAAGAACCAAGGGAGGCCAAATTTAGAAAAGGACTAGTATGGCTGTAGGAAAATAATGGGAGACTGAATTCTGAAACTCAGTGGTAAGAGGGAACTGGTAAAATGCAGCATGGAATAGGAAACTTGCAGGCTAAGGATAATTTGGAAGATATAGGAGGAAAGCAGTGACTACATGGTGGGAAGCAGTGAACGAAGGAATCATCGTCTTAGGTTTGAACTTTACAGAACTGAGAGGAATACTTTGGTTCTGCCTGAAAAGCAGCCCTGACAAGTTACTGAAATCATGTACTGAGATTAAAGTCATACACAGCAAAGATTCATATTAGGAAACCATCCTCCATGGGGCTTTATCAGCCCCCCACTAGTTCCCATATTTCTCATTTTGCAATCACCAAAAGATCATTGTTGGCTTGTCCTTTAGCCCTTTATGGCTTATTGCTCAGGTAGCCAGAGAACAAGAAATGACTGATCACACAGTGGGCATTTTTGATCCCTGTGGCCCAGTGGAGCAAAATGACATGAGCAGATTTTTCTCAGCCCTTCATGGTTATGTAGACAGCTTTCGAAGGTTGTCTAAGTTAAAGTGCCAAAGACTTTGTGATTTTTTTTTTCCACATGTTTATGAAAATGATGATGATCATGAAAAACACTTGTCTCAGTATTCCATTATTTTCCCTTTAGTAGTTGAATTTCTTGATACCGTAAGTGATTCATCACTTTCACTTGGCCTTCTGCTGCAGGCTCCTTCCAAACAAAATGAAGTTTCCAGCAGCACAACAGGTAAACCTGCATTCCAGAATGTAGTTCGGAGCAGGTTAATATATTTTTATAACCATTTTTGACAAAATATTTGCAATACAAATTTAATCCACATGATTTTGGAAACCTTTCCCTTCCAGATCTAAACAAGGCTGTGAGATCAGAAGAAACACCCTTTCAACATAAAGTTGAAAGTCTGACAGTGAATGCTGCAGGACAGACAAGAAAAGAGAAAGTAATATTACCTTCATCCCTTCAGGGAACAAAACCAAACTCCATACCTAATAAAAAGGTAAAATAACATCTTTCAATATTAACATCCTCTCCATAATTTCTTTTGCAGAAAATCTTCACTCTGGAGCAATACTGGAAGGTATTTTGAATTTGTTTACTGAAACATGGCAGTTGCAATTCATGTATATTTACTGGCAATTCTAAAAGTACCTTTCCTCTCAGCTACTGAGACAAACTCATTCTGCACCAGGAACCCACATGAAAGTTCAATGGCTTAATGGTCTGAAAATTCAAACCAGTATAAATTTGCAGACAATATTCAAAGTGCCTCTTCAGTTTTAACTCAGATTAGGATGTCATTTTCTAATTCTTCAGGATGAGAGGGCAGAGGTAAAACATAGGTTAAGTAACTCTAAACCTAACTTGACAGCTACCAACTTTCTCTCTATCTAATATTTTGTTTGCAAAGGTAGAAGATCCTGTGGCAGGAAAGATCAAGGCCTCTTCTCTTGCAACAACAGAACAGGATCTTAATGGCTTCCATCTCATCCCACCCCAAGTAACATTTGGAGTGCTAAAGGAAGGCTGCACCTATGCAACCACTGTGATCATGAAGAATGTTGGTGTGAACTTCGCAAGGTTAGTTTGAATTTTCAGTACCCTGGTTTTTATCTCTCCAGATAGATCCTGACAAAAATCAAGTACAGTTTCTCAAGTATAGCCACCACTCCAGAGAAAGCACAGGAATTCTGACAGCCAGTTTATAAATCTGCCAGAGCTTTCCATAAGATGGAGCCATAACCTAGGAATGCTTCTTCTACTGCCTTTCCTCTAACAGCTTCTGGTGCAAGTGCATACTGGTAACTGTTCTTCAGATGGAAGTGAAATCCACAGGATAAACTCCAGAGCAATGCAAAAGTAAAGGTCATATCTGATGCAATGATCTTTAGAAATCTTAGCAGTGGAAGTGGCATGCACAAAAGGATTGAATCTCAAATATTAAACAATCAGCAAGAAATGAAGAACTGAAACTTCTGCTCTAGTTGGTACTATTAAAGATTATTTACACAAAATTCATACCAGTATCATGCCTTGTGCAATAGAATCATATAAAAGGACATTAAATAAAGATCATTAAGGACTTTTGGGTGTGCAGCATACAGGTGTCTGCCAAGATGTTTATACTTCAGTTTCCTTTGCAGGCACAGGTTTAAAATGCTGATGTTTCACATTCTGTTATAAGGACTAGGCAGTGTTAACAAGCTTTTTGAAGGCTTACTTTGGCCCAATAATCTGCTCCTTTGGGTTTTTTTTCTGTGAAACCAGAGCCTTGGCAAAAGGCCCAGGCCTGCCAGTGCAGTCCAAGTTGTACGTTGTGATGGAAAGGATGAGCTAACAAATTCTGCTGTCATTTACAAAAACAGAGGAAGAGGAGACAGCCTGCTTCCTAGATGTGACTTCTGCCTGCCTGAAACAGTTTCTGTCAAACTGATTGTCTTCTCTTTCTGACAGGTTTCGGGTGAAGCAGCCACCTCCACACACAGGACTAAGAGTGATGTACACACCAAGACCTGTAGGTTACACAGGAAATCTTATTTCTTTCTTCCCCCCCGCCCTCTCCACCTAAACTCAGCTGGTCCTCAGGCTCTCTATGGGTCCTGTCACACCAGCTGTCTGGGAATAGAGCTGGCAGAGTACACCATTTTGTTAAAGTAAATTGAAGAGATGCTGTCTTCTACTGTCGCTCTGCCACCTTCAGCCAAGCACCCTATGCACTCAAGTCTCAAAGCCTGTGCCAGAAAGCAGAGGGATAAACATATTAAGTTCAGTGGAAAGCAGCAGGTCAGGCACTGAGGTTAAAGAGGTCAGGCACTGAGGTTAAAGAGAGCTTTTTCAAAGCAAACAGGATTATTCTAACACCACCTCCAAGTTTTCCCCTCTCTTTAGGGCACTTGTTATATCTTATGCCTAAACTTTGTTTCCTGTCCTGATACCTACAAGAGATGAACCTAATAAACTATTACCTCAATCCTTTCTTCTCCTGCTTCCAGCTATGCTCTATCTTAAGGATTTTACCTAGCAAAGCACCAGAGCACATTAAGTTATCCTATTAAATAGGAAGCTTTCATGCTTTCTGCTTTTGTTCGGTCTCTCTCTTCACCTGTACGTTGTATCTGAATAGTCCTGGTCGGTCCAGGCATCCAGGCACTATCTTTGCCAATGTGTGGAATCAAGAAGCAATGATTTGTGCAGGGAGGAAGTGCTAGAACGTAAGATAAACCTCCTTAGTCCAGAGCCCTAGCCACAACTCAGGGCTTAAAATCAAAGAACAATTTAGAAAGAAGGATGTTGTGGTAGTCCACTCAAAGGCTTTACAGAAATCCAGCTGGATGGCTGAACTAATTTCCATTATCTTCTTTTCTCCACACATCCATCCTTTTTGTATCTTCCTACCTCTGTGTTCTTTATAGAACTGAATAGAGTATTTTAATTTAATTTATTTGGAAGAGACCTACAGTGACCATCCAGTCCAACTGCCTGACCACTGCAGGGCAGACCAAAAGTTAAACCACAGTATTAAGGACACTGTCCAAATGCCTCTTGAACACTGACAGGCTTGGGGCATCAACCACCTCTCTTTTTTTATTCTCTCCCAGCTGGCCCAATTCCCCTTTTTCCACTGGAACCTACAAGAAAATTTAAGGGGGAAAAATGTGAACACCTGATAGTTTTCTTTTAAACTGCCATGTAGAGAGACAGTTTTGTGCAGACCTTTCTAGCAAAACAGATACTGGGTAACTGGCAAGCACAATCATTTGTGCTGGGCAGTGAGTCTTTAATTTCATAAGATAACACTGAAGAACCCCCAGCTCCAAGGACTGCTGGAGAGGACAATGTATGAAACTTGCACCTTACCTGTGAGTAATCCTCTGTCTCTTCTAGGTGGCAGCAGGCTTACACGTTGAACTGGAGATAGAGATTTTTGCCACGGTAATTGGAGGGAAAGATGCTGGTGGCCTTGAAGAAGTTTCCCATGATATTGAAATATTAACAGAAACAGACACTCTTCTCCTGCCTGTGAAAGCAAATATCCTTTGTTGTCTTACTTCCTACACATACCTTGTAGCATCAACCCTGGAAACCATCTTCCTGTCAGGAGCCTCAAGCACTGTTTCCACTGCAGGCTGCTGAGGCAGCAAGCTTTACTGTACATTTCAGAAACACACAAATGGGTGTTCTCAAAAGCACAACAAAGGAACAATTTAAGATTCTCATGCCAAGAGCAATTTACATCAAAATAACAAAGGTACACTGACAGGCGAAAGGAAGAATGGCAACTCAGAAATATGTGGCTTTCAAAAAATAATAAGAACTCTTTCCAACCACCCCTCATGAAAATACTCTATTACATTTTTGAATCTGTGGTAGCATCTAATGGTACAACCTCATGAGCAAGAAAATTATGTATCGTCCTAATACTAAACAGACAAGTGAGACAATCCCTGGGGCAGCAAAGATGCAAGCACAGAAGCGTAAGAAGGCTGTCAGAAATGAGCCTAGTGTGGGTTCAGTGGGCTTTTTAGTTCTTTAACTGATGACAGGGGTAGAGTAAAAGAAAACAGTAAAGTCAAGAACTCTTATTTCTCCTTCCCTTGTGCTCCAGAAACTACAATTATTTTTTTAGATAAAACTATAGGCTCATTTTTAAGGGCTAGTTCAGAAGGGTGAAGTTCTGTTTGACTTCTAATCAAATTTACACTCAAAAGCCTGGGAGAAGAGTTCTTCTGGAAACCTATAAAAGAAATAGCACAGCAAGCTACATCCACATATGCCAGAACCTTCAGTAACAGTAAGGGCCACCCTTACCAAAGAAAAAACTTTAGGGTCTTCTGAGCCTGACCACAGTACTAGCCAACAGCAACACCATTAAGGCTTTATCTGCTCTGGAGGCAACATTGGAAGTTCCCAAATTTACTTTGTAGTGGCCCGAAAAAACCTTT
The DNA here is from genome assembly GCA_013396735.1 of Grallaria varia. Lineage (NCBI taxonomy): Eukaryota > Metazoa > Chordata > Aves > Passeriformes > Formicariidae > Grallaria > Grallaria varia. The sequence goes on along the minus strand of VWZG01009927.1, from coordinate 151,924 downwards.
CATGCCCATAATTACAGAGCTGAGCAAGACAGGACTGATGGCATAGCAGCAAAACCAGCTGCTGTTCTGTTCCCACTTACCCAGTCCTCAGACACACAGTTTCAGACCAGCCTCCAAAACATATGCCCTTCCCCCTGGTCCTTTGATCTCTGAGCTGAGGGTAGTAGTCCAGATTCAAGATTCAGTTTCACAACCTTATTTCCAAAATTCATTTCAACCTCTACACATGTTTTTTAAGTAAATGTATCAAAATGGTTAGACCCTTAACATGATCTTCCACCTGTGTTAACCAATGACATTTATGAGTTCCGCCCACAAGGATACCCTCAAGGAGGGATGGCAGCAACAGTCCAGGCAATTCCTACAAGCTCCAAGCCGGGGTTACGGATTACACTACCCCGAAAGCCTTCCAATTAATGTTAGTGATGCAGTGATACCAACTATAAATAAAGTACAGTGTTTTACCTCCTCTTTGCTTCATCATCAGCATCAACAAACCTCATGCAACTGACAGCAAAGCTGTCATACACCCATCTGACACGCTGACCCGAGACAAGGGAACGGAACCAGTGGATGACATCAAGCCCAGGACTCTGTACGAGAGATCTGCAGATTCCCACAACTTCTCAGCTTAGTGGAGGCTCAGAGCCTCCTCAGTCCTGTCCCAAATTCTTCACTTACTGTCTCCACTTTAAACAAGTCCCAGCTGGGGGAGGCTCAAGATCAGCCATTGCCAGCCTCTCTTTAACACTTCACTTTCTAAAACCTAGTCTTACTGATGACCCTTTGACACTCACAGCAAGTCTAAGAAGGGACAGGCATCTTACAGATAGGGCAACCTTAACATGACAAATTCAAATACACACAACCCTCTGCACACACAGTTTCATACAGTGTATTTCTGTAGCCTCAGAGAATCAGTCCATACAGAGAATAACAGAATATTCTGAGTTGGAAGGGACCCATAAGGATCACAGAGTCCAGCTCCTGGCCCTGCACAGGACAGCCCCAAGAATCACACCATGTACCTGAAAGCATTGTCCAAGTGCCTCTTGAACTCTGCCACACTTGGTACTGTGACCACTTCCCTGGAGAGCCTGTTCCAGTGCCCAGCAACTCGCTGGGTGAAGACCTTTTCCCTAAACCTCCTAAAACATCCCACCTAAACCCACCCTGGCACAACTTCAGGCCGTTCCCTTGGGTCCTGTCACTGGTCACCACAGAGCAGAGATCAGTGCCTGCCCCTCTTCTTCCCCTCAGAACACAGCTGTCGACTGCAATGAGGTCTCCCCTCAGTTTCTTCTGAACAGACCCAGTGTCCTCAGCCACTCCTCACAAGCTTCCCCACAAGGCCCTTCACCATCTGTATAGTCCTGCTTTTGACACTTTCTAATAGTGTCTTAGAATGGGTAAGTCTACCCTAGCAACAAGAAAGCCATACTGGGAATTTCTCATCAAACCACCAGTCAACATGTTTAACATTAGGTTGGTGTTTCATCTCACCCACATGAACTCAAGACACACTACAATACAATTGATGGTGACAGTTCATAAACAGGAACCCTATGGATGTTTCTTCTCAGCTCAACAGTCCCCGTTTACTTCATCTGTGTAACACTGACATCAACTTTTTCTTTCAACTTTAACATCTGTAAGCCTGCCATGTTATCTAACAAGTCAGTAAAGAAATCCCCAGCTGTATCTCATTTCCTCTCCTCTGGAGAAAAAGGGAAGTGACCACATCAGTCAGTTCTCAGAAACTTGGCAGACATGTACCTCTGACTGCTGCATCTGCTCTAGGACTGCCCAGCATACATCAAATACAGCTTTTTTTCCTGTTTAAATATCTTCTTACATTCTTCAGTGTGGAATTTTGCCCCCAAAGTAACACACAATTATAGTCCATAAAAACATCCTATTTAATGCCTTCCCCCTTAGGGGCTTACAACCTGGAGCTCATCCTGAAGGCAACTTAGATGAACTTCTCTCACTTTATGTTGAGATGGAAGAGAAACATTCACCCAGTCAGTTCACGTTTTAGTGAGACACACTCTGTCCCAAGAGAAATTCTGATCAGTGTAATCTCCCATTAAAAGCACCAAGTGAAAAGAAATATGGTATTCTTCTCCTGCACAGCTACTCCAGCTAATCACAGCTGCCAAATCTCCCTGCTGTTCTGACAGTGTCCTTATGTGAATTGATAATTCCAACAGAAGCTGGCTATAGCTACCCCATGCTACCCAAAAAACTGTACCTAATGCCTCTTTTGATCATTCCTCCCCCCAGAATCTCCTGGACTCAAAACCGTATCTGTCTCAAACATGTCACAGAACTCTGGACTGGTTGCTTTAGCCTCACCAAACATGAAACGCTGACACTTCCCAGGTTAATTACGTCCTGTAGTTGGTAAAATAGTCTTGTTCAGCCATCCGGAACAGAAACAGTTAAATCATTGCAGAGGCACTGTGACAACTTTCTAAGTTTCTATCACCTTTTCCAGGGGTTTATCACCAGAGCCAATGATTCTCTCCATTGAGACCTGGAAACATTCCTGAAAGATTAATCACAAATTTGCCACACTTCCTAGTAGAGACCAACAAGCAAAAATCACTGATCAAACATCACCCAACCTTATATCTCACGTATATTTTCTTATAGAGTTCACATTTAATACATTCCACAAAGGTTCTCTTAACATACTCAGAATTAAATACTGCACAGGAAGCTCCCTGTGTCTTCATTATTCCTAAGTAGGTTGCCATTCAATTTGTGCAATAAAAGCAAACTCTTGATCTAGTTGAAGCCCATGTAAGAACCCTTTCTCATGCTGTTCCCTTCCAACTGCAAGGTGACAAATATAGTGAAGCCAGTCCACAGCAATCACAGTGCTCATACAACACTTGCAAACAACCTGGACATAATTATTGGGTTTGCTTCAACAACTGTACAGAGGTAGAGAAGGCGTTTATTGGGTTGGGTTTTTTCTTTCATATTAATTTCACTACAGGTTGAAGCCCTAGAAGAACTATATGAGATCAGCAATACTGAAATACCTGCATTTTAGTCCAACAGTACAGAAACATCCCAGTGTAGACTTTTTCATTTACTTAATCAGATTAAGTGTGAATAAATAATTTGCCTGTTCACTGTTAATGGGAATGGTGGTCCAAAAGTTGCACAATCTTCTGATGTGGCTGTCTGAAATGCAAACAGTGCAAAGATTACTGTATTTCAATCCTACTACAGAGCAGTCATGAATGATTCCCAGTAGGTGTGTTTTTAAAAGGGTTTAGGTTTTTAGTAACCTGTGCTGAGGTACCTGAAATCTTTCTCAAGTACTGAGCAGGTTTCATTGAAGTCAACTGTGATTCTCTAGGAGAGAGCTGTTGACCTGCTCTGGTCTTCTAAGTTTCTGTATGTTTTCACAATCATACGATTAGCTTTCTGTGTGTTCACCTACCTTTAATTAGCTGCAGACACCAGATGAGAATTATGAGTACACAAAGTTACATTTGACAGGGAGGGATTCTGCTTATACCCTCTTGTTCACTATCAGACTTGAAGTACCTTCAAATGCTCATCTGCTCGTCTCTCCTCATAGTGGAAGAGTGAGCCACATAGAAATGGCCTTTTCCCCCTCCTGCTTCCACAGTGATTAAAAGAAACATCTCAGGCTCTTTGTGAACCATCTTATTCATACATTCAAATGCAGCTCTGCTTCCTGTTTATGAATTCATTTCCAGCAAGGTGCTTTCCTGTGCTTCATCCTTCTTCCAACATGGGACATCCTCAGAGAGAGATGGGGAATTTTCCTTGACACATGCAGATGACTTGTTCTCCCTACACTTCAGAGTGACTGAGAATCCCATGATTGGAAATTAGTAATAGCTTTCACTAGCATGAAATATGAATGCCAGTTTTGAACTCTCTCATCCACAGTTAAGTGAGACACATATTCTGATAGATTTAAGATGGCCCTGTGCTTGCAACTGCTTTCCTGCTCAGGTTTGTAAATCCAGGGAATTTTACCTAAGAAAGGGCACATTGATGTACCCAAGGATATCAAAATTTTAGCGTATCAGTGGATTGTTGGCACAGGACAGACCTCTTCCATTTAAAGCATATGCTGAGCTCTCTCAGTAGCCACTCCAGTACTGCATTAGTACAGACCAGTCACAAGTGATACAAATAGAGAACCAGAGGGCAAGTTCAGCAGGGGAGCCTGTGTCAGCAGTTTCCACCACCTAAAAGACCTTTTCTTCCAAGGATTCTTCCCTAATACCAGTGACAGCAAATGAAGATAAAGGTGAAGGAATTCCCCCTCTTCCAACTTAGAACAGAGGAGACACTTGTCATCATTATGACTGCGTCCCAAGTCACTCCTCTATACCTTTACATCCTTTTCACCACTCCCTGAGTTCATGTGCACCTGTGGCTGTGTTTTTTTGTCCCAGGCCTCTCAAAGGATCATCAAACAGCAGATCATTACATAGTGACAGAGAGACAGGTGTTATTGAAACTAAGGTAAACAGGGAACATTATATGGAGGCACAGTTAGCCATCCCTTTTTGGTATCTCTCTCCTCACTCACCCTTGCTGAGGGTGCACTGTGGTGTCACAAGCCACCTCTCCATTTAACACTTTTCTTTGTTTTCCCAGCAGGCTAACCCATTTCAGCAGCAGCTGACATGGAAACCAGATGTCAACTGAGTTTACCAACAAAATTTATCATCCTGCAGTGCCTCCTCTTCCTCCCATTGTAGTAATTCCTCTTATGAGGGTCTCCTTTGGGAGGAGTAAAGCAAAAGAACAGAATACAATGGATAGAACAGAATAGGTCAGGATGGAGACATATTTGAGTGGAGCTGTTTGATCACAAGTTTCACCCATATCTGGACAAATATAAAGTTATAGAGGCACTCAAAAACATCTGGCAGATCTGTATGAAGGTTGCTGCTTCTACAAAGAGTCTGAGACCCACCTCCTGGAACTGGAGTACAATGTGCTCCTGTAAGTTAGCCAGACTCTGAAGAAGCACGTGAACAATCATCTTCCCTGACAAAGTTACTTACTAACAACAGTTATTCTGAGAGGTGTGGTTATTACACCTGAGGTGCTGCCTAAAGACTGACCAACTGAACTGTTTGCCTTTTGCATAACTGCCAGTAATAGAGAACCTAAGTCAAAGACAGCAGTCAGCAACAACTGGGATGCAATTAAAAATCCACAGGAAACTCAGTTTAGAAGTCCAGCTTTGAGTACCTGAGTCAGACACACAGGCCCAACAGGCACCAATGTGCCCATAAGTTGCCCCCACCACATCCACCAAACCTGTGATTACTGGTAAAAAACACAGTATGTACTACAAATTAATAACTTACCACAGCACCAGAGCCTTGCTCACTTTATCCTGCCCCTCTGCCCCCGCTGTGAAAATAAATTATTTTCTCTGATCCACAACAAGTACAACATTGCAACAATCCAGCGCAATTTCTAAAAACTGGATCAAGTACAATGCAAACAACCCACACTTCTCCCGCTCAGTCTGCCAGCTCTCCAGAACAGCATAATCCTGGGTGGCAGCCCTTTCATTTGCTCCCACTGATTTTATTCTCTGTAATCCTTTGAAAACTGACATACAGGGCAAGGCAGCTGAGGTTTTACTAGAGAAATATTGGAACAAAACACCATGAACAAAATCGTCTCGTAGAGCATACATAAATATGCCTTTAGCAGAGTACAGGCATGTTTCTCCCCATCCCACTAAAAGGTGAGTGGCTGTAGACCAAGTTCTCACACTTCAGCAGAAGTCACTGAGCTTTGTCCAGAGGCCACAAGCCACCAGCAGGTGTCAAAACAGCATGCAGTGTTGCCAGCTGCCTTCCCTGGACAGGGCATGGTCTCACCAGCAGTCCATGTGCTGGATTCCATTGAATCAGAGCTGCCAGAATGAAGTGATCTCTAACAGGATGAATCAACTCAGTTTCTAACAGGCATTTTGCTGGAGGCAGAGCATGCGCCTTTGACAGTCACCTCACTAACAGTCCAAATGCACGCATTTGTAGCAGACTACACAAAGTTCATCTCAGAAAATGCCATTCTGAGTTGGGTTTACAAGCTGGGTTATGCCACATCGGGAAGGAACAGACTTCATCCCAGCCACTGGACATCATCACAGACGTTCAGCCACAAGAACACTTCCATGGCCAGCACTGAGGTTACATGACTCCATTCAGGTGCTCTGGTCTTGGGCAGCAAATGCTAGAGCACTGCAAGAACCATCTTCTCTTTCTTCTTCCTCTTTCTCTTTTTCTCTTCAAAACGCTCAGTAGCATCAGCAAAAAATGTCACCTCATCCTTTGCCTCAATCTCCCTCTTCAGGAACTGGAGCCCTGCCATGTTGAATCCCAGCACATCCTGCAGAGATAAACCAGCACCATACTGTTAGGCACATCTCAAGTTTGTAAGGGGGCAGAGGATCCTGCAGTGGCCACCCTCTAAGAAATGACAAAAGCAAGACAATTCACTGATTTAAAGAAAGTGACATTATTTAAATGTAAACTTCATCAGAGTAGGAGACTAGTCTGTCCTGCACTTGGTTTCCCACAATCCTCTATTAAGAGCAGCCATAATCTATGGTATTTTCTGAAAGACAAGTTGCTGGCAGGCACCTGTATTTATGTCTGGGAAGATGCACAGTCTGCATTAATTAAGGTAGCAGCCCACAGAAAAGCCCAAGAGAAACAGTTTATTTACCTCTTACATATTTAGAAACTAGCAAGCCCAAACACAATTATCAGAAAAACAAGAGTAAATGAGGGAGGGAGCATGACTAGGCTCACGTAAGGAAGAACATAAGGAAAAGGCAGCCTATTTGCAGAGGATGGTTTAAATAGGCTCAGACCTCCAGCCAGCTTTTCCATTGGACACCAAAGACAACCCAGGCTCACAAACATTGGCCCATCCTGTTACTCTGGATCCTGGAACAGGGGAGGGTGAAAAACTCACCCGGGCCTCACTGACTCTGGAGATGGTAGTTTTCTTCAGATCTTCTATCACTGTCACCAGCATGTGGTTGCCTGTGATCTGCCCAAAATGTATCCTGGGAACAAAGTAGGCAGTGATGTATTGCAGCATTGTTCTCAGAAACATCAGAAAGCCCCTCTCCTGAGCCTCTACGTGTTCCAGACATACTTTTTTCCTTAAATTAGGCTTCCCCAGACCAGCACTGTAACAGGCATGGACAGATTTATCTTGAAAAGCTATTTTCTGAGGTCTAACATACAGTGGTGCAAGAGGAAAATCTCTGAGGACACAGGCTCCACAATGACTCCATGCTGTCAACAGTGCCACTTCAGACTTGATGTAGGATCTTTCACACCAGTGAGACTTGGGGCAGCAGGACCAGCAACCCCATCTGGGCAGGTCAACAAATCTGCATTTGATCAATCCATTCCCACACACCATACACTGTGGGCTGCAGTGATTCCTTGTCTCCTGCAGAGGCCACATGTTTATTCTCGAGGATGCTTCCCAGGAGCTTCAGACCCAGAGACGTGTAAGAAAACCCAGACACTGTCTGAGTAGATAAAGGACTCACTTGAGAAGGAAGAGGAGAGCTCGGCACAGGAGTTCAATGTCTGAACCCAGGTGAATATATTCATTGAAGAGTTTGAGCAGGTCAGGGACATAGGAGAACGGTAGCACCAGGAGAGACTCTTCCAGCTCACTGAGGAAAAAGAAAAGGGACAGAAGCATTAGTATCAGACTGCACTGCTACATATGAGCAGGAAACACTTCCATATAGGTAGGTTCTGGTACTAAAGCTAAGCATTCCTCATGGCTGGTCTGTGACTGCCCACAAAGTATAGTGCATCTGCACAGACTACAGCCCAGGCCAGCAGGCATCTTCTGGCACAGGGAGCAGGCACACAGCCTTCGCTCCTCAGCATTCCCAAACTACTCACCACATATATGTGTACCTCCAAGCAGCCAACCCACACTGACTAGCATCATCCCACACTCCCCATGAAAGAACAATTTCCATTCCCCAATTCTACCTTTGGTCAAAAGAGGCTGCCAGGAGCAGTAACTCTAGGCTCACTAGCACTGCCCATACCTAGCATGAGAGACCATTCAAGGACCCCAGCCAGTCCCAGGCCTAGAAATACAATGCTCAGTCACAAATCCGTTCAGCAGTAAGGCTCTTTCGACTCACCTTGACTTGACCTTCTTGAAAACTTCCAGCACATACGCAGAAGGCTGTAACAGGAAAGACACCAGCTCTGCTTATCAAGAAACGTTCCAGGACCAACATGCCTTAAGGTCCATTTCACACAGTTAAAAACACGCAATCAAATCTTGTGAGACAGAACAAGCTGAATAGAACAAAGAGGAAACCCCCTCAAGTTTCAATCAGCTGACATTCTGAGAACTTCTCCCTCCTTAAAACACAGACTCGGCCTCCTCAGGATACCCTACACAGGTGAAGAGTATCATGAAAAATCTAGTTGATATCCAACGAGCTAAATCATCTCAATTCACTTCAATGAATCCTGTACAAATTGGATAAAAAGCTTGCTGTAACAAACAAATTATATAGATAAAACCTTAAACAAACTCATCTCCCAAAGACTTAATTCCTGCCACTCCTGTTAATCTGCAAAAAGTGTTTGGCAGATGCAGAGCTGAACTGGGAATTGCTGAAGAAAAGTGCCTAACTATTAAGTCATAGGGTTTCATTCACTTCTGTTCAGTCTATCCAATTTAAATAGACCTATAATTATGGAAGGACAGAAGGGCTCTTGCTAGGTGAATACAGGCAGTTAGGAGGAAAATAAAAGGCTGTTTCATCTGGCATTGACATGCAGCTTCGAGCAACCTGGTCTAGTGGAGGATGACCCTGCTCATCGCCGGGGGGGTGGAAGTAGATGATCTTTAAGGTCCTTTCCAACCCAAACAATTCAATGATTCCATGAAAAGGGGAGAATGAAAAAACAAGGATCTTCCTAAGGGTACTTAAAAACAATGTAGGAGTACACATTGGAATAAACCAGGAAAACAAACACTAATCTACTCAGATTAGTGGATTTTTATTTATCAATGAAATCTATGAATCTATGTCGGTAATATTTTGTATTATGTCAAAAATTCTCAGAATGTAGTGAAAACTGTTGTGTAGTAGTATGACGTGAGTAAAGGCACCAGCTCCAGCCTGCAGTACCTGGACGTTTAACTACTATACAGAATTTTTTCAATTTAAATTCTTCATGAATAGAAACACAATCAGTAACTGCTGTACCAACGCCACAGAAATAAACCTGGGCAGCTACAACAAAGCCTTGCCTTTTCTAGAACTCCCCTGCTGTCCTTACATTCCACAGGTAGAGTTTCTCCAAAGAAAGGGGTTTAGCAACTGTCAGTACTTTTATCCACAGTCTGACATACTGATGCTCATCACGGTCAAGTCACCATGTAACAGGACAAACCATGAATTGCACCTATGTTTTCATCCAGTGGCCTAGGACATTCTCCAAGACTTTAGAACCACATCCAATTTTCCTTTTCTGTACAGTGGATTCACTTAAACACCACCCACCTCCAAAGAAATTGCCAGCTATTGAGCCACAGGATTTCACTGCCCCCTATTTAAACCTGATGGGGTTAAACTTTTGTAACACAGATGCAAGACACTAAAAAAAAAAAAAAAACCCACACACCAAAACCATGAAAAAATCAAATTATGTTCCCTTTGCACAAGCAAAAGTGCCAAGTTTTCAAACTGAATCAAGCAGTCTTTCTCCACAGCAACCCAGTGTTTTGTTTCAGCCAGCAAATCAACCAGTCCCACTCAAGCTGAGAAAGGACCACAGCCTGTGGCCTGGGCATTCCACTTACCGTAATATTTCCATAAGCACGGAGGATAGGATTGACAGGAAAGGGAACCTGGAGACACAGAGTGGGTTAGAATGAGGAAGGGGTGTGTGTATAAATGCATATTTAGACCAAACTTTCACCGGCAGTAAAAGAGAGCTTTTATTGAGCGTCTTCCTGCAATTCCCACACCCTCATCCTCCCCAGAAAGTCACTGAAGGCCTCATTTACCACCACTAGACAACCTCATTCTCAAAAGGATATAACTAACTCAAATATGTATGACTTTTCCTCCACTTCTTGTCACTTTTTGCACTTAGATCACACCCCCTTACTTAGCAGAGAGTGCAGAGATGAAGGTTAAGACTTGGCCTCGGGATGACTTTGCAGCAGCACGCTCTTCCAGGGACAAAACTTACATCTTACTATTGCTTTAAGCATAAATATCATTGGAAAGAAAGAACACATCACTAACCATGCCCCAGAGCATGGTGCCACTTAGTTCTCCAAAAGATTTCAGCAAGTATCTGCTGATTCGGGCTATCCTGACGTTATCTGCATGTTAAGCCTTTCCACCCGAGCTGGAAGGATACACCCAACACACCTGGGGATTGGTACATTCCTCAGTCTTTTACCTCTTTCCCTGCAGCTTCGCATATGGCGTTGTGCTCCTTGAGTTTTGTCATCTCTTCTCTGTACAGCTCAATAGCTTCCATGATCCTCTCAGCCTGTGCAACACAAGAACAGCACATCAGTGCAGACACCAGACAAGTCAAAGCAAAGCTCAGCAGGACAAATGGAGGTGGAAGCAGAGGGGCTGACATGGAACACCTCACCCAATAACCTCTGCTCCAGGTTGCACCACTACCCTGAGCACACCAATCGTGTCCTGAAGATGACACACGCCACCCACATTCCCAGGTGCTCCCTGCTGCAGGTTCTGTTGTTGCCTTGACATTGAACTCCACCCCTAGAAAGCAGTACTCCTTTGAGGCACAAGCCAGGGTCAGGCCATTTTGCCTCTTCAGACTAAGGATTTGCTCTGTGTTTACAAGAGCACCAAACTGTTGAAATCTGCGGCCATGAAATTATCCACCCCCACACCTTCCTGGTGCAACTCCCACCTCAAGCACTTCCACCTTCCATGGATTCCCATGGGACTGCACAGCCCTTCAGGGAGAGGCCTGATGCCTAGAGAGCATCCCAGCTGCCTTGTGCTTCTTTGGGCTACAAACCCCATAGGGCAAGAGCAGCCCAGTCTGTCCCATGCATGACATGCAGAGAAAGCTGCAGCCACAGGAGCCTCACACCTCATTCCCTGGAGAGATACCAGGATTTCCCAGTGTCTGACTCTCTAGAGTCAGACCCCTCCCTGTTGGCCAGAGAGCAGGACAGACTGCTCTTGCAGGCAGAGGCAATCTGTCCTTACCTAACACTACAAGTTACTCTTCAAACTCATACCCAACACTGTGATAGCCCCCCTAGAGCAGAGACTGGTAAGGCACAAATCAGTGCTGGCAGACCCACACGACCTTACCGCTTTGATGGTTTCAATAGTCTTCTTTCCTGCCAGCCCCGTCTCTCCCTGCGTCTCTCCAGGCACCTACAAAATACAAAGCTGCAGTTCAATCCTCCCACAGCTGAGTAGCTGATACATATAAGCACACACTGTGGTAGGCATCCTTCCACAATTCATATTAAGAAAAACATCAGCCCCATTCCCTAAACTGGTCATTCATCTGGGGAAATACAGGATTTCCCAAGAGCACAGCCTTTCCTCAGGAACAGAGGCACTGTGCTAACACCGAGCTCTGGGAGGCAGGAAAACACAGTTTTTGTTCTGCCAACAGTGGCCAGGTGTTCCAGTAAGTGTTAAAACAACCAGAAATGCAACCAAAGCATCTGAGCTACAGGGATCAGTCTTCCCCACGAGTCCTGCACTACGTGGACCTGGGAGCAGCTGTCAGAAGGCGGCTGGGAGAGCTGGTGTGGACCTGAACTGAGGAGATAAACAGGGGAAAAGCACAGCAAGGTTTCAGTGCCCACAGCTACTGTGTAGCAGTTTGGCCAGCTCCACACAATCTCCTGAAGTTGTCTCTGTGAAGTACCAGAGTCAAATGCATCATGATGCAACCACAGCTTCAGGAGCACCTTCCTGCACCTCCTCAAAGCAAGAAAATAATCTGTCCTCTCTGATACATCTTCTATACCTCTTATAGAAATAGTTATTCCAGAGTTTGTACTGTCAGACTGACACACAGTTTGGATGGTGCAACTCACCACAGGCTGCTCTTCTTTTGACACACTCTCTTCATATTCAGCTTCTCGTTGCTACAGTGGATGAGAACACAAGATATTAACAGAGGTGAGCAGGCAGCAAGGGTACAAGTTTCCCCCAGACTGGCTGAGCAAGCGAGCCTGCACCTTCATGCAGCCCATTGCAAAACCAGGACAAATCAGCAGAGATCAATAGTGCCAGTGTAAAATGCCCACTTCTCCCTGGTCCCAACCCCATGGTGAACTTTAGCATCTCCCAGACAGGAAGAAATCAAGGCCTCTGCTCTGGATGCAGGAACAGCCCTTAGACAGCCTACCAGGCCAAGACAGACACCACAGCAGTTCAGCACCAGATGTTTTACCAGTCACACAGCACAGAAGGGACAAGTCTAGAAAAGTCCCAGGGCTGTCCTACCATGCAAGAAGAAAAAGCCTCAGGTCTGCCATCAATCAGATGAAAGGGCTACAATTACATCCGTGTGTAATTCACTACTGCTGTATTTATGCCCACCTTGCTACTCAAACTTGACCCAAAACACACTTTTATGGAATCTGGAAAAGGAGCTGTCTCTCCTTTTAGCACCATCATTCCTAGCACAAACACTGGGCATCAAAGTGCAGGCTATGGGTCAGCACTTGCAAACAAGCTGAGATAAAAAACCCCAAACATCTACTACAGGTTTCTCATGTACTCCTGCTTCTGCATTTCTGCGTCCTTCCCTCATCATGGTTTGAGAGCTGCTTTAAAAAGGGGTGACAGAGACAGGCTCCTGTGAGGGATACAGCAAAAAGACAAGAGTTGCAAATTGTTCCAAGGGAATATCCAATTGGATATATGAAACAAACAGGTCTACCGACCCCAACAGTGGCTGAAAAATCTATTTCCTTGCAGATGTCAATGTACCAAGACAAGTCTCTGAGCAGTCTGATATAGCTTTAAGGTTACCCTGCAGTGAGCACCAGGTTGTATTAGAGACCTTCAGACTTTCCTTCCTATTGAAGTCCTTCTTGGAGGCTACGAGTCCTCACAATACATGCTCAAATGGAACAGAAGGGGTTTCTTCCAGCACCCCTGAGTTCTGGGGCCTGCTACTGAGACAGAATGGACCTCTCACAGTTGGGAAAGGGGAAACCAAGACAATCTGCATTTAACAGGAGCAGTGCTTTCCATCACTCCCCAACAGCCACCTGCTGAACTGCCTCCCAAGCACATTTGTGCTGAAAGGAGCAAAAGAGAGTAAGAGAAGACTGTAGCCAACAGACCTGTAGGAAACCACAAGGACAGACTAAAATCTGGGAAGCAGGAGAGAAGCAAAGCAGAGAGTAAGTTAGCCAGGCATCTGCAATGCAGAACAAGCAGGCACATGCAACGCCTGCAGTCCTGTCTCCAGACAGCTCAGGACACAGTCTCATCACGCAAAAGGTGACAGACAACCCCGGGCATCCCAGCACCAGGCTGTGGTTAGTAATGATTAAGTCTGCTAAGCATTAAGCCAGGCTCTTCCACAGTGAAAAACAAGGAAACTGCCTGCTGAGGAGAAAACAGGTCTGGAATTTGTCTTCGGCAGGAAGGATGCAACTCTCACCATCTCCCTCTCCTCTTCCAAAATAAGTGGCTCCCTTGTCCTTTCCCAGAGGCGCAGGGACTTGTCATGGGATGCTGACACCACGTAGTCTCCATTAGGACTGAGTGCCAAACACCATACCTCCTGGTGATGCCCCTGCATGGTAGACAGAAAAGGTATGGCATGAACACCATCCAACTCCCACCCCTTAGGGAAGTGCTGCTCATGCAGGGATAATGCTTTTCCTTTCAATAGTCTCCAAAACTTCCTACCTCCAGCGTCTGAATATGTTCAAATTTATCTGCATCCCACTGCTTAATCTTGCTGTCCTTCCCAGCTGTGAAGAAGAGATGGGATTTTGGCACAAACTGCAGATACATCACACTGGAAGAGAAAAAGGCTCAAATTTACCCACTTGGGGAACACTGCAGACCACCCCGCACTCTATGCTGCGCAAAAGGATTATTGCTGGATCACAGCCCCTTGGAGACAAGAGAGTCCACATCCCAGATGCTGTAGGATTTGACTAACCTGTCATCATGGGCAAAGAGAGAACGGTGACAGTCCCCAAAATCCAAGCCCCAAATCTTCACATTCCTGTCAGCAGAGCCGGTTGCAATTAGAGTCCCATCCTACAGAGCAACAAAGAGAGAGGAGGGTGTGGGTAGCTGGCTGGCAGCCCCATGAGGAACTGCTGCTGAACCAGTGACAAACCACTGCTGAGTATGCAGGTTATCTGGCTCCTGAAATCCGGCCTCCTAATCCCTCCACCTCCTCTTACCAGGGTGCCTCATGTTTGTGGTACTGCCACAGCACACTGACAGCATTCTGGCCCTCCTGTGAACCTCTGTATTTAATTTTATCTTGACATTCTTGGTTTTCAGTGAGCCTCATTCCAAAGACACCCCAGAGCAAGATGCAGCCCAAGAACAGACACGAAAAGTTGCTCCATCTCAACACCTGGTCTCTGCTCCTACTAAAAAAAATTCCAGCTCCTCTCACATAGTGAGTAACTTTAGCAGAGAGCAGGCTGTACCTTTTAAGATGAGTGTAAGGAACCACAACAGCATTTTGATTTCCACTCACTCACAAAATGCCCCAGTCAGTTCTGTTATTACCACTACTCTGGTACCCCTTCCAGTGAGCACAGGATTGCAGAGGAAGGAGGGGCTTGCTGTGTCCCATCCAGAAACTGCTAGGCTGGGAGCACTGGCGTGACAAGAAACCATTATCCTAGAGGCCTTGATACCAGCAGAGGTTCTCACAGTCATCCATACCACCACTGTCCCACCTAACACTGCCCTAGTGATACTTACATAGCAGATGTCCATACAGAGCACTGGCAGTTTGTGTCCATACAGTGAGAGGAAAAACTGAAGCAAAAGAAAGGTGACTCAGTCAGACATGCTGGGTAGAAATGTGTAAAATCTCAAGCTCCAGGCTAGATCTACTCTACCTTAGAAGCTCTGTCTTTCCAACACTGCCCCACTTCCATTCTTGCCCTGAACAGTTAGCAGCAGGGCCATGATGACAGAACTAAGAGAAGGGTGGAAGTACCCAAGGAAGCAGAGCTAACTCTAGTGCTAATCATCTACAGCTTTTAGAGTGCCTCACTGCTTCTCTCTGCCTGCCTGTCAGCCCCAGTCTGTCTCACCTCACTTCTTAACATTCATGTGCTAATACACAACTCATAACCCACCACACACTGCTCACAAGGAAGGTTCTCCTCCCCCAGGTTTTGCCTCTGCTATGCCCTATTTAATGCCACATGCAACATATCCATGTACATCCCTACAGTGTCTCACAGACCTGGAGTAACACCATGTCTGCAGCATTTAGAATGAACCTTGACACCTACAGGCTCAGAACACTTTCCATATGAAAAATGGATCTTCTCAACAGTGTCAGCCAGCCATGGTTCTGTCAGGTTTGCTAGCAAACAGGCACCTGAGGCAGAAGGCATGGTCTCTCTTATTCTTACTACTGTTCCCCAACAAACACATTTTTCCTACATATTCCTGATCTTGCAGACTACAATTACATCACTCCCTGAACAGCTCATTTGGTCATGCATACCTTGAGTGTGTCAACATAGAAAATCTTCACAGTACAATCCAGTAAGGAGACAGCCAGCAGTTTCTGGTTGGGGCTGTACCGCACACAGAGAACATCTTCATCCAGCTGTAAAATGCGCACATGTTTCATGGAAAGCCTGGCAACAAGAATAGGAAATAAACAATTGTTATCCCAAACAAACAGGTAGGGAGGAGATATGAATACAAGTCCCACATTGCACCCGGGGAAAGCAAGTTAATTGTAATATGCAGCATCTCATTCCTCACTTTGACTTTTACAAGACAGGACTGGAAATAAGCAGGCACTGCAGGCTGGTGAACTTCACTGTAAATTTACTGTAATGACCTGGAGACCCATTCAGATTAGAAGCTAAACTCACACACACAAAAAATGGATCAGATTGAGGAAAGTGCCCTACTCCAGCTAAGCTCAAGCCTTCAGAAAGCAGCACTGAGCTGACACTCTTCTCCATGTGTTCCACATAGATGTGAGCGGTTCTTGTGGTGCACAGCAAAGGCCAAAGTATTCATCAAAAACAACAGAGAGTGTGGCTGAACATAGTCTAGAAAGGTTTATTTTCTTACCTTTTCTGAACACTGCTCTCATCCTTCACAAGCTCAAACTCCCAGAACTTGACACATTTATCAGCACCACCTGTCACAAAGCCACGCTGCAGGGAAAAATAAAAGTTATTGTGAAACCAGATGCTGTAACCCAGAGAAATTCTACAGCAAGAAATTACCAACACACAAGAAGGTTTTTGAAGTGTCCCACTTTCCTACAGCATTATTGATTGGGTGGACACCACCAGGAACACTTGCTCTTGTTAGAGCACACATTACCTGTTGGCTGAGCAACAACAACAATTTCAAAAGCTCGAGTAGGGAGGTGTAAGACAAAGACCCCAAATGTAAATCAAAACCTGGACTGAAACTTTAGGACTGAAAGCAGTCATCTCAGCTGTAGGCAACAACATGGATGTACTATGTGGGCAACTTGACACTCCCACTGTTACTGGATCACCTACACCTTACCACCACCACACAAGGACAGCCTTCTAAATGAAGAACAGCTCAACACTGTAACATTTACGTTACGTTCAGAACAAGGTTAAAAATCTATCCCATATGTTTTAATCTGTACGACTCTCAGGCAGGTTATTACTTGCTATGGTTTTCATTCCACTAGAAAGTTCTTGGGCACTACAAGCTGCATCCTCCACCTCCCAGGATGAGGGTTTCCCATGCTCCCATCAGTAGTGTAAACACAGCACTAAAGGAAGCAGCTACATGAAAAGGCATGCAACAGATGTGAAAGGTGTCTGAATTACCTGGTCGGGTGAAAGAGCAATGGACCACACTGCCCCATCGTGAGCATTAACTGTCTCTATCAGACTCCCAGAAGCCAAGTCATACAGCTGCAGCTTCCCTGTCTGGGGAGAAAGATACATCACAGAGGACAAATCAGCCCCTTTGCTAAGCTCCTGACAAGAGAGTTCCCCTGCCACCCATCTCTGCAGCAGCCAGCTTCATTAGACAGCTGTTACACAGAGGACCAAACTCCTGATCTCTCCAAAGCTCTCCCCAGACATCCAGCTCAAGCCACAAGAGCTCCATAAAGAGTTTGGGAACAGAGCAGAACTTGACTGTCAGAGAATTTTTTTAGACCTAAAACAGAGTGCGCCAAACAAGGAGACACAGTACATTTTCTGTGAGGCTTCCTTCGTGACATTTCATAATGTATTTCCAGACCTTGGCAGTCTAGAGCACAGAAGGACACTCTTTACCTTGGTGCCAATGATGACCTGCCGATCTCCCGGGACAAAGAGCGAGCAGAGCGCATACTCACAGTCCATCGTCCGGATGCACTGCAAGGTCGATCTGTGGGCAAAGACAGAGCCCAAAACCTCTTATCACACACAAAGTCTGGCCCACTCAGTGAGACATGCTCCAGAATGGCCTCTGCCCACAGCTGTCTTTCAAATGGGGTCAGAAGATACACCACCACCGTCCTATGACCCAAATGCTATGCAACATTACTGCTAAGAACATTTTCCATAAAAACATGCCATTCTATAGTCCACCATTGTGACTTATTGTTGTTGTGAGGAAGGGCAGAGCTCCTGTCCTCCAAGAGAATTCCTGTCACTCAGGAGAGGAGAGAGTATAAGACAAAGTTCAGAGGAAACAGAGCTTGAAACTGGCACCACTCAGGAAACACTGGGACATCACTAGATCAAAGCAGTAGCCTACTCAGTCTAATAGCAAATCCTTCAGCTAAGATGCCAAGAATCTCACATGTTCCCACAAGAACAGGCAGTAGCTTGTTTAGGGTAACAGTTAAGCATCTCTTATTAAAAAGGAAAAAAAAAAAATGAAAAAAAAGAAAAACAACAACAACAAAATAGTCTATACCAGACTGCTATGTATGACCTTTGTGTTTAGACCTTGTGTTGCAATTTTAGGTGTACAGCTTCTCAGTTTCCCTACTAAAAAGGAAAGAAGCCAAATAGTTTTCTCTTTACTTCCTTTACTTCATTCACTATTTTATCCCTCTCCATTGCCCCCTCTTCCTTATTGCTGGTTTTCTGAACACTGATTTCTAGGAGACCGATACACATAGGACAGAGGGCACTGACCCAACTGGACTACATACCTGTTCCAAATCTTTACAGACTCTGCAGCTGCTGAGAGAATGGCAATGTTGTCAGAGCTAAAAGCCAATGTCCTGACATCACTGCGGTGGCCTCCAATGGTTATTCTGGATGCACGGACAGCCTGTGGAACTTGTGCTGACAGGTCCAGGTTGTATAACTCAATGACATTGTTCTGGAGCAACAGTACAATCTTCAGCTCTCCTTTTGGAGAGAGAATCAAGTCAAATGACCTGTTTGATTAGACAAAATCAGAGCTGTACATGGGGGCAGTAAGACAAAATATAGGAGGGATCAAATATCAAGGTCAACTGAGATAACAAGAATACAGACGTTGCGCATCGAACAAGCAAGTGCGTACGAAGACACAGAGGTGTACAAGATGGGGACCACTTGTGGAAGAGTGAACAGACTGGAGATCATGGAAGGCCTCTTCCCAGCTCCAAGCTAAATAGATGTCAAGGGAGAAATTTCTTCCACCTCTCCCCATACCGAGCTGTGCAGAGCTCTCCCCAGGTAGCTGCATAACCACTACTCAGACTCTACCACAGGCTTTCCACTCACTTGATTTTAGAAGAAGCTTTGACATTAGTGACCCGCTGAATCTCCTCCTGCAGGCTCAACTTCACACTTCTTTCAGGGTCCTCTTCAGAGTTCTGCCTAGAAAAGTCAGACAAGGGACAAGAGTCAAATGACCCATGACAGTCAACACAAACTAACACAGAGACAGCGAACAACATAAGAAAACCACTTAGCCTGCTGAAAAAACAACTTCTCTCTTATCCAGCAGTGCTAACCACATTTAGGAACAGGGTGAGACAGAGTTCATGCTGCTATGCAGACTACTAAAGAGAAAATCTGTCCTAAAAAAGGCAACCTCTTCTGGAGCCAAAGCACTTGAACAAGGCATGTTAGAAAGATAGATACAAAACAGACAACAGAAAGTTGTGTTTGAGGGCAAGATCAGCTACTGCTCATCTCCTACCACTCGCTAGAAGTCCTCAGCCATTGCCAAAATGCATCTCCAAATTTACATGCCCTGTGCTTTAGCTTCTACCCTGGAGCCAGACGTCTTCCTAAGGGCTGGTCGGAGGCACCTGTTAAGTGCCAGGACACACAGACACTTTAAACAAACAGTAAGAAAGCTCTCACCCGCCTGACGTAAAGCAGGAGATGAGGTATTAGAGTCCCTCTGACATCTGAGATGAAACTCTCATTTCTGCATGCCCTACCCAAGGAGTTACTCTGATGCACCGCGTAGTATAAACAGCAATGTCAGGTAGAGGTGAGCAGCTCTGAAAAACCCATTTTTTATGTCCACTCCTTTGCACCCACTAGCTTCTTTTTTGGCAGGGGAAGACCCAGAAAAAAAGGTAGCTCCTTAGTCTTTGGGAGCAGTGTTGCTCAGACAAGCACCAAGCACCAAGGCTCTGGAACAACAATCCCAAAATACAACAGCTAGCACAAACAGAATGGCCAGAAGTTTGGAGTTCAACCACTGTGTAATGCTACTAAAGGGTTTTTCTAACAGGCTTTTGGACACAGATAACATCCAAATACATCTGAAAAACTGCTTACTTGGCCTTTTTCTTTGCTTTCTTCATTTTCTTTTCCAATTTCTTTTGGATTTCCTCTTCAGAAAGGACAGAGAACACTTCCAGAACAGCATCTGTTCCCTAGAGACAGGGTAAACAAAGTCAAAGGCACGCAAAGCCCTCACAGAAATTACCCAAGGTCTCTAACAGCCTCCTCTACAGCTCAAAGGCAGAGGAGCCCATTACTCACATGGCAGGCCAAAAACTTGCCCATTCGGTCTGTGGCAAGAGAAACTACTCGGTCACTCCCTTCCCGCACAATGGATCCAGCTTTGCTGCATTTAATGATGCGCTACAGGGAAAGAAAAAAAAAGTTTTGGTCTGAAATATCAAGTGATCTTATCAAGCAAACTCAGAAACCTGCTGACAAGGAAAGTCAAGAAGAGAAGAGGGAGAAATGAACCTACAGGGTCCCAATGGAACAGCTAGTAAGGACAATCAAGAGACAAAACAGCATCCGTGCGAGCTACAAAGCTTATCTTCCTATGTTTTGTTGCATTTTAGATGAAAATGGTCATTGACAGTCTCACTGGAACAATAACTTAACTTTACTGGCAAACCATAGCCATTTAAGAGACAGAGATGAATTTCTATACTATGAAGGCACCAGAGCTTAGTTTCTCCATCAACAGAGGCAGAGAAGGTGACAACAAAGACTCTTAAACAAAGGGCTGAAGGGAGAGAAATCATCTGGAGAGGAAGTTGGAAAATTATTTAACAAGATCGTGCATCTACCACAACGACAAGCAATCTGAAATCTGAGCAGTAGCCCAGAAAGTTTCACCAGAAAGAAGATTCAGTAAAACCTCCAGCAGCAGCACAAGCGAGAATGGCTTTCTTGCAATCAAATCTCACACTGTATTTTGTTATGGTCCAACTCTGACCTCTCAGTTTCTGCTACAGTCCTGCGAAGCTCAGCATCAGCATGAGCTCTGTTAGCAGTGTTAAACTTTAAACATTTGCTAGTCTTCCTCTTTCAGTGAAGAACAATGTGTATGTGTTTTGGTAGACATACCTCTGCTGATGTTTTGCAGTTAGATGAGGAAGCAATTGCTGCTGACCAAGTTATTATGGAGCAAGACAAAAATATGGATAAAAACAAGAATCATGTATGCCCGAACAGGTTAAATATGACACTCAGGGTATAAACCATGCAAATGGGGTTAGATACACCATCTCATAGACAGCACAGAAAACTGATCTTACTTCCTCAGGATGCTCATCCAACTCTAAGGTCTCATCCTCTTCAGTGTTTTCTTCTGCTCCAAGTGAAGACCCTTTGCTTTTCTTAGACTCTGGCTCATCAGAGTCTTTTACCTGTTCATGGGCAAAATAACCCCATTAGGAGTACCTTAAACCACAAGAGCTACAGTGTTCTCACACTTCATTTCCCTGGAGGTACAATTACTTAAGAGTACACCAGAGTGGCATACAGCATGCCTGTAGGCACAAAGCACTCCACGTTCTCCCATGATTATCATCCACCCCCAAGACTGTCCTCTTTAGCCGTAAGACAGAAGGCAGGAAGATCTGATGCACTGTGCAAATCTTGTTCTGGAAGCGCTTGCAACTTTACTGGCCAGCTCCAAACACAGGAAATAGCAAAGCTTATCCCAAGAGCAGCTTTAGGATCTCTCAGACATCAAACACATTGCTTTGGTTCTGTTTCCCCAAACATCGATCAGATTTTCACATGTGCCAGTCCCACCTTAGTCCAAAGACAAGCAGCTGGGCCAGGCAGGGGGAGACTGAAGGGTTGCAGAGGGAATGTCTTACCTCCTGGATGTATGTGATATCCCACACCCTCAGCTCACTGTCAGCACTTCCAGTGATCAGACGCTTCTCTTTGGATAGTAATGCCATTCCCCAGACCTGTCCAGAGGGACAATGCGAGGAAATGGCTTATGGCTGGTTTAACTATCATAACAAAAGCAGTGCATCCTTAATTGATTTATTTAAAGGAATTAAAAAAAAAAAAAAAAGAGACTGCTAGGTGGAACCTCCTCTGGGGACATCTGCATAGGAATTGTCACCCACCGCATGTTGATGACAGCTCCTGAAAAGTACAGAAGTTTCTGATTTTTTCATTCCTAAAGCCTAATGACAAGTAAAATGTATGACAGTGCCAGCTTACAACTCCTGAGAGCAGGGAAAGCACAAAACGAGCCATGACATGTAATCTAGAGTACTTCAACCTCAGTAACTCCCCACACATCCCCTTTACCTCAGTCCGGTGTCCAACCAGAGTTTTGAAGCAGTGCTGGGTATCCAGATCCCACCATTTCACCAATGTGTCTTTGCCACTGGAACAAAGAATCAAAACTCAACATACGAGGAAGGACTGCCAGAGCTCATATGCTTAGAAAAGTGGTAGAAATATAAAAAAAACCCTAAAACATACCACAACATATCACACAGCAGCTGCTCAGACACTGAATTTCACAAGCTACACAAGAACAAAGTAGAGCAATACAAAGGTACTGCAAAAAGGCATCTGAGAAGTCATTGAAAACTGCTTCCACCTCTGGATGCAGCTGTCAGCCCCAGTGTCACACAGCCTCCTTTATTGCTTATTCGGGGTGAGGACAATTCTCCATATTCTCAACCAGTGCCATGCCTATGTATTGACCAGGCTACACGAAAAGCAGATTCCTTCCTTTTGAACACTGATTTGGAGAGGCTCCTCCTAACAGAGAGCTACAGCTGTTTCAGTCCTTCAAAGCCCACACAGGATTAGATCTCCTCAAAAACACATAGATTATGCTACCTCAGTACTGCAAGAACATTCAAGAAAAGTAATTTCAACATTGAAACAGATTCTTTCAGTGCATCCTACAACAATTTAACGCTTTTTATTTTTGGTAAGTTTGTCAGAGACTATTTTCCTCCAAAAGTTTCAACTAAATCAAGATATATAATTGTTCTATTACTAAGCTCCCTCAGGACAAAAAAAAATACTGATTACAAGTGGTATTGTTATTCCTTCTCTTTTGTTACATAGGATCCAAAGACACCAGTTTGAACATATCAAAATACCACAAAAAATTCTGTACATAAAGGAATGCAGTTAGCTGCTTGGGGAATAAAACAATCTGAAGTAAGGATGCAAAACTTCTCATCTCCACAGAAACAGGATAACATCTCTACTCTGTTAATAAAATACAAAAAAATAGAGAGGGATTCTTTATCTCTTTAACTCAATACTGAGACAATCAAGAATTATTTCTAAAGCTGAGCAGCAAATATTAAAATTGCATTAAGAAATGAGTATCATCTACCAAACCAACAAAATACTACCTTTCCCATCTGAAAAAATGAAAAAAAAAACCAAAAGAAACACTAATTTTATACTCAAATGCATTTTTCTATTATGCTGACATATTAATAAATAAAAATTATAGACTGATACTTCAGCAAGAGTATCTTCTGTCAACCATTTATTATTAAAGGGATTCAGCCAACTCACAGCTCATGTTGACTAACTAAAAGCCAACTAAAAAGAAAACCCTATCATCTTTTAATTAATTCCTGTATTTACAGTTTACAAGGAAGCAATTTTTCTGTCACATTGCTGAGCTACACAATACAGACAGCTGCCTGCTTAATTCTTCAAGAAACACAGCAAAAACTATTACGTACATAATGAACATATTATCACTATTCCTTACTACAGTAACTTTAAGTTGCCACATTTACCAGCAAGTTAAACTCTTTATCAAATACTATTTTTTCAATATGACCATGCCAGCTCCACTAACCACATCAGGATTCAAGCACTATTAAAAAATAAGTGGGTGTGACAAAAGCAAAGATGATGGTGGTTCTGAGATCTCATGAGACAAGAAGGAAAACTCAAAGGGCTGTAGCATATAGATGTCTAAACTGCAAGTACAACCGTGCCTGCTTTCTGATCAGCAACTACACTTTGCCTAGCTCACCTGGTGACCAACAGGTTCTTCTCCTTCAAGAAAAGGACTTGAGTGACAGCATCCTTGTGTCCTCTCAGCCGGTACAGACCGCTCTCATTGATGACATCCCACACGATGACTTCCGTATCCTGGAACAGAGAGAGAATCTCCAAGGGACTGGCACTTGTCTCTGCAAAACTTCTGCTACAAGACTGAAAAGATTACCTCAAAGCACACTTTCTCACTGTGAACTTGAAGGTCAAGGATGATTAATGCAAGTGCCATTCCTTCTCAAAAGGTGCATTCAGACTAATAAACGTATCACTATCCCAGACTGAGTCGCTTTTGCTATTACTGCCCTCGCAAGCTTCTTCACTTTTAACAGCTCTACTAGCACCTTGCTCCTGCCCTGTAGGCCCTGCTGCTTTCCCAGTGCTGGGCTCCCCAACTTCACCACTGTCTTGCAGTCCTAACTTCTCTCACTGCCATCCTCTGGCTACAGGCAGATGCCAGACAACCCACTTTAAAATGCTGGACATTTCCATGCAGGTCAGCCATCCCCATGGAACATGCCTGTGAAAGGACCATCTTCCAGGTGTGCAACCCTCACCTTTGAGCCAGACACCAGGCGGCCACCCAGGTGGTCGTACTGCAGGGTTGTAACTGCAGCCCTGTGTCCATTGAAGGTGATATTTGCTTCTCCGCTGAGGAGGTTGAAGATACGAATTGATCCATCTTCGTACCCAACAGCCAAGTGCAACCCATCTGGAGACGGGCAGAGGCAACTGACTTCCTGCTTGAGACCCTTAAGGATAAGAACCTGCAATTTTTAGGAGACAAAACATGTATATTGTTGATAAATGACATGTCAGAGACAGATACACAGCAGAAAGAATATACTCTACTCTTGTACTGAACTTCCAACTGATCGCTTCTGCCACTTTATAAGTTCATTTTTCAACTTCCTGCACCGAATACAGCGCCACTAGCCCCATTTTCCACAGCAAACAGCAATTAGAAGGGAAGAATTTTCTCATACTCAAACATGAAACTGGTGCAGAATGAGGCCTGGAACTCAGAAGCTCACATTTCTGTCTCTGCATTTTAAATGCCAGAGAGCAAGAAGTACTGTTTGAGAGTAAAGTCTGAAGTTTTTTCCTGACTCATCCTCTCCTATGGGGCCTTTCTCAGGTATAGAACAGAGCTGCTTTTCCAGAGACTGCACAAGAACTTGAGCATGATAAAACCATCTCCAAAACAACATACCAGCAGGCAGCACCCTAGGGACTGTGAAGCAAATCCTGATTTCAGTTTGTAGTGGACAGTAGTGCCTATGGTGATTTCAAGACCTGACAAGAGACAACATGTGCCCAAGTCCTTAAAGTCACAGCTCACAACCTCCCTACAAGACACAACTTTCACATGGGATGCCCAGTTCCACAGGCAGAACACAAACTCCATGGCATCGCTGATTCATCCAAGAACTTTCACACAACAAGCTAAACAGGGAGAAGCTTTCCAGTCAACAGGACAGCAATTATTCTTCCCTAGCTGAGGTACTGAGGCAAATCTCAGAGGATCCACAGTGAGATTCACCCATTTTAGGACCAAGTCAAGATAAAACAAATGACTCTCACAGTAAGAGAACAGCAGGAGCACTACTCCCTCCCTCTGACAACTGAAGGTACCACCAAAAGAAAACAAAGGTGAGAGCTGCTGCATTCTAGATGTCCAAATCATCTACAGCCCCATGTGCTCTGCGTGGAGGCGCTGCCTGTGCGCTTTCGACAAATGCGCATCTTATCAATACCTTAAAACAGAAATAAATCACAGTATCACAAGGTTCTCGTGAACATCCAACACTGGGATTTACCCTCGGCTATCCAAAAGATAACACTACGCAGGACCCTCTGTCCAGGGACCAGTCTGTGGAAGCGGAAGGCCCCAAGGCGATGGGGTCGGGAGGCGGGCAGGGCCTCAGACTCGCGCCATGCCCAAACCTCACGCCGCGCTCACACCGCAGGAGCTGCGGAGGGGCCGCTCCCCTTCAAACGCCGCCCGGCAACACCAACACCTTCGCATCAGGTGGTCCCAAATCCCCGCACGCCGCACCCCAGCCCTGCACATCCCCCCACCCCGGCTCGGCACCCCCGGGCTCGCACCTTCTCTCCTCTCCTTGTGTCCCACACGAGCACGTGCTCGCAGCCCGGCACGGCCACGTAGCGGCCCCGCTCTCCGCGCAGCGCCACGAAGGCCGCGCCGCCCCTGGCGCTCGCCACAAGCCCGAAGAGCGCGGCGGGCTCGTAGCGCAGGTACTGCCGCGTCAGGCCCATGGCGAGGCGCCGGGGCAGCGCTGGGCGAGGAGGGACGCGGGGAAGGCGCGGGGGGAGCCCCGCGGCGCTNGCGGGCCTGGGCGCCGCGGCCCCCGTTGGCAACGGGGTGCGCGCTCCCGGCCCGGCAGCGAGCGTGGGGACATATCCCGGGGGAGCCGCTCCGCCTGTCCCTCACCGTCGCTCCCACATCCCGTGTCTGGCTGCTCGTCGGGGGGAAGGTGCTGCTGTGCATGAGCTTTTTTTTTGGAGTCAGTGGAACCCCTCTTGCCTCCTTGATCCTTGCCTTCCTCGCCCTTTGCCTTTCTCCCAGCTGTTTGCGGGAGGGGAAAAAAAAAAGGCTTATTTGGATGCTCTCACAGCTGTCTTTGCCCCGCAGTGTGAGCTTGGATGCGTGGTTGTTTTGTTGTTTTCTCCTGCTTAGTGAACGTGCTTTGTAATTCGTGTTTCGCAATTACCCCCTTGTGGATGCAATCTTTTTTTAATTATTATCAATTGTGAACCTGTGAGAAGGGTTAAGTAGTATGTGTGTATCTGGAAAACCAATGTCATCTTAGGCTTTAAAAAGACTCAGTCTGATGGCAGAGTTCAGTCTTCAGGTTCACTGGGCCAGTGTTCAAATTTACAGCTTTACTCCTTCTTGCAAAACTTATTTTGGCAAAGGGGTTTTGTGCCTGAGAGCACAACTGTAAGAACTATGTGACAGTAAGTCTTGTTTGCAGCAGTTCAGAATTTACTGAACTGCAGGGGCTGTTCGATTTGGGGGGAGGGAGGATGTTTTCATTTGTTTGTTTGTAAGGTTTGGGGGTTTTGTGGCATTGTTATTTGGGAAGCTGTGTATTTTTTTTTCCCCAAGTAGGGCCCTGAGCTACATCAGTATCTCTGAAGGAATAGATGATACATACCCTGCTACTAATTTGCTTTATATTTAGCTGAAGAAATAATACTGTTCAGAAAGACTGAGGTCCATTCTATACTTGCAAACTCGTCACTATTTCCAAAATGCAAGATTACAAGCTAGTTAGACCAATTTAGTAGAGAAGGTGTTTTCACCTTGCACTGTTGGAAAAAGCTTGTCTCACTGCGAGTATTTGCATTGCCTTACTGCACACAGGTAAAAAAAAGAGAGGGTGCTTGAGTGGGAGATCTGTCTGTTTTTTACTGGCTGTAATTGCATTGTGGTCTTGTGAAAGGTCTGGCTCCACAGGAGAGTTGCTTTTAGTGAACAGTTGGTGACCTGGTTTGATTTTCTTTCTTTGAAGCACCTGGAAGACTCCAGTGAGAACTGGAGTGTGACAAGTTCGCAGAGGAAGAGAGTTGTTGTTTCCATTCCATGGATCCCTTGGGTGCTCCTTCCCAATTTGTGGATATTGACACTCTACCAGGCTGGACTGATGCCTATGAGGTCAAGCAGCTGGGCTCTCACCAAAATCCTGCTGGAAAGGCTCAAGTTGATGTTAGATCACCTTTTCCGTACAGGAAAGACATCAATGAAAAAATAATCTTATGGTAAGTTCTGTGTGGCCCTTATGCATCTGTCATCACTTACAGGATCTGCTTGCCTTTTATAATGGTCACTGCTGTGGAATAAAGCCTTAAAAATCCTCTCTTCTTTAATCAAACATTACAGATCTGTGAAGAAAATAATCTTTTTGTTCTCTGTAAATTTGTGTGTCTGAGATTTTGCTCCACCACTGGTTATAAATTGCTTGCTCATAGGCAGTCCTTGATGCAGCAGTCTGGAGCTATACTTCCTACTGTGATACTGTCTGCTTAATATCAAAACCTATTTGGGCACTTTGATACAATGTTTTTAATTTTTTTAAATATCCTTGCTGTCTACTAGCTTTTTTTCTGTATTTGTTGTCATTATTCTGCTTTCACTTTTCTGTTTTAAATTAGTATTTATTTCTTTCATGCGGTTGTTGTGGCTTGCTTTGGGCTCTTCCTGCCCTCCCTCCCCCATTCTGTGCTTTGTCTCCATTATTGTGTGCCAAAATCTGTTGAAGAAGTACAGTGTGCTGAGGTGAACTTACTCCATCAGTTTTTATTTACTGTAACTCAGATACTTGAACCTACTCTCTAGATGAATAACTCTTTATTAGCCAATGTAAAGAGAGAAGGATTTCTCAGGGACACAGATTCAGGGAACCTCTTTCTGGTTAATACATGCAGGAAATGGGACTGTTCATGGATTTCCTGAACCCGATTAAGTAAAGGAAGAGAGGAGTAAAAGGTTAAACATCTTTTATGACTTGGGCTTGGGTGTAATAAATGTGTGCCATTTCAACTCTTATTTGAATCTCTCCCTGTGCGTGGGAATCTTTATTTCCCTTCCTATGCTCTTTGATCCCAAAATCCCTAATGGCTGCTGCTGTGACAAAAAGCAGGTCAGTTCTGCTACTCCTCTGCCTCTTACGCATCTCCGCCTTGTTTATCTTCTGCATGTCTGATCCTTAAACAGCAGAATGAACATGATCAAATTGTGGGTTCACAAGTTGGGAACAAAAGCAAAGAAAACTTGTCCAGCTGCAGCATCACTCTAGATCCACAGTGGTCTGAGGAAGAGCAGCAGCAGTAAGGTGCTCTGGATAGTGTGTAAGCAAACCAAAAGAAGTGCAATGAAAAAATCATTGACATTTTGGAATCAATGTATCACAAGGATTGTCCTCTTACCCCAAGAGAAGATATGCGGGGGTTTGGAATAATATTACACTCCATCAGTTTAACAAGCTGCTTTGCATGTTTGCTGTCTGAACTGCCCTAGGTACAACTAGAACTCTGCCTTTTCTACATACATCCCTAAGTTACTGTTGAGGCTGGGAATTTTTAAGGAACTGACGTTTTGCATGCGGTCTGTCTTCATCAGGTAGAGGCAAAGGATGATTTGGCATGGAGAGCACGTCAGGGTGTGCTAGGCTGTGTGGGCACTGGAGTACTGTTAATGCTTTTCCTGTAACTTGGCATTTCCTTGCTTGTCAGCACTTATTTGAGAATGTCCTGTTTAATTGTACATTTAGCCCTCAATAATCTGTTTCCTCAGGAAAGGAGATGTTGCGTTATTGAACTGCACGGCCATTGTAAATACCAGTAATGAGACTCTCACCGATAAGAATCCAGTATCTGAAAGTATATTCATGCATGCTGGGCCTGACCTGAAGGATGAACTGCAGAAGCTCAAAGGTAAGTGGTCAGAGACATTTTTATCTTATTGAAGTCTACTGTCCTTGTGTAGTACAGAGCATCAGGATTGGGTAATAAACTAAAAAGCTCCTCCCTCCCCCTCAATAGCTGGTGTTAACGTGAAAAAATGGAGGAAACACATGCCAGTTAGTCTCTTTTTGCTGTTCACATTACAGATAATTGAAAATCTGTGGTAGATGTTTGAGTTGATAGGCCTTACTTTGTGATACATTAATTCCAGTTGTTATCTCAAGCCACTCTGAGCAGTTAGCTTGTCAGAGCTTTTGCTTGAGGGACCAGTCTTGTACATCTTCAGATTTTGCTTTTACCCTGTTCAGTGTGTGTGCATTGTGGAAGATGGGACCTGAAGTTCACCATTGCAGAAAATAAGTTGATTCTATTATACACTTCGCATGTTCTCTTTCAGGATATTAATATCTACACAGTCTATCAGGAAACTAGGACAATAATAGGTTAATTGATAAAACACTGCATGCCTAAATAAAGCCTTTGTGACTTCTTAAATTGAGTGGTTCATTTGTCTCTTGTGGACAACAGGTTACTTTACTGGAAAATTGCAAGACCAGCCTTAATGCAAGGCTATTCTAGTAATGAATGAGGTTTGCCTAGATTCTTTATTGACAGAGTTTACAGCTGATAATGAGATCTAAAAGTACTTGGTTTTTTTTTTTTTTTTTGTCTAACAGGCACTGGAATAAGAGTTTCCTTAGTTTGTGTGTGAGGAGCAAAGAGTTTATAGTTATCCAGGGTCATACAGAAGTTTAATACAGTTCACTGGTAAAAATCCACATTTCTAGTTAATGCTAGGGATCTGAATTTTAAGACCCAACCAGTCCCTGTGTAGCTCACTCTGCTGAGTATCAGTTCAGCCTCCATATGTAGTAACAAAATGCATAGAAGAGCCATACTACCTCTAAGATAAGCTGTAGCTTAATCTAGTTGAATACACAGCCTCTGTTCTTATAAAATCAGGCTTTGCTGATTCAGCTTGCCTTTTCTGAGTAACCTGGAAGAAAATTGGGAGAAAGACTAGCCATTTCATAGCAGAGTGAAAATTCAGTATGTTCTGTGGGTCGAAATACAGCAGGTGCTATAGAATAGCTACAACCCTGCTACATACGCCAGAACTCTTCTGAAATCAAATTGGGTTTCTTGTGTGCACTGTCAGGTGGGAACATTTCAAGGAGTCCTTAAAGTTTGAGATCTGTCAGCTCTGTAGGGAGTTGTTGGGCTTAGCTTCTTAAATTCCCTTTTGCCATGCTGAATTATGTGTAATTTTGCATCCACCACCCCAGTGAAGACATTGATGTCTTCTCACTGTAATGCATTCGACATTCTGTTCAAAACTCCCTGTGCATGGCAGTTTTCTTTTAAGCTTGTGCCAAGAGCTTTTTGGAAATCAGTTCTTCTGTGACACCCTACTGACATGTTGTGTGGGGGAGGAAAGAGAGACTGGGTCACAGCTTTGGCTTTTCAGCACCCTAAGCGTATTTGTCATAGTAGTCGAAGTGGACAGAGAGCTTAGTTAAAAAATCAGTTTATGACTCTTCTGTCACCTCTGCTTCTTTTTTTGCCCTCTTTCCCATTTAGCCTTGAATTTTTTTTTTCACAGGAGAATGTTTGCGCTGAAAAAGTAAAAATGTACGGTCTGTGCTCTAAAGCTGTAAAACGGGTGCATTTTCGGTTTTCTCCTGTTTTATTCCTACTGCTTGATATATATTCACATTTCATAGACTCCAAGAAAAATCATGTTCTTAGAGCACATGACCTGCTGACCCTTCAAAGGCCTATGCTTTCCTGAGAGCAGTGTTAGTTTTGGTTAATGCAGAAGTACTACAGCCAAGGGTAGGCTTGCAGATGGAGTACTATTGATATAAGCTTGACTATCAACACATACTTGTTGTAGTCTAATAAAGGCCTTCTGTAAGAGCAATGCACAGTAGTCGTACAACTCCAGTGCCACTTTTTTTCTGCCACATACATTTTGTAGAGGATTCAGAGCTTCCACTTTTTTGGAGAAAAGCTATTCTAATGTCTGAAACCTCATCAGATTAAAAATAAGATCTTGACTTTGTTCCCAGTTTTGCCACAGACCTTGACTGAGGTGCATCTTACCTCCCCTGTATCTTAAAATAATACTTACTGCTCATTTTAGTTCTGTAGAGATCTCCAGGCAGAAGGCATTGGGAAGTATGAAGTGTGATCTGAGTGTGGTTAAGATTACTTATGCTACACCTAGTTGTCTGAATTTATTAGTTTCCGCACTGAATTCACAACTATATCTCAGTCAAAATTGCTTCATTCTTTTTTTCACAAGACAGTTTTTGCTACAGGCCTTTGCTTGCTCTTTACTAGTTGTGAGACTTGGGTGGACCGTGGAGGAAGGACAGTAACTTAATATCTGATATATTGTTTCACTTTTGGCTTCTACTTTTTCCATGTTGTGATTTTTTGATTGCTCTCTTGAGCTGTCTTAGAGGATGTGCAGGAATTCAGAAGAGTATGCTTAATTGTAGTATGCTGTTATATTCCTTCTGATTAACCCAGAATAATCAAGGTGGAGGCCTGAAGAAGCTAATGATGTCATTTGTTGTGTCAAAAAGTTTACAAGATGATGGCTTAAAGGCAACATGTTGTTGCCATTAGAAAGACATGCTGAAAGTTTTGAGGAAGGAATATTCTTGACCTGGAATGTCTCTTCCCCTAAAATATGCTTTCATGCGTGTTGATAGCCTGCCTGAGCACCACGAGGAAAGAGTGGCATGGGAGCGGTGAACATTCCTGTTCATTGGGCAGCATAAGCCAAGCTACTGCAGTGCTGCTGCCAGAAGGATGGTTGCAGCTGCTTGTTCGTGTCTCATTCCTTGTTGTGGGCACCAGCAACCTATAAGATGATCTGGTTGAAAACTAATCCAGTGAAAATACTAGTTTTCAGCCAGATCATAAAGCTGAAGTGCAGCTGTACAAGAAGAACAAAGAAGGCTCAAAAATACTTGTCTTTAAGGGAAGGGAGAGAAACTACACATTCTTCAGCTGTCCAGAACTGGAGTGGACTAGATTTAGGTGAACAAGGGAAGGTGTAGCAGACTTTTCTTCTAAGTGCAGAAGGAAGAACAGTCTTCAAACACAGTATCTGTTCTTGGACTATATAACTGGAGGATGCTGTGAATGGAGCAATTAAGTGTATGCCTTGAACTTCATTGCCTTGGGACTAGACATCTAGTCTGTCAGGGAAGTATGAGCTCCATGAGAATCTTATGTCTGCCTTGTGGACGGGGAAGAACTTGGAAAAACAAAGCAAGCTACCTCATTCTGGGAGCATAAATGGAACAAGTCTTTGATCTATTCATTTTTAATAGCTTTGCCAACAACTGTTTTGTTTAAGAAGACTTGTTGTCATTTTATCCAAAAAGCAGTCTCCCCAAACCAAGTTGTTAAATTCAGAAGGATTTTATTCCGAATATATTATTGCTGACTGTATAGTATATTTGTGCATCAGTTTTCTGCACATTATTCAATAATGTTCTTTGGCTCTGTATGTAGTGTAGTCAGTGCTGCAATTAAGACAGCATTTCTAGCAGTTTCTGGTTTGTACTTATATGCATAATTTTAAAATGGAGAGGAATGAGCACAGTTCTCACCTACTCAGCCTCACTAGGTGATGCTAAGCAGCTGGTATGAGAGAGGGTGCTATCCTTAATATTTGATGTCTAAAGCACTGACTTCTATGTATGAAGTGGGGTTGTCTGACTTCAAGAAGTCAAGGGCTTGAATACTTCTGGTTTTCTTACTATGACATGGACATTTATCCTTGTGTTTTTATTTTTTCTCAGGTTGCAGGACAGGGGAGGCTAAACTCACCAAAGGGTTTAATTTGGCTGCACGTTTCATCATTCACACAGTGGGACCCAAATATAAGAGCCGGTACCGCACAGCGGCCGAGAGTTCTCTGTACAGCTGTTACCGCAATGTCCTGCAGCTCGCAAAGTAAGCACACCACAACCTACACAAGGCTTTGCCATCTGTGCTGCTTCTGTTCTAGAAACCTGGGTCTGCACAAAGGCCAAACACCTGTGAATATCTTCTCATGTAAACTAGGTTTGGTAAAGGACGTGAAAGTATTAGTGGTTTCATGGTATGCTTTGTGTCTTTTGTTGTCTGCGCTGTGGTGTAGATAAAATGTGCTGAGAGATCTGAGCTGGTTCACATCCTGAAAAGTTGTAGATAAAGCTGTGCAGCATTCAATTACTTGAAAGAGTAACAGCACTAATAATTACACTGGGTTCTGTACTGCAAAAAGCTTTAAATGAGCTTGCTCTAGCAACAACTTCATATGTGTCTGCAGCCATGTGGCAGATCTAACTGCTGTATCAGTTCATAAATTTGACCTCTCTGCCTTCATACAATAGAAACCTAAAATTATGAGTCAAGGCGTAAGGTTACTTCTAAATCTACAGTTGCTGCAGCTGGGTTTGTAGTTTTTTCCTCTTTCATCTGTGGTATTTTCTACTTCCTCTTAACTAACAGGTTTGGGGTTTTTTCCATTTTTTCTGTGTTCTTTCCTGTATTCTGCCCTTCTCCTGTGACGACTGCTGTAATGGTTAGCAGTCACAAAGTGTACCTGAACAGTAGCAATGTTGAAAATATACTTAACAATTTCTTAAGGTTGGGAAGGTCGGTTCTTCCAGGGCTGGACTGTGCGTTACAGTACAATAGTAACTGTTTCATAATCAAGATTACAGCTAAGGTTTGTAGCATGTGCCAGTTTTGTTCTGCCTCAGTAGTAACAAGCAAAGTCAGGGCTGGATTGAAACATGTTAAATGCAATTTCAAAATTCTGATACTTCTGCACACTGAATGCCTTTCAGTAAATCTATTTTCTAGAGTAACTTTTGATATTTGTGAAATTACCTACTAGCACTGAGCTTGCTCAAACTTATCTGATGGCTATTAGCAGCAGTTCTGCTTTACTCTTGTGAAAATGTGGCTCAGTGCTGGAGGCCTTCTACTGGTTTTAAAGTATGTGTCACTCCATTCTGATGGTTGTCTAATCATAGCTAGGATTGAGTAAGCCACCTTGGTCTGTATCCCAACCTCTAACAAAACAAGTAGTAGGTCAGATGAAAGAACAGGGAAGTTTTTGCAGCACAGAGCACCCTCCTTTCCTTTCCTTCTTCTCACTGTCAGTCCTATACAGGAAGGAAAGTATTTTGGAAAGGATTGCAGAGAGCTTGAGGGAAGAACTTCGTTTAGGATAAGAGAAATTGCAGTAGCTGAGGTAGAAGGAAAAATTTGAGAACAAGCACCAGAGGAAACAGTGTGAAATAATTAATCGTTCTCTCCTTCTTTGCTTATGGTGGTATGTATACATCTTGCCAGGGAAGAATCGTTCTGCAAAAACGTGGCAGAGAGTTACTGCTGCATAGAGTCAGAGAAATAATTATGGATGTTACCTCTGTGCTGACAGACATTTGTTTGCACCTGACCAGCTTTGTTTCTCTTTTTCTGGATTTCAGGGAACAGGCAATGTGCTCTGTAGGATTTTGTGTCATTAACTCTCTGAAAAGATGCTACCCCTTGGAGGATGCAACCCACATTGCACTGCGTAAGTTTGTTGGAAAGAAGCATAAACTGGATGGCAGTATTCAGCAGGTCACTTAACCTCTGACAGATTGCTCTTGATATAGGAAAGCCTTTTTATAGGGGTCTGTATTTTGTTAGGGGCTGGAAAAAGGCCTCCCATGACTGATCAGAAAGTGGAAGATAAAACAAGTGATCCTTTCTCTGTTGAGAGGTCATCAGTAAGGATCCGTGGGAATCTGTGCTGGAACTTGCAGTCTTCAAAAGATTAATTAATAACCTGGAAAAGATGCTGAATGGTGAGATGAGAGACTTTGCTGGTAATAGAAAATATTTCATAATAACAAAGTTGAGGCCTTACTGTTGAATAGCTGTAGACAGATCTCAAACAACAGTGAATTTTGTCTGCTGTTTGAGTGTCATCATATCCAAATGTCAAGTGATATCTTTCCCCACTGACCTACTCCTACATGCTTCTGCCTTCGCATGCAAAATGTTGGGCTTACCTTAGGGAGCAAAACGTTGAGATTATAAATAGTTCGATGAAAACAATGGCTCACAGGAGTTCAAAACAGCAAGCTGAGTAAGATACAACAAAATTAAGAATGTTATGCAACAAATCTGTGCTTTGTTCACCCTTTAAAGCTGCATGCTCAAAAAGAATGTAGTAGAGAAGTTGAGGAGGTCAACAAAAATAGGAAAAGGCAAGAAATAGCAAAGTAAGCTAAAGTCTCTTTGAGAGTGGAATGCACTGAACTCGAAGGGAGTGTGAGATGTCTATAAACACAGGAGTGGCATGGAAATGATGAATAGGAGTCAGCTATTCATTGTCTCCCAATATATGAACAACAAAACAATGCCAGTATGAACTGGGTTCAGAACAAGCAAGGGGAAATGGTTCTTATGCTATTTGTTTGATGGAACTTCTTACTAAAAAGCATTGCTAACATTTTGAAATTTCCTTGTGTTCAAGAGGAAACTATATTAAAAAAAGAAATTAAGGCTATTGAGAAGAAATCAGAAAATTTCCTAGGTTGAAAAGAAAAAGTAGAAAAGTGCTCAGATAATAATATTATACTCACTTGGTTCTTATTTTTCCTTTGTCTCTTTTTCATTTCTATTGATCTTCTTCTGTCTGCCACCCAGTACCTGGAGGTTCCTGCAGAGTGGTACTGCACAATAGAAAAGTTGTTGCAGATGGAAGGAGTGACTTTTCCTCTTGCTGTGCTAGCTGACTGGAGAAATCTCTCTTACCCTCTGTTTAGCAGAGTTGCTGGTGATGGAGAAACAGATTAGTCCATTGTTTTCTCTGCTGTCTGCCTGTTGAGCGAGACATCTGAAAAGATCCGCTCACATGCATTCAAACTGTTTGCTGTGGAACTGCATTTGTTGTGTAAAGTATTGTTGCAGGTCAACCCAATTACACATGACTTTCTGTACAGGAAGTATTTGAAAATAGCTTCTTTCCTTCTGCTGTTTCTTGAAATCCCACCAGAGTGTTCTCTGTAGAGTAACTTCCTTCATTGCTACCTTCTGTTGTCTCTGTAGGTCTGTGTGCTACTTGATAAAATACTACTGTATCAACCAATTTGTTTGGACACTTTCAGGATTTACAAATATAATTTTTGTATGCCTCTCTGGCATAGCTGACCCTAGAGTTTTTGTGTTGCTGATCCTCTCTCAAACCAGCTTCTGCTGTAGTTTGCTTATTTCTTTCCTGATAACTTAGGGCACAGTGACTTGTTCTTGAAATGTCTGGCTTTAGCAATTTGCACAGGACTCTCTAAAGAAAGGATTTATCTTGAGTTTTCAGGGTCACAGAGTCACATTTCACACTAAGCTAATATCAAAGAGAGTATTTTTCTCTCGTTCAGTCTCTCTAAAGTGAGTGAGTGGAGATGGAACTTACAGTACAGACAGCAACTAATTTCTTGTGTTAAACTACAATTTAATCCATATTTGCCTGCAGCCTGTGGAACAGTTCTGTATGAGTAGAGATGGCTCTCTCTTCTGCATTGTGAGCTCTTCACTTGTAATTATGTGTGTAGACTTGACCTCCTGTTTTGCTAACTATATTTAATCTTCCTTGCAGGCACAGTTAGAAGATTTCTGGAGATTCATGGAGAGACTCTGGAGAAAGTGGTGTTTGCTGTTTCTGACCTCGAAGAGGTATCTCCTTGGTGTTCATTCCACCAAAATTCATGGTCATGTTTGATCTTTTCTGCAGCAATATTAACTCCTGCGCTGTAAAGCTGGATTTGGATTTCCCCTTCAGATCACATGGAATTTTGGTCTTACAGCATCCTTCTGTCTCCTACTAGCACAGCCTCTTTTCCAGTACTGTTTATGCTCTTAACTATCACTATGGAGATGCTCAGAATCTTTCTGCTGCTGGCTTCCATGTTCCTGAGTCATGGAAGGAAACAGTACTAGAGGTTGTGGTATGCGCTTGTGCTGGATGCTATCTGTTAGCCAGAAAGGGAAGTCCTCATACAGAGTTTTCTCCTTACCCAAAGATGTGCTTTAAGAGGGTCAGTTTAGTGTTCCTGCAAACATCTTAAACACTGCTTACTGGCTTGTTGAAATAGCAAGGTTGACATTTAATGATCTGTGTTCTGAGATGTTGGCAGGTTGACTATTGACCTCTCTTGTACATTGGACTTGCTGATGGCAGTTCCTGGGCAGAACACCCACACTGTCTTCGGGTTCTGTGGCATCTGGATGAGGAAAATAACTAATTTTTGGGGGATTATAAAACTGCTACTCAGTTGGGGAGAACACATGAAGTATTACAAAGTTCTGTAGAGATTTTCACTATTTTCCTCCATGTGGAGAGGGTTTCTCTTGATTGGTTGATGCTTTTTCTTTTTTTCCCAGTCAGGTCACTCACTGTGATCTCTGTAGGGGTGTATTTTAGTATAAGCAGCCTTTGCTGAAATCTGTCATCCATGCATATTGTAACTTCATTACAAAGCTTAAAGTATGTACAATCTGGGTGAGTTCATACAGGTTAAAGCTGAGTCCTCTCAAGGTTGTTTGCCAGTGTGGCAAAAAAACCAAAAAGTTAACTTTTATCAAGGTTACTTGCCTTTATTTCCAGGTAACAACCCAAAGTAAGCCATTGAGGGAAGTGATATTTTGCCTCCAAACTGACAAGAGGTTCCCTGCCACTAAGGCAGACGCTGTTTAACTGAAGAACAAGGACCCATGATGGACCCTTCATGCATTTTTCTTATTTGTAGGCCACTTACCAGAAGTTGCTGCCTCTGTATTTTCCAAGATCATTGGAAGAAGAGATACAATCCTTGCCTTACGTCCCTGCAGATATTGGCAATGCAGAAGGGGAGCCTGTAGTACCAGAGCGGCAGATCAGGATTACTGAAAAACCCGGTGTTCCGGATGGTGAGTTCTTAAGTGAACTTTGGAATAACTAGCTCTGTGTGAAAATCAATGGCAAAAACAGCAAAAAAAGCCGAGAGTTGTTTTCCTACCTCAGTTCACCTAAGGTGGGTTATAATTATTCCAGTTGTCAAGCTGCCTCCTTGGCTTCATACGCTCCACAGCAGTGACTTCTGCTTTCTGCCATGTTGTGTAGAGTGGTGCGGTCAGAGGATGCAGCAGAGCTGCAGTTCATTTCCTTTCTTGTGAGGAGGGGTGAGGTAGTTCATTCTGTTTGTAAATTTTCTTCCGAAGTGATTAGAACCTTTGAAGGTTTTTTGCAGAATCTTGTGCAGCCCCTGGCTGAAAAAAGCATTATCGTTAAAGGTATGTCTTGTATAGTAACAAAGTGTTGGTTGTATGTTAGCAAATGTTGTTTCAAATTATTTCATTCTATTGATGCAGCATGGGCATCAAACTAGTAGATGGTCAATAAAAACTAGCAAGAACTCCCTAAAAGAGAGAAAAACTGGATCAACCCAAAGATCAGTGTTTGGAAATGGCTATCAAAGCTCACTCAAAGTCTGTTTGTGAAGAGGTTGCCTAGATGTCAGGATTGAGGTGAGATACATATAGGAAAACAATTTAATTATATATAAATAGACGTAGCAGGCACATCCTGCCTTATTTATTAAGCAGTGATGTGAAAGTTTTACACTTCTTCAGGCAAAGCCTTAAACCATCAAAAGCAGGTAACTTGGAATGAATTTCAAAAATTTTCTGCTTTTGCATAGCCAGTTGGGTTAAGGCTGAATATGCAATGAGGATACAGACAACTTAAATTTCCTGTTTACAGTTTGATACCTGATGTACCTATTCCTGCTAATCAGATGCCAGTCTTTTTTTTTTTTTTTTTCCCTGTCCAACCTGATCATTAGAGTGGTATTCACAGCTGATCAGTGTGAGGTATTCAGCCACTAGCTAATACTTTGTGAAATTACTGTTTGCATATGTAGGAGTTAATTTGTGTAGTGGAATCATGCATTCTTCTACTACTATATAGCATGTCTCCCTAAAACTGGGAAACTCAGTTCCCCTCCAGATTGCCCCGAGAGGTGGTGCTAGAAGCCTTAGGAGTATTCCTTGATGACATCAAATTCAATGGAGCATTCTGGTATTGTCACCAGCAAGTGAGCCTGTGCTCTTATATTTCTTCACATGTTCATGTTGTAAACAATACTGTAAAAATAACTCAGGTTACCATCAGCTCTACAGAATTTGTTCAGGAAGCGTCAATGATATAAAAAGAAGTAAGTCCTTTCTACAGTACGTCTTTTAAATTGAATAAAACAGCAGCATCTGTGCCTCTGCATACTTATTTTTCCCTCTGTGACAAGTAGGACAACTGCAAAGCCCAAGTCACTCCCTCCAGACTTGTTTTTCGGGGGAGTTAACCATTATCACTTTGTTGCAAGCTGATGACTAAGACTTCCCAGTTAGTTTCCAAACCAGCAGTTTAAGGGACTCTGGTTACCAATCACATGCTCTAATCTGTCAGTGGTACTGGTGAGGCATCAGAGCCACATCAATGGTACGTTGTGGTTTTTGTGTTAGTCTGTAGCATGATGACTGTGTTGGCTCACTGAGATATGTAGCCATTCATCAGCAGCATTGCTGTCTTGTACACAGCTCGAGCGTTTTACACTGCCTTTGTTTCTACTGCAGATGCTTCAGATGAAGAGGGTCTGGAGGCAGATTTGTCTTTCATTGGTTCCCATGCTTTTGCCCGCATGGAAGGAGATGTTGATAAACAGAGACGCCTCATCCTTCAGGGACAGTTGTCAGAGGCAGCACTGCAAAAACAGCATCAGAGGAAGTGAGAATTTGCTTATCTGTGTGACTATTTTGTGTTAGTTAGCTGTTAAGAGGACCAACCCTGATTTTGCTCTCTGTAAAGCCTCATCTTCTAGCAAGTAAATACGGGTTAAGCCTGGTGTCACCCTGGATTGATGTGGTAGCTTCTTTGGCCTGAGGGGCGAAGGGAAGGGGCAGTAGGAGAAAAAGGGAAGCTCATGATGAACCCAGTAGCATCCCCAGTGCATGCAGCCAGCTGCCTTATCCATTTGCCACAAGATGTCACTGTTTTGTTGTCACATTTTGTGGTGGGGTCACCTGCTTTCAATACAGCCCGATTACTCCTGAGGCTCTGGCCAGTAGCAAAACACTTTTATTTATCAAATGGTAGAATGATGACCTCCCTGCCATGGTAACCCTAATGTGCATGATCACTTTAGAAGCTAATTCCATACTGGAGACCTACTGGGGCATAGTGTTTGACTTGTTTAGTCAGATGAGGCACACCATTCAAAGGGAGCAAAAAAAATCCATATATGACACTGGTTGCTGTGTACTTATGTTTGACTTCCAGACTTTTTGTAGAAATTTTTTTTTCTGTCTTTCAAGCACTGACATATTTAAATGGAAAAAGCTCTGAGATATTTTCAGCCCAAATGTAATGTCACTGTAGTTACTAGTTGATGTGTATTCTTTGCTGTACTGAAAATCACTAGGTATGTAACTAAGGTACTCAGTTTAATTTTTTTAAGACTTCTTTCTTTAATAACTTGATAGTTGCTCCATAGGTCAGAAAACCACATTAGAGAAAGGGCTCAGTCAGAAGAACCTTGTTTTGTTGCTCCCTGTCCCATTTATCTTTTCAGGATTCTAATGCTAGTCCAAGGGAGGTTAGATCTGACCAAATGTTTTTAACTTTCTAGTTATAATCGCTGGCTGTGTCAGGCAAGAGCTGAAGACCTCTCTGACATTGCTTCTCTTAAAGCCTTGTACCAGACAGGTAAGTTCAGGGTACTGATGACTGATGTGTATTGTCTTAAAGTAAAAATACAAATTACAGTATTTTCTTTGGACCTGCATATACAGTAGGTAATGCTGTTAAGATAGAAGCCTGGCCAAGAACTAAGCAATACATCTGCAGTAAAGCAGGAGTTCTCTCTTGTTTGGTGTGACAAACTGTGTGGTAGACTCCCAAACTGCTCTGCTTTAATACTTTGAGCATACATGCATATCCTGAATTACTGTAGCTTTAGATGTAAATCAGTACTGTTAGATTAAGCCAGTGCATAAGGTGCTCTGTGTGAGATAGTTCTTATTTTGGTCTGAATTTGCTCCACGCTTTTGTTACAAAGAAATGAATGTTGCTTTCAGATGGTTAGTGTAGAGTATAGGCAGTTATTAAAGTAACATTTAATACAGCTCCTAACAAAATGGCTTGCTTTATTTCCCTCAGATCAGTTGTGTGTTGCTGTCCTCTTATGTCTCTCCTAGTACTGATGGCCCAGAAAACATATCTTGCAACCTTGAATTCAGTAGATGGGGAAATTAGGGAGAGACTCAACAACCCAGTGGAGGGTTCAGTGGAAGAAAGGAGCTGCAAGGTCTTTGCAGCCCGGGGAGCAGAGATGGGGAACCTGAACTCTTCATTTCATTTTTACTCTTCAGTTAGCACCATACTTGGACATAATATTTGCCATAGTCCCATTGGCTTATTGCTTTGCCCAATGACAAGAAGAAACAGTCAAGGAGTCAGGTGTCAAGAGCATAGCTGTGTTTCTGCAGAGAAAGTCTGTTCAACACTTTGGCTGGTATATTTGGCCTCCTGAAAATCCAGATGCTTACCTTGATCTTTGTGTAAATCCCAAGGCTGTGTGATACCTTCTGCTCAGTAGCTGCAAATTTAAGTTCTTTTGTTTGCCTTAAACAAGGCTTTGTGGGCTGCAGGAGGACCCTAAGGTGGGCTCTGGGAATCTGTGCATTAGATTTCAGAGTTTGGTTTCTTAGAAGAGTTTCACTTCAGCGGTAGAACTGCAAGTGAGGTGTTTTGTTTTTTTTTTAAATAAAAAACATGTTATTACTTGATATTTTGGTAAATATGGAGTACACAGGCAACATAAAATTGCAGTCCTTAAAACATAACTTTTCAGATGTGGTGCATGCTTTTTTGTACCAGAATAGGTACTGATATAGTGAGAGCAGTAACTCTAAGCATATTTTCTCTGTTGGAAACCAGATGCATTGCAAAAATTCTGAGCTGTGGCAGATCCTCCCTGGTTTGAAAGGGACCAACTCCAAAACCTGGCAGGACTGGGAGAAGTTGAGACATGTATTTCTTTCTTTTATAGGTGTCGATAACTGTGGCCGCACAGTGATGGTGGTGGTTGGAAGGAATATCCCAGTAACATTGATAGACATGGAAAAGGTAAGAGTTTGTAAAACTAGAGTTGGGTAGGTTGAATGTGAAATGTTCAGGATGTTA
The DNA here is from genome assembly GCA_013396735.1 of Grallaria varia. Classification (NCBI taxonomy): domain Eukaryota; kingdom Metazoa; phylum Chordata; class Aves; order Passeriformes; family Formicariidae; genus Grallaria; species Grallaria varia. The sequence continues at coordinate 109,152 of VWZG01009927.1, read as the reverse complement.
GAGGCTAATTATAAGAACAGTTCAGTGTTAATACTACATTATCTGTAGAAAACTTAAAAGGTATTAAATAGAAACTCATTTTATAGAGAGATAAAAGTATGTATTCCCTTTCAAAGCTATGTGTGCTTTGGGGTGACACTTTTCAATGAGATACTCCTCTATTCTTAGAAAAAACAGGGCTAATAGGACTCCTTTTTCTTCTCAAGAAAAAAAGAGACTTGCCCTGCTTTTATAACTGCCAAGACATGAAGAGTGAAATGTAATGAGTCAAATTAGTTTTTCGTGGAAACAGCAAGAATTTATCTCAACCTGTGAGGTCAGATAGGCGAAAAAGATGTCCAAGTTATTACAGTCAAGTTGAAGACTTGGAATGTTGGCCTTGCTTTTGTAAGGTGAAATATAATGCCATCCAGCCTCATGGTTTCTTATTTTTAGATGAATTAAAGGAAGCGTATTAACATGTAATGCAACTGTGAAAGGGTTCTTTGCAAATATGGATTTCATTTCTTTCTATCTCAGGCTCTTCTGTATTTCATCCATGTCATGGATCATATTGCAGTGAAGGAATATGTCCTGGTGTACTTCCATACACTCACAAATGATTACAATCAACTAGACTCTAATTTCTTGAAGAAACTCTATGATGTTGTTGATGCCAAGTAAGTGTCACTAGGAAAAGAACATGTTCTGGTCTTCCACTGTGTTATGCAAATATTTGTCATTCCCTGTATGTGGTTTCCTGTTTATTTGTGAGAGAGTTTTGCTGGGACAAGGACCTAAATAACTAACAAAGGCAAGAAGAAGGAAGATACATTTTCTTTCCTTCTCAAAACCATCTGTTAAACAAGAAGTTCTGTCCTCTGGAGTCTCCCTTTTGGAGCTGTTAGGGAGACACACTTGTATTGTCTGTCACTATCCAGAGCTGGAGCATTTGGAGCCTGGCTTTGTTAAAGTGTGTTGCTAGTTGTGAGGGAAGTGGCTTGGGTAACACTGGCAGTCATAATTTGTCCTTAACTTACTTTCACTGTCCACCTGAAAGACTGCAAACTGTGATGTTTTTGACTGGAAAATAACCATTCTGCCTTTTTTATTTTATTTTATCTTTACATTTACTTTTTGGTATCTGCCCTTACATTAGATCTAACTTTTTTAAATTACATCACAGGCACTTAAGCAAAATTATCTGGTTTGACAGGTGGGTTGCGTAGGTGAGCTCAGTTAGAAGACACTTTTAAATAATTTGAACAATTTTTTCTCTCTCTAATCCAGGTACAAGAGGAATTTGAAGGCACTGTATTTTGTCCACCCAACATTTCGTTCAAAGGTGAGATAAATAGTACAAAAGAAAAGCACTATTTGCATGTTGGTGGAGTAGTATTCAAGCCTGTAGTACAAGGAACATGGAGATATATAGAAGACATCCAAAATACAGCAGTATTTTCTGGATCCACAGTCAGAACTTGAAATTCATCCCCATCTTTGATCTAGCTGTAGTGTTCCAGCCTTTGTGATAAGCTGAACTCAAATGGATTGCAAGATGTCTGTGCCCTGTTTTATCTGTGCTCTTAACAGAGAGGGGTGGAAGCTTTGGATCCTGTTTCTTTCAAAGAGCAACAGTTTGTCCTTTTTGCTGCCATCTGGTTGGCAGGGCAACAAACGACAACAAAAGACTCTGGGAATTTTTTTGTGTAGCTCATTTACTGGGTGTTTCACCTTTTCTTTCACCACAAGGAGTATCACATGTGTATTGAATATTGCTTAGGAGCTGCCCTGAAGGACAGAGGGCAGTGTGTCAAGCAGCAGGGAGATTAGTCTGGATTAGAGAGTGTAGAGAAGCAAAGAAAGATGGGAAGAATGCCTTTGATGGAGTGCAGAAAAATCCTGTTAAGCCTTCAGGAGGTGAAAAACTGAACTCCTCATGCAGTAAGGTGTTACCCTTGACTGTGATCTGTGTGGGGCAACAGAAGATGGAGCTGGCTCCTGTCTGTACTTCATACCCGCTGCTCATATTGCAGCAGTGTGAGTACTTCAGATGAACTGTCAGCAGCAGCCCTTCCTAAAATTTTTGTTTGTCCTGTTAAAACCATCAGAAATGTGATCCTCCATGTTCACTTCAGATTAACTTTTGTGCTTATTCTGCTTTTTGCTGATGTTGATCAAATTTGAGAAAATTACATGCCTGGAAACAAACATCTGTTTGCACACATTCAGCAAGAATTTCTTTGACTGCTGAATGGAGTCCTTTCTTTGCGTGTGCACAGCTGGGACTCCATGAGACTTGGAGCTTCCTTGTTTCTATGTAGATGAGGCCAAGACTTCCAAACAGCATACCTTCCAGTTCTGGTTGGCATATTCATTATTCTCACAGGGTACAGATCCGAGGTCTTGTGTGCTGGAATTAGAGCTTCCAGCTCTGATGCTTCTGGAGATGTAGGACCTGGCACAGAACATTACTAAGGTCACAAAGTTGAGTGGAAAAGCTGAAGCTAGGAAGTACTAATATTTTAGATTTTCAACAGCACTTCATCCCCCTCCTCTGTTCCCATATGTTTCTAGTTGGTTGAGAAACATTTTTTTGGTGTCTATTGCCATCTTGTCTGTCCCTTTGGAAACTGCAGAGGGACTTGACAGATCTGTGGGGGAAGCAGATGGCGGTGGGAAGGGTGAGAGACATCGAGTTCTCTGACTTGCTGGAAATAGTATTGGTTTCTATCTTATTCTGGCAGCACAGCTGGAGGCAAAAGAGAATGTGTATCTGTATCTTTCTGCCGATCTTTTCTCTAACTGGAAGACAAGTAGGATTGCTGCTGACTGTTGCATGGACTATCAGCTTATGAAACATGATGGGGAATATGCAGGAGAAAGCATGGAGGAGAAGGTGGCTGCTAAGAGGGGAATGATTTTTCTCTCCCCTTCTTTTTTGATTATTTCAGGGCTCTTGCCCCTGAGGAAGATTGCTAGCTCAAAAGCTTCAAATTTCTTCAAAAATGCTTGGCATGTTCATCTTGCTGTTTGGAGCACTGACTTCCTTGCCTAGAAGTAGTGGAAAATACCCGATGCCTCAAATGCAAGTGGAAGGCTTGTGTATTCATGTGTCTTCCCAGACACATCAGCCTCGTACATAGATCTCATTCTTAAATCTCTGATATAAATTCTGCATTTTACAGCAGTATTTAATCCTGTCACAGTGGATGGCTGCAATCTGTTAGAGTCGCTTCTGCTTATTTATGGGCTAAAAGGGATCAAGAGGCTTTTCATCATGGCTTTTGGAAACTCAAATGCCCCAGAAAGCCAGCACAGTTCTCAGTGTGCTTCATGGCGCCACCAGTGATTCTTTGTTTGGTTTCTAGATACAAAACTGTTGTAAATTATGTATTTTCTGAAGGTAATTGCCTGTCTGGAATACATGGAGTTTGGTATGCAGGGAAGAGGGTTCAGCAGTTATCCTAAAACACAGGCTAACTGAAGCAGGGTATGTACAGTTCATTTTTGTGCACTGATCCTGCTTTTATTCATGCTTTGATGTGAGCATTCTTGGGAAGAACTGGATTCTCTTGTGCTGCTGAAATGTATCTCTTCTTGTGATGAAGTAGGCATCAGCAGTTTTGTAGGCTGGCAGCAGCCCTTGCTGTGTGAACACTTCACTGCCAGGCCGTAGATCAAGATAGCCATGAAATGCCAGCACAAGTTCCTTCATATTCTTGCGTGTAAATGTGTTTCTTCTTGTTATTGCTCTAGCTGCTGATACATAAATAAAGGGCTTTGGGGGGCTTTTTTGTGTGAATCCTCTTGGCTCCCCTCTTCTGAGAACTCTCCAAGCCAACCTTTTCAGAGCCCTTGTTCTGAGCTGAAGCGTAAGTGGCTGGATCTGAAACAGTCTCACCCAGTGAAATTCTGTTTTCAGAAATTGGCTATGAATCAAGAATGTTTCTAAACTGAAACATGCCTGAATACTCAAATTAAATATTCATAATCATCATAATCTTTGTATTTATCTTGAACAGTTTTTGTCTTGTTTTTTTCTGTAACAGTCCTAAAAGCAGTTTCCGTAGATTAGATGCCAATATAAAGGTTGTTGCAAGTCACTTATGTCTTTTTCTATGCAAGATCCTTCCAATTGTAATAAAATTTCCCAGATTTTACTAAGTTTGTCTTTGAGATATGACCAAGTTAAGGCATTAGTGACACATCTAATCTGTTGTACTGGTTTTCTGTAGGAGACATCTGATACTTTTAACTGTGGTTTTATAGCTTGGCAGAATGATTTTGATAGCCTTTTATTTAGACCGAGAACATCAGGATATGAAAAATGAAGGAAAACTTCAGCATATGTCTAGACTTTGGCTGCTCTGATATAACTTACTCTGCTTTTAGTGCATTAACAGGGATTTGGTATAATTTAAATTTTCATATCCTATTACCAATAAGGAAATAACTGCTCTTGTTTCTATAACTTGGGATTATGAGGAACGGAGGTAGTAAAAAAATTCTCTAGAAACATTCTCCCTCCCTTCTTTCTGTGTTACTGGGTAAGATGTGTCAAACATTCAATGGCTTGTATACTGAAGGGAAGAGGGGTGGGGACAATCACTTTTCCCAACTGCAATTTTTGTGATGGTTGCAAAAATATTTCCTATTAGGCTCTTATGCATTAAACATCCATAGCAATTATGTTTAATGATTGTCATTCATAACACACCTTAAAATGCATGCTACTTTGGTACAAGATTGAGAAGGTATTTTTCGTTCATTAAACTGTCATCCAGTGTCACTCATAAGAGGTCTTATTAGAAAAATGTAGTGAATAATGGATTCCAGTAATAATCTGTCTCCCTGCTTTCTGCTAAAAAATACCTTATTCTGCCTTAAAATAAAGAACTGATCTCAATGTTCTGTCCTGTTCTTTACCTCCTTTTTTGCCTTTTCATTGTCCTCTTCTTATTAAAATATGCTGTTTTGAGGGAGGCAGCATAGTTATTCCAGGACAGTTTTTAGGGATCCGCTTTTTTTTCAAATTCAGGCAGATAATTTTTATTGACCTAATGTTTTAGTTTATTTGAAACTCTTGCTTTCCCTCAAGGCTTTTTTTGTGGTGTCACTTCTTTCTGTTAATTTACTGCAGTCAAAGTAAAACTATCGAACAGAATGGCAGAATGGTCAAGGTTGTAAGGGAGGTCCAGCTCCTCTGCTGAAGGTGGGGCACCAAGAGCTGGGTGCCCAGGACCATGTGATTGATCCCTAATTTGTGGCATTATGGAGCCCATAGAGCAGTTTTTTCTTTTCCTTCATTCTGCCGGGAAAAAAACAAGATAAAAATAAACAAGAAGTAATACAGTGCTTAATTTTGGAGAAGGAAGGTGGAAACGGTAAAGCCTGTGCAGTCAATCTAGACAGGAGTATTTAATAACTTGTAGAAGTGTCAGTGGTGTCTTACTGGTCTTCACAAAACAAAAATTCCTTATCCTAGTTATATCCCAGAGAGACAGAGATGTGAATACTTAAAGCAAAATCTTGTAGAATAAGTTGATAGGCTTATTCTCATAGAGTTAAATTGATAAGGCTTTGATAAGAAAGGTGGCAAAACAAAAGGACACACTCAGCCAACCCAAAGCACAGTGGGGAGATTTCACTAGAACCTTTGGGCACCTCTAAGTCTCCCTTTCTCTCTCTCTAATTGTCCTTTCTGTGAAAACTTGAATATAAAGGGTTGAAAAAGCTTCTGACAGAGTCAAATAGGTAATTTTCGTAGCTGGCTAAACTGCAAGTGAAAACTATATACCATCAGCCACTATACTGATGGTTTTTTGAAGTCAAATGGCAGAATAGCTGTCACTCTTGAACAGTAGAAAGGGACCTTAAACTGGCAGCTGGGCAGGAATGAATGTGGAATCAGAAAACACTAGCTTGAAAGCTGTCAAGACAGTGCTTACTAGCAGTCAGTGGTGCATGCTTCCTGACCTTGTTGAGTTCTTGTGATGATATTAGTTTTTCAGGTTTAACTCAAACCTGTTTAACTATGCAGTATTATGCTGAATTTGAAGGTTTTGAAACAGTGCCATGTTAATTTGTTTTTGCTGGGATTTGTTTTCAGGTTTCAGCATGGTTTTTCACAACCTTCACAGTCTCAGGGCTAAAGGACAAAATCCACTATGTGGAAAGCCTTCAGCAGTTATTCACAGCCATACCCCCAGAACAGATTGATCTCCCCCCTTTTGTCCTCGAGTATGATGCCAGGGTAAGTGATTGCATGTGGCCAGCATGAGTCTGTGCTCCTGAGTTCTTGTGCTCTCCCATTCTGCTCTGCAAGAGCTTTAAAGGGACTGAACTCCACATCATAAAAATGGGAAGAAAGGGGGAAGGTTCTTGCAGAGTCTAATTGTTCTTCTCTGAGTAGCGATTCTCTTAATTTTTGTCTACATCAACCCAAGCAGAGGGCTTGGCTGAGAGGCAGGATACTTTCCCATTAGGGCAGTCTCCTATGTGCATAAGAGGCAGAGTTTCTTTCCTCAGCCAAGAACTGTAACATAACACACTAAGAGCCTGTGGACAAGATAAAATTCATGTTACATACCTGCCATATACCTTACAGTGACTGGAAAAAAAGAAATAGTATCTGTGTTTCATCTTCCCTGCCCCAGATATTAACAAGCTTGCAGGAAAAGGAAAAAAAAAAAAAAAGCTGGAAAAAATGTAATCATAGAAGGGTGCCCTGCCTTTGTGTCAGACCCTCCACCTGTTCCCTTCTCTGCCCCAGGTCTCTGACCAAGTGGTGGGATGAATATGAATACATTGACAAAATCACTCCAAAGAGGACGTGATGTGACTACAAAGTAATAGCCAGAGCTGTGTGTGTGCATTAGCAGCTTTGTCTTGACTTACTGGCTATGCCAGCATTCATGGCTCCCTTGCATCACAGCTTTGGTTTAATGGCAAAAGTTTAGCTTGTGCTTTTGCTTAAAACGGAGGCAAAACCAAGGCCTACTTTTTGCCTGTTTACCAGAACAGCCCTCTCCTGGATCAATTGTGGCCATCCTCATGCTCATGAAAGACAAAGCCATGACTACCTAATTATTTCTGCCTCTGTGTCACCATTATTGCACCAAAGTATATTGGAGAAGACTTTTGTTCAGCTGCTTATTCTGTTCTCATTGCAGGAAAATGGGCCTTACTATTCTTCCTATCCTCCATCCCCTGACTTGTGATCTGCAGTCCTGTGATGCTGCTAGTTTCCCGTGGATCCAGTGACCTGATGCCTGCCAAAACCTGTGCATTTGCCCATGTACAGAATTCAGAGAGAGGGTTTTCCTTCCCCAGCTCTGGTATTTTTTTACTGATGAGATATTTTCAAGCACTCAAGCAATCAGAGAACTTTATGCCACTGTGAACTGTACAACTATTTCAAAGATATTTATCCAATGGAAAAGCTGATTTAAAGATCACAAGAGACATTTTGTTTGTTTGTTTGATTTTGTTGTTGTTTTTTGAAACTGCTACGTTATTTTTCTGAACAGACTTTCTCTTTTCTGGGAAATCCATCAAAAGCATGTTTTTAACTGTTACAGTTTTCCAGCTCTGTTTATAATACCCATTTCTGTCTGGTCTGTACAAATATTGTGTAGTACCAGCCTGACACATCGCTCATCATATGGTCTGTGTTTCACATCTGATTACTTTCCCTTTCTGTTAGTACTGATTAGTTTAGTCTTGACCCAGCAAAACTATCTGGAATTGGGAATGCCATGTCTGCAGGCTGAACAAAGCACTACAGCCAATCCAAGATTACTCCAAGACTTAGTACCATAACTGCTAGTTGAACTCAGAGCCTTGAAAAAGTCCCTGTCAGTTTTCATGGGATGAAGTGAGATGTCAGGATGCCACTACCCTCCCAGTAAGAATAAAACTGAAAAGCATTTGTGGTTTCTTTTCTCTAACTATAGTCGTTTATGTTCTCCTTTGACATGGCCAGGTGTGTTTGTATGGTAAGTGAATGCCATCTGCCTAAAGTGTGTATCAAGGGGAGGGGGAAATGGTGGCTCCAACCCCAACCTCTGGTAGCTGAGGTTGTTAGAGATACCAGTGTCCTTTTTATTTCCTGTTACACTGACACTCACTGATTTTTGACAGATGTGATACGTGCAAGAGATACATGCATAGCCACAGTTTACTTGACCTGGAGGTAAGAAGTGTTTCAGCCTGCCTATGGAAAGCTAAAAGAAGAGGGAGAAGACACCCTTGTAAAACACAATCAGGGTGGCTGTCCCAAGTACAGAAGGATGAAATCCCTGATAGGAAGAAAGTCACAACACTACTGAATATGGAAATGAGGGTATGATTTTCATGATTTGGTTCTAGCTGCTTTCCTGCCTTGACTTGTGTCTGCTACTCTCTACCAAAATTCAGATTTCTTTGTTCTGCCACTTCTGCAATAATTGCACTGTTTAAGCATAAGCAAAAGTCATGGTGAGATACCTTAGAAGGTAGTTATTTATGCCTCTTGAGTTGGTTGGAAATTGTATCCCTCTCCTGTTTAAAGATACTGTAAAGTCTTGGGAGAAACAGGGAAAAAAATTCTCTCTTGGTCATCTTATTGCATGTCACGATTTCTGTTTGCAGTCAGAGTTTGGGTTTTAAGTTAGGAGTGCAGTGAAAGATGGGCCATGCTGAGTTTCCGTTCTTCCCTACCTTGGCCTCCTGGCTTAATGCTGTTTATAGTCCATGTATCCTCAGCATATTGGTATGTCAGTTACAGATTAAGGTAATCACTTGGCTGGGGCTTAACAGTCATGCATATACAACATACAAAAAGCAAGTGGGTTTGCTTTTTAAGTGTCCCTCAGGGTCCTTACATGATTCCATTATCAGATCCAAGGTGCTGCTAAATGCTGGAAACTCTAGCACAGTGGAAAACCACCTTTAGTGTTAATACTTGAGAGTGTTGCACCTTATGGTCAGTTCACATGTGATTGATTCAGCACTTTTCTGGTAGGTTTTGAGAAGGAAATAGCAGCAGTTTATACAGAGCAGCTCCCACATGTCCCTCCTGCCTCTTTTCACCTAGCTGTTTACAGCTGTCCTTGTCTGGTGACTTTTATAGGCAGCACTGAATTTTCCATGCTTCTCTAACGATTTGTATAGCTTTCCACCCCCGTTAACCATCTGCTGTTTTTCACACCCGTGGCATTTTCAGTGGGGCTGCTGCGGAATAGCCAGTGTGTGCTTAATAGGCAGATTAAAGGTGATTTGGAGTTTATTGTGGAAACCGAACTCTCAGCTTGACAGTTTTTAGGTGGTTTCTGTCCCTTCAGCTCACAGGTGGCTCACAGTCATAAAACCTAACAGTTCTTGTTAGGACTTAGTCTGCATGTTTTTCAAACCCTCATCCAGTCACTTTAAGAAATTACTTGGCTCAGTGAAGTGTGAATGTGCTTCCAGAGCATTTGCAGAGCAGAAAGGAGATCTTGGCACAGTGCATCTTACTGTGTATGTTTTTCCCATGAAAAACTGTGTTTTAAATCTCATTTCTTACCCAAGTCTCGCAAATTTCAGTGGCAAGCCAGACCTGCACTGTGCTGCAAAGATCCTGTATTTTACAGTGAGTCTGAAGTGGCAATTTCATTTTTTTAATGGAGAAGTTTAAAAATGTACTGTGAGTGAAAAAGACTAAATCATCTAAATGCTCAGGATATTAATTGCTATTAAAATATTTAATTATTGAATTCTAATATGAAAAAAAAAATGCATGAAGCCAGCTGAGCTGCATTTGGTTTAGGCAGAGATAAACACTGGTGTGCCCTAGCTAAGGGTGGATACAATGCTCTCCTCTTGAAGAGGCCAGGGAAGGCAGTCTGTGTATGTCATTATGCATTTTACCACCTCTACCCAGTGCTGTCACTGCAGGATTAAAAGTTCTGATGAAGGGTTTATTGCCTTGCTTAAAGCTATTTCTCACCATCTGCAGGCTCAAAAGGGGAGCCACCTTAGAGAACTGTATTAGTGTAATTATGAGTGTTGTTATTACCCTCAGCCTTGCACAGGGCGTTGCAGTGGTAGAGTGACAGTGTTGTTGTCAGTGAAACTCAGATGTGGGGCTCTGGCACTCATGAGCCACACCTTTTCTGACAGATCCTGTATTCTCTTGGTGGCACTGTGATTAGATGTCTTAAGAGTCTGACCATGAACAAGTGACTCACAGTATCTGGGCTTACCTGTTGTCATTTGGCCAAGCTGAGTTTGCAACAATTGCCGAGGCAGTGAAAGGTAAAGTATCTCTTTGCTGCTGCTCCTGTGGTGTGTTGTCCTGCTTTCTTAACTGGATGCTCTTTGGAGTAGGAAATGCCAAAAAGTTGTGGGCAAAGTCAGAATGTCTACAGGCCCTTGGGCCAGTGGGAATTTACAGAATCATAGAATGGTTTGGGTTGGAAGCGACCTTGAAGATCATTGAGTTCCAACACCCCTGCCCTGGGCAGGGACATCTTTCACTAGACCATGTTGCTCAGTGCCCCACCTTGGTGCCCCGGCCTGTTCTTGAACACTTACACAGTTGGGGCATCCACAGCTTCTCTGGGCAACCTGTTCAAGTTCGTTGTTTGCTGTGTGTGTACTTGCAGCTGAGCTGTTCTTTTCCTGCTCACAAAATCCTAGGATGGAAATAGAGCTGCTGAGTTTCTCTGGCACCTTCTCTTCCTCCGTGGTAGCTGTTTTTCCTATCTCATGTGCCTGTGTTGCCTCAACATTGCACTGGAGGCCTTCTCCCCAGCCTGTCCCTGAGCACTTCTGTGGTTGCAGTGCTGAGAAGGATTAGCATCCTGCTGCTGAGACCAGACATTCCATGTGAAATTAATTTAGATGGTTCTGCTATTCAGCAAGCTAATATCAGCCCTTCCCCTCTGTCAAACTGAAAAAAAAGATGGAAAGGAGTTACTCCCTTTCCCTGGCCTCTCCGAGGTGAATCTCCTGTTACATCTGTGACCAAGCAACCAAATGAATAGTCCCAATCTGCAACTTGTTTGCACCTCCAAGTGTAATACAGAAATTCCTGACTATGTTGATTCTGGCTAAATGGGAACTGATCCCAGTGACTTCTGTTAGCAAGTGCAGTCTTAGGAGAGTAAGTGAATTGTTTCAGCTGTAGCTGAGGAAGAGTAAGAAGAAAACTAGCTGTAACAACTCAATCTGTGATCCTCTAGCACCAAGGAGGACTACCACCAGTGTGTAGCCTGTACTCCTAAGGCAAGTGGCCCACTGAATTGTCTTCCGTCTCCCATGGGAAAATAATAATACCCCAGTTAGAAGGACGAACAACTGAGTACAGAGACAAGCAATGCGAGGTGTCTTGTCTGCCTTAGGCTAAGATGAGGATGTGGATGAACTAAAGCGGCCCTGAGCCATACTGGAGCAGGTGGAGGCAAGCAAACATGCTGCAAGGTGGTGTTTCCTTCCTAACTGGAATGAGAGAAAGATGTTTTATGTGTCAGTATTGGGATACAGAACCCTCTTAGCTCATATGCTTAAAGCTAAAGTAAAGTGTGTGGTGTGGTGGGAAGTGTGTTCCTTATCTGGTCCCAGAGTTGATGGAGCTCCCTCCTCCAGGGGAAGGGGAGAAAATGCTGTGTAAGGGTTAAGGACTGCAAGGATTAAAATGCCCGAGGCCCTCTGCTGCATGGCCTCTGCCTCTTGGAATACCAGGTGGATTTCTGATAAGCAGTCCACTTCTTGATTCTACAATCCCCCTAAAATATATTAAATGGTAAAACCATTCACATCATGTATAACTGAAAAAAAGCCAAGATTCCTAATGCAATTTAGACATAGCTATGGAGGAGGTGGCTTTGCTTGGAAGAACATTATGTACAAAAACGAGGGGAAGGGGATTGTATCAGATGCTCCACAGCAGCCTGTCTGCCAGCACAGCATCTGCTTTTAATTGGCTAATCAAATCCTGTTTGAAGCCTTTCTCAGCTGTGCTTCCCTTGAAAACCAGATTCTTCATCCAGATGTGGCAGGACTGCTTGCCTTTATAGTGTGGTTAACACAAGAGCAGCAAAACTCAGAATGTTACTGCGTGCTCAATGCTTTCACCTAGATGTTATGAGAGGTCACTGCTCCAGGGAAGATATAAATAGCAGGGGCTCTTCTTCATTCTTCCCATCCCCCAGTTTATCCTCTACTTTTTTGAGGGTAGCAAGGACGATTGTTAAATGCACACCCCAGTGCTCTGGAAGGAGGCCTGCCTGAAGTGTCAAACAACAGTTCAGTGTCCTCTAATACTGATGCTTCTGGGTGGAGCTGTTTTTGGGAACGAGGTCTGACTTTGTATCGAGGTAGGCAGTAATGGCATGAGCAGTGTACAGAAATGGTCTGGATAGACTGTGCCTGGACTAGAGACCCAAGCCAGTGTACACATCAGTTGTGTATTGTGTCTGTATTAGTCAGTGTGGTCCTGACCCACCTCTGCATGGTACCTGCACCTTGGCTGTTATCTGTGTATGTGACTTTCAGATAAACCATTAAGGAAACTGGGGGAGAATGTGGTGGGCTTAATCTCAGTCCATTGGGAAGGTCCTGTAACTCACTGAGGACTGATGTGAATGGCAAACACTCAGAAGAAAGGCTCAGCATGATCCTTTTACTCTTGCTGCAGCGGTGTTGTGGTGTTTGGTTTTTTTTTTCAGAAAGCAAAAACAATTTTTAAGTAGTCAATGAAGAGAATGATGTAATTGTTTACCTTTTAATGAAGCTCTAGAGTGATGTACTCAACACCTCTGCTGGGACCAACTGTGTGGCCTGTCACAGAGCAGTAGGTGTCCTGTGTTATCCATCTTTTCCCAAAAAAACCTGTGTGCCTAGTATGTTCAGGAAATGGGATCCTGGGTATGTGTGAGGAATGCTTTGGGTGAGAGGATCTTCATGGTTACCATAAACATGAGCTGCTACCCAAGCTGCAGTTCTTGCCTGGCACATGGATACTGTGTGGTCATTGCAACTGGGCTATAATCTGGCCTTCTGCTTGAAGAAAGGGACAGAGGTCTAGGTTCAAATGTGGCTGTAGTGCTAAGTAGAGCTACTTTATCAATAAGGTCATTCACAATCGAGTCATGTTTGTGGGATCTCTTTGGTTTCCAGTGTGACACTGTCACTAACTCACATTTACCATAAAGCAATGCTGCTCAAAAGCAGACAGATACATCAGTATGTGATTGTCCTACCCTCGTGTCAGATGCTTGTTCCACAGAACATGCCCACTGTTGTCCATCAGTTTATGATGCTTGTTTTCTTGAAAGAGATGGTTGCAAGTCATGTTTCTCACCAGAATGTTTGTAGAACAAGGAGCTCATAACTCAAGTGGCTTAAAGGTTAATGGCAGCATCTGGCTGCTGTAACAACTTGGACAAACTTAGGCATTGCTAATAGTTTGGCTGGAAAAGCCGTTTTTACATCATCTGAACAGTTTTGCTTATTGGCAAGTAGAATGTTACCCTGTCTGCCCAGGAAAGACATTTCTATGGTGTCTTTGGATATTGAAGACTAATGTTAATGAACATCTTTACAAGCACAAGGAAGGTGCAGTGTGGCTCCTTGACCGAATTAATAGTGGTAGTAAAGGAAATGCCTGGCTGGCATTGATTAGCTCTGCTGGTTCTCTGGCTCATTGATCCATTGGCATCCTCTTCTCTGTATACAAAGTGTACAGTCTGGGACAGGTGTATCCATAGCACTTGAACCTCCTCTTCTCAGCAGCAGCCAGCAGCAATAGCAAGCTGAGTATAACCCAACTCTGCCCTCAAAGGCATATGCATCCTATGTGGATTTAGGAGTTCCTAAAAGTACTTGGGCCACCTCCTTAGTATGCTGCAAGGCCCCAGAGATGAGCCAGGAAAAGGAGATCCCAAAAGAGAGTCACTGAACTAGTCTGGCAAGTGCTCACCCAAGCACAGAAGAGTGGAGAAAGAAACCCAACCCCTGAGGTCACTTGAATTTGCCACTGTTGGTAAGTAAAGCCTAATCAGTCCAGCCCATCCAACCCTTGGAGTCTGCAAGGGTGGGGAAAACTGACAGAATTGAAACTGTCCCTGCCAGTGCTCTGCATTGCAGACCAGGAGCAATCCCCCTTTTCTGGTCCCAGTGACTTCAGAGGGTTCTTCCAAAGATGGCTGCACAGTTCAACATTTCAGGCACATGAGGTTCTCTTGATTTGTTGGATGAAAATGCATCCAGAAGGCTGTACACACTGTTGGTATGAAATGTGTATTTGGTGAGAGGCTACTGAGCAGAGACCAACTGATGGTCAACATCACGGTTTGAACAATAACATTAAACAAGAATTTCTCCAAGTCCAGAGACGTAAGAGAGAGCACTCTAAGCAGAAGCTGCTCTTTTATGAGACCAGACAAGAACATTTGAAAAGTTCAAACATATTTTATGGTAATGGCAGGATAGCTTCTTTTGGCAGATCCCAATGAGGCAGTTACTTTGAAGGGAAATGTTCCATGTCCTGTTGTGGTAGCTTTGTTTGCACTTGAGCATCTCTTTGAACTGAACTCTGTTACAGCAGTACACCAAAGATTTTTTAAGGTGCTGATCCAAGAGTTTTTATAAAAATAATAAAATTTTAAACCCCAAAAATGGACAACCATAAAGCAGAATATGTAGAAACGTTTTGTAGCCTGAGTAGTGCAGCAGCAGCCAGCAGTGGGACCTGCTGATGTGCCAGCTTGGGACAGCAGAACCCAGGGGTGTGGGATGGGTACTCAGTCCAGCAGCACACCATGAGACCTGAAGAAGATGGTGGAGTTTGTGCAGATGGAGTGGTCATGAATAAGATGCCCTTTTAGGCGTTTTCAGAGACAGTGATGCAGTTAGGCAAATTCTCCTCTGGTGCACCGCATTTAAATGTCTCACTCTGCGTACTGTCATCACCAATGTTATTGTTAGCCAGCAAAACTAGTTACATAGTCATTACAGAAGCAACAGCGCAGAAATATTTCACAATTAGCAATGGACCCTCAAAGTGACTTGCTAAAAACAGATTTCGGGGCTGTCCCCCTGAAAAACCCATTGCTCCCTCCCACCCCATCCTCCAGTGGCCCGTTTCCAAGGGCCTCAAAGTGCAACACCTTTTCAACATCTGGTTTGGAAAGGCATGTCAGTGTTTTCTGTGGGATGCAGTTATTTTAATGATTCAGAGGGGCAGCAAGCAGTACAACTAGAAATAGTCCTTACGCCCGTGGAAAACACGCTGCAGCCAGCAGCAAGGTTTTCTGAGGGTGGGCTGCTTCCTTAGCCTGCTCTTGCAATGCTCATCAGCCAGCCTGAGGAAATACACTGCAACCCTGAAGCAACCCGTGAGGACAACGTGGGCAGAGAGCAGTTCCAGTGTCACCCCATCCCACAGCGCAGCCCGCTGCTGTTTAAACCATCATCATTAATTAAGCACATTGACTCAAGACACTTCTTGAGGTTTGGAGGCTTTTGGTTGGGTTTCCTTGGGTGAGGAAGAACAAAGCTCTTCAGGAGCCCCTGGACTCCCCAGTCATTCTTTGATGCATCACGGCATCTGTGAATGAAGAGCGTGCCTGTACCTGGGGACTGCCGGGGAGATCAGTTCCATGCCCATGGCTGCAATGCACAGCTGGGAGTGCTCCCAGCACTCCATCTCTAGGTGCCAGCAGCCTGTGCAGTCTAAACAGCACAGAGTTTGCTGTGTCTGGCAAATCCCAGGAGCAGAGCAGCTGTAGCCACTCCAGGACAGCAGTAAAGGGACGTGCACATGAATCCAGAGAGAATTATTCTATTCTCCTGGCACTATAGCAAGCCCTAATGAGAAGCAGCCCAGACAAGCTTTTGAAGAATGAACTCACCAGGAGACTGTGCTCTGATCGGCCTCCAACCTTCTCATCTGCTTAGGAGAAATAATAAACTGGGACATAAGAGTTATTTTCATATGCACAGTCAAGTAACCTCTCACAGGGACGACTGGCAGGGAGCATGGGGACAATGTTGGAGCTGCTCCCCCAAGGATAAGGAAATGCAACAGGGAGCTGCACAGCCCCAGAAAATCTCTCAGTCCCTTTGGGAAGATGCAGGAGGGTGTCAGGGGAATGAGGTGCTCTGTTTCCCAAGGCCGAAAAAGCTGCTGTTTTTCATTACCCTGGGCTTAGTTCTGGGTCATGTAGGCTGATTGTCCAGCACAGGGTGGCCAGGCACGTTGCTGGCAGTGCTGCTACGGCACAACCAGACAGGTCCTGGGCATCTTGTTGTGACTGCCCAGAAAATGAGGCAGAAAGGACAGGGTCATCTTCAATCAAAGAATAAACTTTGAGGATGTTATTTGATGGCTCAAACTACGTCACTCATGAGATTTCCATTTCTTTTTTCATTTTAAATATTTCACCTTTTTAAAGCTTCTTACTTTTCCTTTAGCATTTGCCTTCCTGCTGGCAGACAATTTTTTGAGAGGTCATATCCAGTTCACTTCCATCCATCCTATCCTTACCACTTTCCAAGCCAAGTAAGGCATATTTGACTTCCTGTTATGAAAAAAAAATAAAAAAATTCTCACAGACCCATCTGTTCAGCTAAGGGCAGCACATGCCAGGGGTGGCAGCACAGTGAAATGGGAACTGTGACTAAATCTGCACTGGTCCTGAGTTCAGTCCCTCATCCCCACCCCTGTCCCTAAGCTGGCTGGGCAGAGGGAACTGTGGCACCCCCCAGGGATGGGCTCTGGTGGGGCTGAGCCTCAGGGTGGACAGTCCCAGGGCTGAGGCACAAGGAAGATGAGTATCTGCCACTGCAGTGCTGCTCTGGGGGGGCAGTGCGATAGCAGTGACCCTGAGCCTGCTCGTACCCGAATGCAATTGCCTCTTCTTTCCAAGACCAAGAGCATCAATGGAACTACCTCCCTTTTCCCTAAAAAGCTTTGGTAGCTAAAGCTCCATTCACATTTTGCAAAAGCTCCTCAGCTGGGCCAAGCGAGTGGTCACAGGCAGGAGGTTTTCCAAAGCAAGTTTTAATCCTTCCCAAGAGACAAGCCATATTAGCTAAGCTGTAGTGTCCTAACCAGGCAGAAAAAGGGCTCTTCCCGTGGAGTGCTTCAGCCCTTGGCATCATTACTCTCAGAGGCAAAGACAGGGGATGACAGTCTCTTGTGATCTGCAAGAGGTCACAGGCAATTTGTGGTTCCGTCACATTTTGGTTGTAAGGTTTTTGCTATCTGGTCTATAACCACCCCAAGGTAGCCAAGAAGAACCTTGGGTCTTGGGTTTTGGGGTTTTTTTAAATAGGGATTTGTTTTTAATCCTGTATTGGGTTCTCCTTACATAACCTGCTTTTCCTAAGATCTCCTGTCTTACTCCTGTTTGGTGCAGGAAGATTGTCAGATAAGGATAAATAGAGAAGGAAACCTTCTCCATTGCTAGCTGAAGAAGTGACCACTCTGAATTTTCACATGAAATGCTTGTTGTGACCACTTGCCAGACATCTGGAGACAAACAGCTGCTAAAACGAACAAACATAAAACATGGATGTTTTGAATTGTTTGTTTGACTAAAATATTTTTGAGCTCTTGGTTGTTCTTCTTTTTCCCCCTTGCTTGAATTGTGTCAAAAGTCTTCCAGGAAAAAAGATAACAATCCAGACCTAATTTCCTAAATATAATAAAAAATAATTAAAAAAAAAAGAAAAAAAGAAAAAAAAAAAAGAAAGAAAAGGAAAGGAAGAAAGAGAAAGAAAGAAAGTCTGACAAAGCTGCAGGTATTTGTATCTGCTTCCAGCAAAACAACCAAAACCATCCCCCAAACAAAGCAACTGTCCTCCCTCCGCCCCCTTGGATGATGGGCTAGAAAGTCAACTCTCCTTTCTGCTTTAATGCTGTTTTTCCAAGAAAAAAGTTTCCAAACTGGAGACAAAATGAAATGGGCTAATTTATGCCAGCAATTTGCATTGAGACTTGAAAAAAGCTTGCCCACCAACTTAGAGAACTGCAGAACCATAGGGCTTATACCCCTACCTGGCAAATCTCCAGGAGCAAAAAGTGAAGACACATTTATAAAATTCATAAACCCACTGATGGCAGCCAAGGGATGCCAGCTGCAGAGCAAATGCCATCATCTCACAAACCTGACAGAGTGTCCAGCTGACTCAGCCAAAAAGTTACTAAAAGAGAACAAACTGATTTGGAATTACCTTTGTAAGGTAATCTGCAGATACCGTGTATGGATAGGGGCTTGTGGGTATTTCTTTCTTTCTAGCCATTCTGCTTTGTGGTGTTCAACCTAAAGGTTATTAAAATAGATATTAGACCCTTACTTGTTAGTGCAAGGCATTATGGACTTTGCTTCTTGGTGTCTGTACTGTATGTTTTGGATAAAAGCCCCTGAGTCCTGCCTCCTGAGGTACAACAGGAGAGGTCCTTCCGTGGCTTGAGACCAGGCAAAGGGGTAGAAAGACAGACAGGAATATTTGATCAGGCTTGCAGGGTAGTGGCTAACATTAGTGAGCCTAAAGATGAGTTTGGTTTGGGTTTAGGCTGGTAATGAGCATGGCTGGAGGGACATGGATCTTTTGTGAAAGCACTACATGCAGTTTCTCTTCGACACCCCAGCATCTCCTATGTTTTCACAACTGTACTAACCTCCTCGTGCCTGGGAACAGCACTCAGTAGAGCCCATTTTTAATTATTTTTGGCCCTCTTTAAATGATGGTCACAATTGTCCAGCCCAGCAGCACCTGGCCCAGAGACCTACACAGCAGGTTGTGCCACAGGAGTGGTGCTGGAGGCAATCAGCAGATCCACATGCCTGGCCTGACCCCAGGATGTCAGCATTTGGGAGAGGGGGTACTGCCATTACTGCCTCCTTGGGAATGCAGCTTCTGCAGTGTCTCAAAACATGATGTGACTCTCGAGCTACAGCACAAGCTCAGGGATTTTTTTTTCCCCTCTTTGGGTTAAACGCCGAAGTCACTCAAGCCTGGGGACACGTGCCAGGGCAGTGAGCATTGCCAGCACTCAGGGTCTCTCCAGAAGGGCTGTGGCTGGGGACAGGGTCCCATCCTGGCATGGAGCCTTGCCTTGCTGCCTCCTCAAGGTCTTTTCAGGATCTTTTCCTCCAGGACAAAATGTCAACAACCTGGCACACAGCTGATGTTTAGTCTGACCTTGCTGCTGCGTCTCCAGCACGCAGCTGCCTCGCAGGGATCGCTGGCTCTCAGGCATTTTGCACTGCAGAGCTCGCAAGGAGCAACTGAGCAGTGGGATTACAGCATCCCCTCAGCACTAGTGCTGGCTCCCCTGCAAAGATGAGAGGCAGCTCCTGAGGTTCTGTGTGCTGGTTAGGCCTGGAACACCAGAGGACTGGCACCCAGCACAGGGCAGAGCAGCCAAGAGGCTCAGCCAGCACCATGAACTCCACTAGGTGCACCATGGCTGCCATCCCCAGCTGCCGAACACTATGAAAAGCTCTGACGTCCCTTCAAAGTCCCTTCTTGTTGCAAAATGGAGGTGATGGCCAACAGGGCAAGTTACTCACTCCATCCGCTGTGCTGTATCGCTCAGACATGGGAGCACAAAACCTCCTGGTACCATAGGGTAGGACCTTTTGGTAGGACCACGCATTGGGCAGTTCCTCATTCCCAAAGGAACAAGCACCTCTGGGGGCCACACTCACTGATTTTTCAGATTGGTAACTGTGACAGACTATTAACAGCTCAGAAATTTCGCAAGCTTGCAAGTAGGTTCATCCATACATCCCCTCCAGTGCGGACAGGCACATCCCCACCCAGACACCTACCAGCCCCAGGCTCCCCAGGATGGGATGGGGATGAGCACAGGCAGTGCAGGCTGTAGGCAGCACTGGGCACACCGAGGTCTGGACTCAGGGTTGGGAAACAGCACAGCCAGACCACTAAAGAGCCATGCACGGAGCAGGCACTGCATGAGCCACAGATCTTGTGGGCTGGGACAGGGGCTCAGTCCATCACTGGGCTGAACCAGGGATACAGAAGCACACAGGATTTTACTGGTGTGTGGCATTTTGCTTGCAAGTCACCCACCAGCTCCCCCGAGAGCTGGGGGGTTTGGAAAGCATCACCCAACTCATCCAGCTGCCTGGGTGAGGATCACCTCCGCCAGCCCGTATCAAATCCTGTGGCTGCAGGTCACCACACCTACAGCAGTGGATGGAGATGAGCAGAGTCCCCCTGCTAAGGGCTCCATGTTGGCTATGGCCCCCATCTACCTGCTGGTGCTCAGGGCAGGGCACAAACACAGGGGCAGGAATGCTTTGGTGGGGTGTAGCAAAACAGGAAAGCAGTGGGACACATTCCTTATCTCAGGTGCAGAGAGGCAGCTTCACTTCCCATGCAGTCTACAGGCATGAGGGGAGAGGATGAGGAAGATGGGGACCAAAGCATTTTGCTGAGGTGCTTGCAGGGCTCACTCACTCACAAACCCCCACGAAACACTTGGTTTAGGCTTTGGCCAGGAGTCTGAGCCACCGTGCATATGTGGGAGTTTACAGCTGGTTTTTCTCTCCCTATCTCCCTCCCCTGTTCAGTACATTATCAGCACCTGGAACACTATGAAAGCTTTCACGCAGGCTGCACCTGTCCCTCTGACTTCATCCCATTTTAGCTGCTGTGTCCTCTTGCAGAGGTGCTGTTTTGAGTTAGAAAAGGGCATGGAGATACCAGCTATTTCCAGCCCCAAGCCCTGCTGTACCACAACCCAGGGTCAAAAGCAGCCAGCGCGAATGCTGGAGCAGATAAAGAGAGGCATGTGCTTCACAGAACACAAGTGTCCTGTCTCCAGTGTAACCAGGAGGCTCCTGGTTCTGAACAGTTTCCCTTTAGGCTCCAAATTCCCAGGGAAATCTGACCTCTGCTCTAGGGTAATGGCATGGCCATGATGGCCACAGCACCTGGTACCCACACTGCTTCTGTGCCAATGGGAAAGCCAAGCACATGCAATCCTTCATCAGAGACGGTCTTCTGGTACCGCTGATGTTCTGGTGGTCTCTACTTTGCCCAAATTCCACCCTAGGAGAGTTCTAAGTCTGGCCCTGGGTTCAGAGATTCTCCTTCCCATTTTCTCAGGCTGTGTCCAACACACAGGTACTTCACCCCAAGCCTACAGAGAGCTACAGGCAGCTCTCCTCGTGCAGAGCCATGTCTGGGACACCCAGGGTGCATGACCTCAACTCTTAGAGCAGCTCTCTGCAGTCTTAGAAGGGCAGCAGTTTATCAGTTGCAACCACAACCATAATCCTCACGTTATCTTGGAAAGCCAAACCTCACCAGGGAGGGGAGATATTTCTCTGCTTCACTTTGCCACAGTGTGGTTCTTCTCCCCAGGGAGAGCTGGAACAGGGCACACTTCATTGTGGGGCTGAGGAAGAGGCACTGCAACCCTCCCTATAACATCTTCCAGGGACTGAGACTGGAGCCACCTTGGTCCATGTCATGCTTCATCAAGCCAGTCTTTCCACCATGTGAAAGCCGTGGCCAGACCTGTCAGAGAGGCCAAGAAGAGGGGCATAGCACTGTAACTCTTGGTTCAGGAACCGGCTGCAGGGCTGCTCCGAACTGCCAGTTGGGATCACACGTGGCTGCTTTTGTAGCAGCAGCAGAGATGGGGAGGAGGTGGGGGCTCCACCAGAGATGAAGGACTTGTATGACACTGGACATGCCACCATTTGGGCACTGTAAGTCTCCTGTCCCGCATAGTAACAAGGCTGCTTCTGACAGGCTGTTTTGCTGCCTATAGACTAAATTGGGCCCTGTGGCCAGCACCAGCTTCACTGCTTAGAAGCCAAGGTAAGGGGAAGTGAAAGCCACAGGGACTGTGACACCTGCTCTGCCTTGCTGTTTCACTTGTCTCTCTCTCAGGAAACCTTGAGTTTCTATATTTGAGCACTGATTGTGTCCTGGCTCTGTTCTTATCATTGTTTGTGAAGTTTGACTGAGTTCACACACTCTTGCAAACACAATGTGCCACCCTCTGGCTGCCAGGGAGCACTCACAGCTGGCTGGGGTGTCCCTTTCCACCACAGGGACATGGGCTCTCAGGGAGGCTGGAAATGCTGTCCCCAGGCCTTCTGCACCAGCCAACATCCTGGTGCAGGTGTGAACCTGGAGAGGAGCTGCTAAAAGCCCAGGCTGGGCACAGGCAGGTGATTTGACCCTCCCTTGCTGCATGGCAAGAGGTGCCCAGAGATGGTGGGTACTGGCCCTTGTCCTGCAGGGAAGAGCAAAGACAGGAGAGCTGCCACAGGAGCTCTGCATTTTGAGGAGAGGAAGAGGATAAAACCAGCCCCTGTAAAGGGCTGTGAAGGGAAGGCCATCAGGGGGCGAGTAGGGGGAGCAAGCAGAGGCTGTAAGGGTTGGAGTCTGTTGGAAAGGAGGAAGAATAAAGGATGGCCACTAAGCCCCACCCATCATGGGTGGGTGGACTCCTCCGTGCTCTGTTGTCCCCCTACTATTCAAAACCAACATCCAGGTAAGCATTTTCATTTGAGGGTTCTCAGCTGGCTGGAACAAGTCCCTAATGGGTTTTGATCAGCACACACTGAGTGTGAGCTGGGAGCTGAGGCGGGAAAGCTCCTCATATTTGTTCTATTATAGTCCTAGACCTGAGTCATCTTTTCTGTGCAGCTGCCTACCAACGACGATCTGCCTTGAGACTTTGCTTGTCTGTGCTTTTTGAGGAAAAAGCAAAGAAATCCTCACAAGCCCATGCTGCAGGAAAGACTGCTTGACACGAAGTGTAGAGGAGAGCCTGAATGGACGCAGAATAGTAAGATCCAAAAAAGGGGACTTTACTGTGTGACCATTTCAATTTGCTCCTCTTTCCTTCTCTTTTCAGGTCTCTGCCAAATAAAAATGGGATTATTTTCTTCCCTTGTTCTGAAAGGCAAGGTCCTTATGAGACTCTCACTTTGAAAGGATTATACAGAATTGTATTAACCATTTGTGGCTGAGGGAATGCTACACATGTACCATAGCTGTGAGTATCATAGAATATACTGAGTTGGAAGGAAGCTACAAGGATAGAATAGGTATATGTCAAAAAAAAAAAAAAAACCAAACCTGAGAAGGCTGAAAATGAGGATTCATCTTCCCTTCAGCCTTCTAATCACAAGAGAATGTGAGGATGACCTGCAAAACTCAGAAGTTCTGTTGCAGACAGGCTTTGAAGGGGATGCCTCCAACTTGTAGGCTCCAAGGTGTAGTTGTGGCACTTAGGGACATAGTTCAGTGGTGGATTCACAGTGCTGGGTTAATGGTTGGACTCGATGACCATAGGGGTCTTTTCCAACCTAACTGGTTCTGTGATTCTCACTTCACTCCTTCCATTAGCTGTGAGCTGGTACTTGCTCAGTAAGCAAAGACACAGCTTCAGTCACTAGCTACATGGTTGGTGAGCTCAAGAAAGAGGTTGTCTTCAGAAAGACTAGGAGGAAGAGCTCCTGGAAAATAATCTTGTCGTTCTCCTTCCCCACCTTCTTGCTCTCTGGCTAACCACCCCCGCAGCGCCTCTGCCTCGTTTTTGTGAGATTTCTCCACCAAATGAGGGAGCTCTTAAGGGATTTAATTACTTGCCTTAATTAAAGAATGTGTGCAACACCCAAACTTCCTGCACACACACACACGCACCCCTGCCGGACCCGCCCGTGTGACCGCGCCTGGTTGTGCGGTCCCTCCGCGGTCCCGACGAGCGCCGGGCGCTGTCCGCGGTCCTGAGCGCCCCGCGCCGCTCCCGGGGCACCCCCGGGCAACAGGGACCTCTCTGCTGCTTGGGTGAAGCTCAGAGACATGGGAAAAGCACCAATCGACCAACCAACAAAAAGGAAAAAAAAATTAAAGCGGAATTTACCATTGGAAAACTAGTTTGATACATGACTTTCTCCACCCCTTCTCACTCAGGGGTATCATCATCTTCCAAGCATATAGCACAAAATTGTTACGACCCAGTCCTCTGGTGTATTTCATGGCATACTCAACCCGTATTCTGAAACAAATTCCTTCAGTGGCTGGGAAATTTGCTTCAGAATGTGGGTTGAGTATGAAAAAGTTCACTGGGGAGCCTTTCTGAGCTTTGCAGCAGCCTGAAGAGCAAGGGGGGAAAGCGTAGAGGTCAAGAGTTTTGGAAAAAAACACTTTTGTAAGAATATATAGTTAACCACCCTTATAGCTTTCAACAAGCTGGCCTCCTTACAGATATTTACAATTTGAGTCCCTCCAGGCCTCCCTCTGCCCTAAAATGAAAACAATAGGTAAAATGAAACTCATGGCAGGGGTGGCACACATATCACTGGCCCAAACAGGTCATGTATCTGCTCAAAGGATGCGTGATACATATAAAAGACAGTAAAAGAAAATGACTCAGGGATTCCCCCAAAGAGCACAGCAGGCACACACAAGTACAATGAGTCACCGCTCATTCACTGGGACAATTAATCAGAGACAAAATCAGCAGAGGATGACTTATCTAAGCCTTAAAATGAGCTTTATATGCTTGCCTCTCTTCTTTCCCTTACCTGTAGAGCCCCTGTTTCTCTAAAATGAGGAACTGAAAACAGAAGTTTTCCTTGTTAGCAACATTTTTTTAGGGTGAGCTCATTGCAGTGGCTTTTAGCTAAAGCTATTGTCCCTTGCACGTGGAAATGCCATTTTTCATCTACCTAATATATTCCTCCTAAAGAACTTTTCCCATTTGAAAAGGTATTTTTTCTCTCTCCAAAAAAAAAGTGTTTTTCTATCTGTCTTCCTCAGAATTTCCTCCTGCTGGAGTAGTCAGGTTTTAGAGACACACCATTAGGTACCAAACCACTAGCAGGAACACTAAAGGCTATCAATGGGATAGTCCAAAACCAGCTTCCAGACCCCTGAATGCCTTGTGGCTGAACCAGTCTTATGTGCATGGTCACCAGCCCCCTCTCAGTGCTGACTGGTTTTCTCCTGATGGCTCCTAAATGTTTTTGAGCCATTTTCACTAGAACGAGGGAATCCTTGAAATCCGTGAGGCTGACGATGACTTTACTCAAGCGTGGACTAAAGATAATTGCAGAAAAATGGTAAGGAGCATGGGCTAAAAACGCTCAAAAGATGTGAATTGTTCAGGTCTCCGAGTCAGACTTGTCCCCTGAACCTCTGCTCCTGCCATGGCAGCAGGGCTTCCTGGCACATACATGGGAAAAACAAAAGCCAGGACAAGTGGGTCACTCAGCTTCACGTGAGAGTGGAAGACAGAGGGTGCAAAGACTTCTCTACAGGGGACATCTCCATCCTGACCCCTGCAGATCTTTGGCTGGAAGAATTGCTAACACCCATGCGGACACGGAGTGGAGGAGGTAACTTAGGCAACCTACAAATATGGACCCACGTCATCATCACAGAAAGGATGAAATGCCTTCCAGTGGGCTTGGAAGAAAATTCCCAGGATTTTTGTCATATTTCTAGCAGTTTGGGTTAAGAAGCAATGCTGTAAAGGTGAATCAGAGGTTGAGTTCAGACTCCAGATAACCAGAACCAAAGTCTCAATGAGCCAAAAAACACCAGGCAGGTTTTGCAGCCAGGCACTGATGCCATGGGCTGCCTTGTCTCACAGTGACCTCCAGCACAGCACACAACACTCCCTGAAATGCCATAAGCAGCTTATTTTACGTGGCTGTATGTCAGGAACCCTCAGCCAAAACAAACCCCTAGGCTTACTTCAATGCACATTTTTAAAGAAAAGAATTTATATAAATACTCTTTTGTGAAAGGAAAACATTCTTGTCAGCATGTGCAATATTTCATCACAATTTTTTAAAGAAAAAAATTACTTTAACTCTGAAGTCTAGGAAGCAAAACATTAGCCTGAATAACAGTCATACCTACTTTTTGCTGCTCTTGTAACCTGCAACAGGACTCTTCAGGTCATATCTGGGAGCCAGGCTACAACCAGCACTTACCCAAAGAAAAATTAAAACGGAAACTATATAATAAAAGTAAAAGTTGAGCTCTTTAAAAATATTTTCAGTAATAAGGATCCTCTATACATTAAAACCGTCTCTTTAAATGTTTTTTTACATTATTTATAGAGCAGTTACACCTTGTTTTCTCAGTGCTTGAGTTCTCTGCTCACTCTATACTATGAGAATGGATGTAGGTTAAAGTCTAGGTAATATGCCAGAACTCTGGCATGTCTGGATTCTCAAGAATCCATTGCTACGGAAATAAAAAGGAAATTAAACCACTGGAAAAATTAAAAAAGTATGTTAGGTTGCTATGGAGCCTGATTAAATTAGGAGGTAAGGCTTAACTTGCCACTTAATCCACATCATTCAGAGGTAAAATTTAACAAGATGCTTAATTCACATCATTATGCAGTGGCTATGACAGGACATTGAAGGGTCCCATACTGCTGCCCAGTGCTCAGCAGCATCCCAGGTCCTCTCTGAAATGGCAGAAATCCTCTCCTCAAGATGCAGAACAGGCACCACCACCTTTCAGGCACCTCTGGCCGCACAAACTTTAAACATCTTTATGCAGTTTCTCAGTCCTCTGATTGCACTTTTAAAGGTAGTGTCACTTCAATGGGGATAAAATTCAGCCACTGAGGTCAGACTGTTTCAAACAGTTTCATGCGCCAGTGCTATCACACTGCAGCCTATTTGTGATATATTACAATGTGATATATATAGCAATGAAACTCCTCCTCTGGGATGGGCTCTCTTACAAACTAAACATTGTTTGCAATCCGTCAAGCATGCCTGAAACAGCTTGAATAACAGCCATCATCAAGAAATCAGGTTTAAATTGTTTTTTTCTGCAGTTTTTCTCTTATTCAACTGTAGACCAGTATAATGCATTGTAACAGTACTTTTCCATGAAGTCTTAGATAAGGACATTTTGGCAGTAGTGGACATAAACTCTTTGATGATGATCTGGTATTAAAATACTGCTAACCAGTCAAACGACCCCTGTGATAAACTAGAGACCCTTTCAGTACCCATATATTCCTTATTAGCAATAAGTAAAATCAGTAATCAGACAGTAAAACACCTTCAAAGTAAACGCAGCCATTCTGGAATTAAAAGTCAGAACTTTACAAGTAGTTTTACAGTTAAAGGCAAGACACACTGGAAGTTAATGAAAGAAATTCATGTTAATTTATGAAAGAAATTTTTTAAATAAATGCATGTTTTTCCCTGGTACTTCAATTAAAACAAACCTTCAAGTTCTGGTCAACTAAAACTCCTAACCATAGTTGCAGTTATACCCATATGGCACTCTTTGCTTTTACCCAGACAACAAAAATCTGGATGAGAATTCCAAAGGCCATAGTTCACACCATAACTTCTTAGGAGAGCCATGTGCAACACCTGATAACAGAGGAGCATATTTATCACTCTGATTTTATATTTGAATTTAGTATTGCAAGAAGTTACAACTTATACATGTAGAGTGTCATAAATGCAGGCATGACACAGCCCCCCTGCAAGTTCTGCTGGCATGCTGCTGCAGTTTGAAGTCAGACCTGCCTGTAAGAAGCTGGTACACCTCTACATCAAAACTGTGGTTCCCCACTTCATCTGTGTGCTTTTTTAAACACCTGCATCCTTCTGAAATGTCCCAGTACCATCCAGTTCCCCTTTTCCTTTCACCACACCAATAGGCAGAGCTTCCAAAATATCTACTCCTGGCCCTGCCAGCAAGTCCCTCTGTTACAAAATTGTGGTTCTTCCCCTCTTCGGGGCTATTATTTTGGTCTGGGAAATGGTAGTAAATAGGAATCCTCCTATTAGAGAAGTTCTGCAAGGAAGGAGGCTAACCACCAATCTGGGGCATGCACATCCTTAGCTGGAATATTACTTCACATTCAAATTTTCCTCTACTCCAAAACAGACATTGGGGTTTTTTTACAAGCAGCATTTCTCTGGACTAGCTCCATGAATTTGCTGCCAGAGGCTGAGGCCCATCTGCACGTGTTGCTCCCACTGATCAAACAGGGCTGGGGAAACACAGCACAGTCCAGCTGGGCAGCAGGACAGTCGTAATGCAGGAGCCCATGTCACTCGTGCCTGCCAGGCTGTTAGCAAATCCCCCACAACACTTCAACTCCCTTTAGGGCCACAGGGAATTTGGGCAGCAGGATCAATGGCAGGCCCTCATCCCAAAAATAACTTATTTTCTCCCAGTCTTAAGAAAAGATGTCCAGGAAGAGAAAGTGGAAGGGGACCCATGAGGTCTAGAGAGCTATATCAGTCCTGGCAATTGGACAGGGCTACACAACATGTGGGGAGCCCCATACAAGCAGCAAAACAGACAGACTGATAGCTGTGATTGGGAACATATGTGATGGCAAGAGCAGAAACATGGAGCTCTTTGCTTCAGTCACGTTGCAAATTTGTGCCCCAGGGATACTTGTCACTGCAGAGTTTTAGATGTGGAGGTGCAGGGGACAGGACTGAGGAACGGCTGTTCAGCATTGACAGAATATGAGCTTTCTTTGGTGCCTCTGCTCTGTATTTGCAGAACAAATAAATGCTCCTAAAATAACCTGCGTCCAGTACCTCTGTGGACTTTGTGCTGACGCTGGTTTTAAAACACCTGCAGGTTTCAAAGTGCCCACAACCACCTCACATACCCTTCAGTATGCAAGAATAATGCAAATCTGCCAGCACAACACAACACTGAAGTCAGTATGACAGTAACTAATGATGAGTTACTCTGTCCATCCACATTATGACTATTTCCCCTAGAATCCAGACAAAATGTTTTTCTAGTACTGCCAAGTGCAAAATACCACATCTGGAACCCAGGAGCACAGATGTTGTTCAATATCAGAAGGGAAAGGCTGTCTCAAAAACAACAGATGGACTTTGAAATCACCCTGAGTGCCTGACTTCAGCATGCCACAATGCCATAATAAAACCTGTGGGCAGAGTTTGTGGGCATAAACACGAGGAGGTTGAAAAGCAATCTTTGCATTATTTTTTTATCAGTCGTATGTAGAGCACTAGGCTAGCAACTGGCCCTGTGTCGTGAGACACAGAAATCACAAAATCCCAGAAGAAAACATTTACAGTTTCTGAATCCAATGTATACAACATAAAGCTTCAAATGCCCATTTTCTGCAGTTCATCCAAGAACTAAGGAGATTAGTGGACAGCATGAGGCAGCCTGGGACTTTTTAGCCTTGTTGATAAGGATGCAGCAATCCACAGGCCAAAGATGAAGGTCAAAGCCCGATGTGGAAATAAAATGCATTTCTCACCAATGACCACAATCAAATATTAGAACAAGTTCTCCAAGTACACAATGAATTGCCACTATCTTTAGGGAAAGCTTTAATAACTTCCTGGGAAGCACACTCAGATAGAGCTTTAAGAATATGTTTTTCAGATAAGCAACAGAGAGGCAATGGAGAAGGGAATTGTTGCAGGTGGACAGTCAATTCTGAAGCAAGAAGGCCACTCAGGGAGGGGCCAACCTGTGGGTATAATTCACATGCTACATATTCAACACACTCAGAAAACTTGCCTTGCTGCATGGGGACAGTGACTGAATCAGAACTCACACTTCAACACTTCTCTTGCAAGGGTGACAGTTTTCCCTTTGTGTGAGGTGCAGTTAAGCCCTGGGAGAGTCTCCTGAAATGTGTAGGAGTTTCTACAGGAGTTTCTCAGTGACAAAAGCTTACAGCCACAGATTAGACCAGTCAGCTTCCTTGTCCTCTGTCTTGTCCAGACTTCTCCAAGGGCTGGCACTGCTCCACTCCCCAAGCAGCAGGGTGGTATGAATTGTCCCCTGATCTACCCATCAAGGACAGAACCTCAGCACAGCCTAGGACACGAGTTTCTGCTCATTTACTAAATGACCGACCCAAGAGTCAATGGGATAACAGTACTAAGGTATAGGTTTCCTTAATGTGCATGCAAATTACCAGTTCAGGCTTTAGCAGCCACTTTACACACAGTTTTTGGCAAGACTCACTTGGCGTGATGACTCAACTCTTTCCCACTAGGAAAAGTAGTAAGGTTTGGCAGGTTAAATACTCCCTTAGCTGGGCAGTCTTGCTTATGGGATATTGAACTCATCTTTTTCTTGCTGAGATGAAGCAGAACAGATGGCAACACTGCTACTGCGGGAAAAAAAATGACTGCTATGTTTAACACCCATACTCAAGTGGTATGTGCTGGATAAATAAAAGTTATATTTTATTACTGAAAATGGAAGCTTCATGTATTTAGTGTATTAGTGAACTGAATATTAATTTAGGAGTGTAGGAAAACATTTTTTTTTCTCTCATAGGACCAACTACTCTGTCTCTGTAAGGGCACTTTGAATACTCTCATTTCAAAAGTATTAATTATTCCATATTCCATCATGGAAGGAAGAAGAGAAATAAGTACACCTGACAGAATAAGGGCAATAATTCAGAACACCATTTGCATAATGCCCCTCACACCCCATGACAAGATCAAGCTCATCTTGCACAGAAAAAGCTTAATTCTAGCAATTACAGCAAAAGAGAATGTCTATAATTGTATTTTCATTTACAGCGCAACAGCAACAGTCTTTCTTTAGTTCCTCTCAGTATTTGCCATTATATATGTTCCACATGGAACTTACAGAGAGCTCTAGCACCACTTGCCTAAGTATAGCTACTTTGCTGTTTCAGTATCTGACCCTGCAAAGCTAAGTTCGGTATTCTAGAAACTCAAGGATGGTGCCCAAAATATCTCCAAAGCTTTTATGATGTGATAAACACAAGCTGAGGTGAGTTTCAGGTGACAAGCAGATGGTTTGTGTGGCCCAGCTGCATTATCAGTTTGGCATTTAAGTCCAGAGGGAAGCAATTAGATATTGAAAAGGGACTACACAAACTGCACAATTATTTCTGCTAATCTTCACAGAAGTTTCCACTGCAGGTGTTACAAGGTCCTAGAGATTGGAATTCCTCCAGCATTACTTAACTGAGAGGCTAGAGTTTGTCTGAGCTCTGGAGTGGATGAGAAACAAGCACACTTTTTTCAGAGTGTATATTCTAGAGCAGGAGGAGCAGCAAGTGGACTGCCGCACAACCTTAACTTTTACTCAGCTTTGACCTGCTGATCTTCTATTGACCATTGGTGGTAGTAGTGGAATCCACTTTTAGGACAGAATGAAAGCAAAGATTTTCAACCTGTAAATAACTTGAACAAAAATTGCTGACTTTGTTTCTTACCTCCTTGGCTCATGAGTTGAGGTATACAATGGAGTGCATCCCAGAACAGCTGACGGGTTCTAGTTCAGACTAGGCACCACCTAACAGGCCTAGGTCTGTGCCTCAGCATGTTGTAAAGTCACCTTGAGACCAGATGATGACTAGAGAGGGAAAAAATGGTTCTTTACAAACTGTCAGTATAACCTTAGTAAAAGATTAGTCAGTTAAGTGAGAAGTGATTAATCCCCAGGAAGCTGAGGCAGATGTGTACAATCATGAATAAAAAGAGTACCTTGAAAAACTACTGTGTTTCCCACACTATTACTCCCTCTGCAAATGCACCTGCACAACATTGACCAATAACCTCTACAAACACTTTGTCAGGATTACGTAGACACAAAAATTGCTTGAGGCAAACGATATTTAGCACAAATTTATTTGGACAAGAATTTCAGCATCATTAAGGTCCAAAACCCAATTTCCAAGAGTGACAAGTGAACACCACGGTGCAGAACAGCAGACAAAGTTACTGTGACCACTCTGGCATTTGGGCTCATCACAAATCCAAATATTTCTTGTACCTTGTTTTACCAGTTTAAAAAAAAAAAAAAAAAAGAAAAAGAAAAAGAAAAAAAGACTCACTTCTTCCAAAGATGTACGAGACAGATTTTCCAAGACCTGACTTCTTTAATTAGTAAAAAAAAAAAAAAAAATCAACATAGGAAAAAGACCTTCTAAATTTCAATGGAAAGTGCATTTTTAGTCAGAGAGACAGAGAGGGAGAGAGACAAGCCCAATCCAGAAACTTCAGTGAGTGGTATTCTGTTCCAAAAGAAGTGAGAAAAAAACAGAGCACTCCAACTGTATCCCCCAAGGCCCCCACAGTTATAACCCAGCATTCCACCTGATCTCTAGTTTCACTGAAATTAAAGAATACATATGAAGTACATTTAACCATATTCAAAAAACAGTTGGGTAAGACTTAGATACAAAGGCTGGAAGTTTCACTATTCATTTGGCTCTCCCAATGCCCAAATTAGATCAGGCTGCCAGTGACTGTGGTCAACGTACTGCTTATTCCTATGCCTAACAATTATGGCACCCTGACTGAGTTGAGTGAGAGAGCTAGGAAACAAGTAACATCAGTACACCGACAGCTTAGAATTAAAGCAATTTGTCCAGATTCTCTTCTAAGAGGCCTTTTCCCAACTATTGATATAGTGATAAGCAGAGATCACTAGCAACATCAATGGTTATTCGAGCTACCAGAAACCCACAAAGCCTAGGCTCAAAACATACTGGATGCTTCATCTCATAACTCAAGTCTGAAATACATGTCTTTAAGTTTCAATAAAAGCTTTAGGTATTTGGACTAGATTTAAATACTACCTACTGCTTTGTAGAAAAGATTAATATTAAAGCACAAGGATCTTTTGAAAAATGGGTATTCAGAAGCAAGCAGTAGTCTTCAACCTCCAGCTTAGTGACTGACTGAACTAGCTGAGTACAAACAGCAACAACTAAATCTTGAGCTGAGGGAGCATGAAGTATGCTTTACCCTACAACTTGTCAGAGTGACTCTGGATCAGCACAGGGATCTTACCAAAGTGACAAAACCCCAGCCCACTACTAGGTCTCCTTGGTAGCATCTCTATCAAACAAAAAAGTCTACCTGATAATGAAGAAGTACACCAATAAACTGCAAAGAGAACTTGGCAACAAGTGTTGACAACAGATGTTTAACCTAAGACTAGTTTTGTCCAGCAGTGCTTATGAGCTATGCAAAGAAATGGCTATTTTATACCACAGTCTAGTTTAGTAGAAGCCTGGTCCTGAGGAATGATGTACTGACACAAGACTTGCAGTCTAGTATTACTGCAGCTTTGTTTTAATGCCAGTGCCCAGAGAGAATGTGTCAGGGCAATAGTCTGAAGTACAGTAGTCTGTCTAACCTCCACTTGATGCACAAGGGAGCAAGAGAGGTTAGAACTGGTTTGCAGAGGCATCATTAGGTGCTGAAGGGTGACTGAATGAAGCAGGCAGCCTGGACTGTCATGACTAAGACCATCACCTACTTAGTGCTCATTCTCAGGTTACCCCATATCACCATAAACCTGAACTCAAACCAGCCAATGCACAGCAAACTAAGCCACTGCCACATGCACCATCAAGCCATTAGGACAACCTGAAACAGAGAGGGGTAGACTACTTGCAACAGTGATGAAAAGCTACTGAGTACACCAGCTTTACCGGCCAAGCCAGGGTTACTTTGAAGGCAATGAGACAGTGTTCCAGCATTCTTTTTATTCCCGGGCCAATGCAACATGTAGCGTGCAGCTTCAGGATACGACTTAACTATTCAAGAGCTTAATATCTAACAGTCATGCATCAGTATTTCTAATGTGCTAGAGCATCTTAAGTATGAGAGAGGGAACACAGCAATCCAGCAAAGTTTAAACTCGGGCAGTCAGATGTTCAGAGAGCAGCCACTCAAAGTGAAGCCTCCTTGGAGGCCTCAGCATTAAGTTATGAGGCAAAAGAATCAGCAAACGCAGGAAGCTTAACTTCTCCATAGCTCTGTCTCACTAGGAATCCATTACAGCTTTTTGTCTAGCATTTCCTTTACCAGGAGAGGCACCCGGCCTGATGTTCAGCAGCCGAGGCATTCAAAGACTAATAATGCATAAGTCTGTGTTTGCAGCTTGGGAAGACTCCTCCTGAGCATCTCACATCATCTTCCACATGACCAGATGTATAGAAACAGTTTCAAAAGATCAGCCATGAGATCACACAAGATGGATACCTGAGTCTAAGCCATCTGATACGCAAATCCCTCCAGGCAATGACTTGCTTCTGCAATGGCCATAGCATAGGCTGGCTTTAAAAACACCTATGCAAGAGATGGCACCAATTACTAACCCTTAAATCTTCTTTCTAGTGACATTCTATACTGGACCAAGTATTGCTTTGCATGCAGAAGTTATTCCTGCCCAGGATTGCATTCCAGCAGTAAGCTTGCACTAAGTTTAACACTTGGCAACACTGGCATCATGTCAGTTTTTAAAAACTCAGTCTTGGGTGACATATCTTGTCTGCAAGCTACACCAAGTCCAACCCACAGCTGATAAAAAAAGGCTGGGTTTGCTTTCAAGTTTAGCTACTTTGGATGACTATTGGGAAACCCTTAACAACAACAAAAAAAAATAGAACAGAATTCACCAAATTATTTGCCTATTTGCTACTGAAATTGGTTATGAAACCATTTTAAAAAATGAAGCTAAAGCCTACTTGGCTACATGCAGTCTGCTTCATAGATTGCATTCCTCCCTGCCTTCCTAAGCTAAATGAAAAAGTCTGAACACAAGGGTAGCCTTCTGCTCTATAGAGGCAGTGGTTATGAAGTTGTTATGAAAAGTAATAGAACTTGCAATGTAACTAGAAGCTTTTGGTCCTATGAGGAACAGGCAGTTTCTCGAGGCATTTAAGTGCTGCACTGTTGCTGTTTCCCACCTTGAACAGCAGTCCAACACTGCTGCTGCTTTACCTTTTCAGTTTAAACAATTTGTTTGATCAGGCACTTTGGTCTCACAGGCTTGCAGAAACAGCTAGAGGTAATAAAAAAAGATTCAGCGAGCAAGTGTTCTTGAACATTGCACCAGTACATATTAAATAGGTCTAAGATTTGCCTTTCTAGTCTACGTCTTGTTAAGCATAGGAAACTCAAGATTATTTGCTATATGTATTTTACTGTTGTAATTGAGTGAAAATCATCCAGTTAATATACCAGTTTCTAATACTACTACATAAATAGCTGGGGAAATTTTAAGCTTCTTTATAAAGCACAGGAGTTTCAATGCAGCAAGTTCAGCACATACCCTTCAGGAAGGTCAGCCCCCTACACCTCCAAGGGAGTGCATACTCTTCCAGAGGCTGCTCTGAAAAC
Organism: Grallaria varia; assembly: GCA_013396735.1. Lineage (NCBI taxonomy): Eukaryota > Metazoa > Chordata > Aves > Passeriformes > Formicariidae > Grallaria > Grallaria varia. The sequence goes on along the minus strand of VWZG01009927.1, from coordinate 74,020 downwards.
AGGCCCAGACTTTCAACACGTACAGCTTCTGTGGAGAGCTCTGCTTAGGGTTTATATACCTCTTCAAGTGAGGGTTAAGACCAGCAAAAAGGAAAAATCTTCCTCTGACTCAAAAACACCATCGCATACAGTGACCAAGTGACAGTGATAACCCTTAAGTGGTGACAGAACAACAAGGCTTCAGGACCTGCCTGAAGCTGTACAGTAAGAAAGGAATTTTAGGAGGCACTTTTGGAATTCATACTGTGGCAGGAGTGCACATAATCCTGCCACTTACAGTGTTTTGGGGTGTGGTTTTTATTGGGGGGGGTCTTGGGAGGGGATTTTTTTTTTTGGTTGGTTGTTTTTGGGGGTTTTTGGGGCTTTTTTTTTGATTTTTGCTTAGTTTTTGGGGGGTTTTTTTGCTGTGAACCTGTGAAGAAGAAAATTAGGCCAAAACGCAGTGTAAGAGCTGTGCAGCTTTCCAACTATGCCAAAAATTGTTCTGAAGGATACAGTCAGAAAGGCTTTAGCTTGATCCTGGACTCAAGAGTATTTTTCCATCATAAATATTCAAACTGTGGTTTCAATTCTATTTAAAGCTTCAATTCCTCATTTCAAGGACTTTTTGCATTACCAAGTTCTAGGTTGTGTTTTTGTGCATGTTTAGAGATGCCACCTTCCAAATTTTTGCTCTCAAGAAAAATTTAGACAGCTTATGCTTTAGAGATAGACTTAGGAATCCATCTTCAACTTTCAAGAAATTAATCTTGAACTTGAGGCAGGACCACAACCATAGATACTACAGGAAATAACATTTAGGCCTTCTACAAGACAGACAGTATCCATACCATTACCAGCTCCACACAGCCAAAAAGCAAAAGCAACCCAAGCATGACAGGAGCCCACTCTTGGCACAATTAGTCCAACAGAAGTTTGGCCAGAACTTGAACTGAGGAAGAAAAATGAGGTTATACAACAGAAAGCAGAGTTTTGCTGCTACTCCAGGTGCAGCTTCTGCTCAAGGCATTTCACAGTCTATTAAGTAACCCAGTTTACCCAATACTCCACTTAAATCACACGTTAATAGCCACTTCCAGAACTAGTACAAAACTTCTTAGCTATTCCTCTTAACATTTGGCTGCTGGTTCTCTTCTCCCAGTGAAGAGGTAATAAGGCTTCTCGGCATTTGTAGAGATACACTGAAAAGTTCATAGCAGGTCACCTGGCTGCATAATCCCACCGCAGAACCAGGAAAGGGACAATTCAACACAGTCATGTCTCCATGAGAAAACATCCAATTGACAGTTATTACTTGTCTATATGTACACAATCAGCATCTTGGCTTTCAGTAGCCTCCATTCAGGAACAGTGAAGAGCTCAATTGCAAGGCAACCAAGTGGGGTAGGACTTGCTGTACAGCACAGGAGCACTTGCGAGATAGTAGTTGCTGAAGTTTACGTCACTAACATAAGGTGCTGGCTGGTAGTAACAGGTAACATTAGTGGCATTAGGGATGACATTTTGCTCCGCCAGCACTTTGAGCGCTAGCAGAGAGATCAAGTTGAGAGTCTGCCTTCGCTCATGTCCCATGAGACAGACCGTGCTCTCATTCACCACCCTGTGCAGAATCATGAGGTAATCGTATTTGCTCCTCTCTTCTTTGGAGAAGTGGTTCTGGAGGTAGGTCTCTAGTTTGCGCTGCTGATCCAGGATGTCTGGGAAGTCTATGAAGAATCGGGAGCACATGTAGCGCTCTAAAGTTTTGATCTCATCCTTATCCATGGGCTTGAAGTCTCGTACTAAGAGGTTACTATACTTCAGAAGCCCACCACCTCTGATCTCTTCGGGATTTTTGGTAGCTATCAGTTTGTTCTGGAGGTGATCAAAAGCTGCTTCAAAGTCTCCATACATGCTCTCCCCGATCACAGTTGGATGGAAGTGCTCTGACATGGGGGTTTCCGAGTAGTCATAGTAAAAGAGCAGGGAGTCCAGTATGATTTGGAATGAGTCCACACTAAACTCAAATTGCCGTCGTATACAGTCTACAAACTTAAGCTCCACGTTTCTGCCATGCTTATTGGAAAGTGATATCAAGCTCCAGCGGTCAGTCTCCGTGTACACTTTGACTAGTTTCTGGATGTAGGCTTCCTTCAGTGTTACAGGACTGATTTTCAGCTTGCTTACTCCTTCCGGCAAGAAATTCAAGAGGGATCGCAAGACCACATCTCGAACCAACTGAAATTCTGCCTCACTTGGAAGAGAAACTTGAAAAATGAGATCCAGGTCTTTGCATCCCAGTCCATTATCCTTGACCAGGACATGACCAGCTGCAGAGCCATTCAGACGGGCATCATGTACCACAATGCCTGCTTCACTCAGCCTACTCCGAACTGTCTGAACAATGTCCTTCAGAGTTATCTTCAGTGTCGGGAAGTTACCTCGTCCATGGATCGGAACCACCTCTGTGAGAACCTCATGCAGACGGCTGACCTGCTCCCAGTTCAGTACACTGCATGACATGCAGTCTGCTGCATTACTTCCTTTGCCTGCCATCTTAAGGCTTTTCTTCTCCAAAGAAACTGTAGAAAGATGGAATATAAAAGGAAGATGACAAGTCAGACTTTCTGTTTATGCTTCCTAAATACATTGCTTGGCTCTGTTTTTTTGTCTGTTCACAAACTAAAAGGAAATAATTTTTGTTTATAAATTATTATCAGCAAGCCTTTCACCTGAAGTGATACACAGCTTCCCTATTGCAGGCAGAAAAAAATTTAGTTATCATTGTCTTTTTGGTTTTGGCAAGTTAAAGTTACTTCAGGAAAGCACTTTGTATCAAATGGAAATCATCAACAAAGATGACAAAAGTTTTACCTAAGTTTAAAGTCGTCTGCAGCACCAGCTGAAGCCAGATGAGCTGCAAAGCACTTCCCAAAGGAAAGCTTTGAAGTTGTTTCATGATATTTATAAAGCTCAAACAGCTTTCTCCAACTAACACAACAGTAGAAGACACTCAGGTAGTAGTTTCAGGGCTTAGACACCCAGTCCACTGAAAGCACTTAAATTATGCCAGAGATTGAATATTTCTTCCTTTACATAAAAGGCTTTTCTCTCTGAACCACCCAGCATCTACCACCTATAGGATAAAGGCCAAGTACCTCTTGCTCCTGCAAGAAGCTGCAGCACTTCAGCATCCTGGACAGTACTAAAGCTGCAGTCAGGTAACAACATTCCATTCGCATTCCAGCCTTTGTAAGCAACTCTTTGCTCTTCAGAAACATGGCCTAACCAAACTACCTTTCTGGAAATATTCATACTTGTCCCAACTTTTGCTCATTTTTGAAGGGCAGACAAGTTTATAAGAGCTGGCACATATTCAGATGATACCTATCAAGTTAGTGTTACTCTTAACACCAAGAATCTCACTAATCAGACTTGGTCACAGCCTTGTGTGAACATTTTAAGCACAAGAGAATGATCTGATCAGACATGACAAGGTTCCTTAAGTCACTTATCTTCCATATGTAAGCACATAGATACTTACATATGTTCTACAGTCATACAGTTCCAACTGGTATTAATACCCTTTTCTTTTTTTAAAGTGTTCCAGGTTTCTATTGCAGGCAGGTGTTTCCTGACAGCTACAGACTAATTGAAGCCTCACCTTCTTCTGCCTCAAGTACTTGTGAAGACTGCAGCTGCCAAGGTCAGACTAAACAAAGCAAATTAACTCTTGCCTACCAAGAATGGTTTAAAACCCAAGCATACAGTTTCCTAACATGCAACAGCATGAAGCACTTATAAATCAAGTTTCAAAGAACAGCTATTGTCATCTCATGCCACTCCTCTTCCAGCTTCTAATTTTTGAGCAGCTCATTTGACCCATCACCTACTCTGCAGGAGAGTCAAATCCTAGGTCAAATATACAGTAAGGTTAAAATGCTCCTGGGGAACTAGCACCTGTCCTTGAGCCATGAGCACTGGTAACTGGGCTGCTTTGGGTTACATCAGCAGACACAAAACAAACCTGTGATTCACAAGATGATTAATATAGGATAATTAATATAGGATAAATCAAGAAGTTCTTGAAGCTCAATCCTTAATGCTCCAACACAGCATAAACCCAAAGGCACCTGTAGCAGTTGCCCTCAAGCACTTCGAGCACCAATTGTATTTCCATCATAAAATCACTGTATTTCCATTAAAGCCTTCAGATCACTAAAGAACACAAAAGTCTCGTAACTTAAGCTGCAAGAGCTTCCAGCTACTACCTCTGAAAACATTCCCTTTCCTTCCTGCTTGCAGCCCTCTCCACAGCTTAGGCAACACACACAGCTCACCCAGCAACCAGAAAGGACCTGGACCGGTGCTTCCCATCCCACATACTTGGTTCTGCTTGGTGATCCTCACCTAGGAGAATAATGCATATTGCTGCCCTTGGGGAGGGAAGACAAAGTATTTCATTTCCAGTTCAGTGGAGAATTTAATTCTCAAGCAGTCAACCTCCAAAGCCTCCCACTCCCAAATCACTCATGCTTGCCTACTCAGCAAGGTTTATGTTAGCGACAACAGGTTCTTAGGGACCTCAGAGTGTTTCAGACACTAGGATTTCTTGTTTCACCAGCAACTGTCCCCACCACAAGAAAATTTGATACCTGAAGATGCTCATTCTCTGGTAAGAAAATCACTACAGAGGCGAGAGACATCAAATAACTTCAACACCAAGTGCAAAGAGAATCGGATGCAGCACTCAAACCCGAGGCAGAAGGCGTGAGCAGAACACACCTCCACCTTTGCCACGACAAGGCACATTGCTCTGCACAGCAATTTTCCCCTCTAAGACATACGATTTAGCACAACACCCAAAAGACCGCAGGGCCACGGGTTCCCCCCCCGGACCGCAGCAGCGCCGACCTCCGGCTCCCTCCGTGGGACGCACATCCCTTCGCGGGGCATCCCGTAACCCGGACCCAACGCAACCCGCTCTCCGCCGCTTTAAACATCAACAACCACCACCAAAGGGGTACCGAGGGCTCGTTCCCAGGGCAGCCCGCACCAAAGTGACCGTGAGCGCCACCGACCCCGCCCGGCTCAGCCCCGGAGCCCGCGCTCACCTCAGCCGCACCGCGCACCCCGAGCGACCGCGCCAGCCCCGCCACGGCCCCCGCCCGCCCTTTATGGCCCTTTATGGCCGCCCCGCCCCGCCCGGCCCGCCCCTCCTCGGCCCTCCCTCCGCAGCGGGGGCGGCTCTGGCTGCCCGTCCGAGCCCCGCAGCCGCGCGGCGGGCGGCGAAGATTCGGGTCCGCTCCTCGGGACCCGCAGCTCCCGCATCCTCCCCGCACAGAGGGGAACTTGTCAAGGGTCACTCAGTGCTGGAAGGACACAGAGGTGCTGGAGCGAGTCCCAAGAAGCGCAGTGCAGCTGGTGCAGGGTCTGGAGCAGGAATCCTATGAGGACCGGCTAAGGGAGCTGCGGTTGTTTAGCCTGGAGAAGAGGAGGGTCTCTACTACTGCTTGAAAGGAGGTTGTAGCTGGTGGGGGTCGGCCTCTTCTCCCAGTGCAGATGGATGAGATAGATGAGAGGACAACGTCTTAAGCTGTGGAAGGAGAAGTTTAGGTCGGACAATAGGAATAATTTCTTCACAGAAAGAGTGATTAGACATTGGCATGGAGTGCCCAGGGAGATGGTGGATTCACTGTCCCTGGAGGTGCTTAAGGAAAGACTGGACGTAGCGCTTAGTGCCATGGTCTAGTTGACACGGTGATGTTCAGTCATAGGTTGGACTCGACGATCTCAGAGGTCTTTTCCAATGTAGTTGATTCTGTGATTCTGAGATTTAGTGGACTATGATGAAGAGCTGACTGAAGTACAACATGGCTTTTCCAAAGGCACCTAGTCCCGCACAGAACAGCTCAGCATAGATCCCAAGAGTCCAAGCGCTGCCAAACAGTTCAGTGTGGTGCCTCTTTGGAAACAGTCAAACAGGACAGCGTGCATGTGTTGACACAGTGCGCTACTGGGAACCACAGCTGATGGGCTGTGGGAGGCTCTGGAGGAGGAGGATAGAATGATTGGACAGAAAGCAGCTTGGAGATGCAGCATCACAAAAATGGGCCAGTGTTCAATAGTGGAGGGTGTGAGATCATACGCTCAGGGGGCAAAACTTACAATTTCTGCTGAGAACACATTTGATCAACACAGGAGAGAAAAGACACGAGGTATCTACATTTTGTAGGATAATCAGGACTCATTAGAGGAGGGAAAAAAGCAAAACAAACTAAGACAGGTCAGCTGACATAATTCTAGTAGAGCTAAAAAACAACTACTTACAAAACTATGGCAAAAAATGTCCCCCACCACATCTGTTACACTGCTTGGTCATTCACAGTCAAGAAAGATGAATTATAACCTGCACACATGCAGAGAAAAGCTGACCTTGTAAGAGGAAACTGAAAAGCTCTTCTTTGCCCAGCAAACACAACAGACTTGCCTTGTTTCACCAGCAAAGCCGAGCTGAGCAGAATACAGGGGTGGGTTATTTAATTTAATTATTTATTTCTCTCCAATAGCACACCATTGGGATAATTTACATAAACTGAAGTATAACACGGACACAAGAAACAGATTCAAGGCAAGTTACTATCTTTTTTATCTGATGGAGATAATCATTAATTCAGAGCATCACAGGAGAGAGGGAGTGGAATAAAACTAACTAGTTTCAAGAAAGAGCTAAAAAAGAAAATATGTAATATGTCTGTCTGTGGTGGTACATGGCTGGACATGAGGATCCAGATCTCTCTCAACATATTTTCCCCTGTATTTCTCAAATTAGAAAGACAAATAGGGAACTCAAAGACAAGTAGTAGCAGAAATGAGATAGACATAGCCACCAGTAAGGCAATGTCTCATTCGGAGGTTAAAACAGTGAATGATCTCACCTATTAAGAATATTTCTTCAGCAATATTTCTACCTCAAATATTATTGCCTTATGGCAATAACTGATGATTTAGGACAGTATATTTACTATTGCCTCATGGTCAAACAGCAATTAAATTACTTATTGAAAAATATTTTTATTTTGAATATTCATTAGATACCAATAAAGGCAAATATAAACTGTAGCACACACCACTATTACGTATTGTTAGAGTATTAATCAAAGGCTCATACTTTACATTATTTGTTTACAATATCTTGTTTCACAAAAACTGTTTGTAAACACCAAGAGGTATCTCAACTCTATCACAGGGTATTTTCTGCATCCTCTGACTTGCAGACCTTTAGTAGCTGTCAGGGGAAGTGCAGCACTCTCTGCAGTAAACTTAGACCTCCTGACCATATACCTCTCCTTTTTAGTTGCTTTTCATGGGTCTCACGCAAAGGGTCCATGGGATAGGAATTGGAAATGCCATTAAAGCCAGCTGGACCGGACTCCTGGTCAAATCACGGGAATCATGAGGAATGCATCTTTGAGTAATGAATGCCTGGGAGAACGAGCCCATTTACAACTGGTGAGACGCTGCCTTCTGCTATTCATCCACCTGTGTCTGTGCAGTGGATTACAGTGCCGTGAGGATGGAATACATGGAAAGATACAGCCCACTGATGAGACGAGAGATTAAAAACCTTGGGTTACAGCTCAGGTGCCGTGCCTGCTGAAATGGCAGGCCCAGACCCAGCTCCAGGGTACAATCTTCATGTTTAACCTTTATTTAGGACTGACTTTCCCGCTGTCAGCTGTAACTCCAAGTCCAGGGAGAAGTAATGGATGATCTAAGTCTTTGCAAGCCATCCTTTCTCCAAGTGTGACTGAGATACAGAAAAATTCCTGCTGCAAGACAGTGAGCGGTGGCAGCCACAGTCCCTGCTCTGCCCTTGGAAAACTGTCTGCTCACCCTTCTCTCACAGCTGTTCCATCCCTCATCTCTGCCTGTGGTCCCAGGGTTTCCTCCCAGCTTCCTCCCTCCTCTCCTGTCCCGTGGTGTACCTCTCTTCAGGATTCACAGCACTGGACCTGTTTCAAAGGTTTTCAGAAAGAGGATGGGGAATGAAGAAGGACCAGCTGGCTCCTGGGATGGTTGTATGACAGAGGGAAAAGAGTCTGTGAGCTGCCAAAACAGAGGCAAGTATGGAGTTTTGTTAGCATAGTGCAAGTTGTTCATTTTTATCCAGTAAATAGGGCAGCAAATCTGGCAGAAGAAACTCACTTAAAAGCCTGTAAGTCAGCTCAGTGACCTGGCACTGTCAGATTAGTTTCCTTACGTAATGCATTGCTGAACGTAATGTGTCATCATAAATCTTGGTTGCTACAGCTGTTAAAGCCACAAAGTGAAGCAGAGTTATTAATACCCAGTTAGTAGTAGCTGTCAGGCTCTGTTCTGTAATTGAGCATCAAATCTGCAGTTGGAAAACTCTTCTTTTTTGTCTGACATGTGGAGTAACTGCCTGTCTGCAGATGCTGAGAGCATGGAGGCGGGTAGGAACATCCCACCCACACAGGGCTATTATGAAATCTTCCTCAAGAGAATCAAGAATGAGCCCCTTTCTCTGTTGCTAGCTGCCTCTACACGTCTTTGAGGTTTCCTGCTGGGAGATGCAGCAATCCTTCCTCCTGATACATGGACAGAGGTAGACACACAGAGTCCAGATGTACAGAGACGACTAATGCAGGAAACAGCAGCCTTTCAAAAACCTGAGGTCAAATTTGCTGCTAGAAGCACTGTGACTTCTTGGAAGTCCCTTCTCTGAGGGATGAGATGCTACCATGTAGGAATTCCCAGCTCCCACACAGTTCTGACTTCAGCAAGAACCAAGACATGCCCCTTCTCCAAGAGGCAAGAAATGCTGCCAGGCTCCTTCACCACAGGACCCGTGCAAAGTGGGAGCTCCAAGTTCCTGTGCCATTTACATGCAAGGAGGACACAGAGACCCAGAGCTGCTGTCTCTCACGTATGCCTTTTTGAACACATCCCCACCCGTCAGCCCTCTCACTGCTTTGCTGCATGCCGCCTCTGGCGACCTGGGCTGTGGGCTGCAGACTCTTCTCACAAATCATCTGACATACATTCCCCAAACTGCCTATAAGCCTGAAGGAGTGGAGCCACCCTGCTGGGTGATGAAGTATGCAGACCAAGTTCTTCCAGAAGGAAAGAGGTAGTTACATCTCTCCCCAGGCCTCGGTGCTTTTGCTTCTGCATCAGGAGACTCGGTTTTGCCATTCTGGTTGTGCTGTGAGGATCCAGAGTGGGCAGCCCAGAGAAGCCTGGCATTTTCTTTTCCCTTATGAAGCAACAGGGCAGACACACGCAGAGATGGAATGCACTTGCTGGAGCGAGTGGGCAGCAGCCCATCATCTGACTTATTTTTCCCTTGCACCTGAGCTCGCCCCAACTGCTTAATTAGTCACATGGTTTCCTGGAACCCAGGGGAGAACAAACCAACAAAAGTTTTGGTGGTAGAGGAGATGATGGGGGGAAGGCAGAGGCGGGGGGGCAGAACAAGGGTTTGCTAATCAGACTGAAAAAAATATTTATTCTAATCTGGGAGTCGTGAGCAAATTCAGGACACACCACCTCAGGCTGCAGGTGGCAAACACAGCAAAGGGGAGTACAGAGAAACAGCAAAGGCTGTTTAGGGAATGCAGCCTCAGTCACATGAAGCCGTTGGGTACTGATCTGTCTGTGGACTCTTCCTGATGGACTTTCTACTTTCCCCCACTACAGCTTTTCACTTTGAAATCATATCTTTTTCACATTCCTTCATCATCCATGGCTTTAGGAAACAGTGCACAGGAGTGTAGTGGTCACACAATGACTACGTCAACCCCTTAGGATTCTGCATCTGCAAGCCCTGCCTGGATTTCATTGCAGATGATACTGTTTGTCCCTGCACATTCAAAGATTTGCAGGCTAACAAAGATGATTAACCACCTCTTAGTACTCATACAGCCCCTGGACAATATAATCCCACAGTATAACACACAGCCCTTTCGATAACTTGCACTTGTCAGCAGACTTCCTTCAGATTGCTCAAGGGATGGATAATCTGTTTTTTCCCCATGATAGTTTGCAGCAGTTGTTATCTGCTTTCACATGTAAAGGTTCATACGCCTTTTGATCTGGTTTTAATTTCCACCTGTCTTTCTTTTCAGTATGCTTTTTTTTTCCCTTGTTAGATTATAGAGGCTGTTGTTGAAAAGTTATCTGCAATTTTTAATGCTTTTTCAGTAAACTTTTCATTTCTCACTGGTGGCATGACAACTGTCAAAGGACATTTCGCTTAAAATAATCTAAGTGAGACCTGTCAGAGACTCCCCATCCTCAGACACACAGTAACACCCTTTCCTTTGGGTCAGGTTGATGTGATTTAGAACTGATCCATCCAAAGAGGAGATTTTTCTTGGCTTGGAGCAGCTCCCCAGCTGGGCTGCTGCACACTCACACAATCACACAGGCACCAAGGAAAGCACAGGAGGTGAGGCAGGATGGCAGCAAACTTTAAAGTGTGATGGACTGGCACTTTCAGAAACCTTGGGAAAACTCAACTACAAAAAGCTGTCTTGATCTCGTTAGTGGGCCACCAGCAGGGCATGGAAACTCTACAGCTCTGGAAGCCATTGTCCCACTGCCCATCTCCCAGCAAGGCTGACAACTTCTGGCACTGGTAGGAGGTATCCTTGACGAGATGTGCATCCTCAACAGCATCTCTGTGGTGGCACATCCCTCCTGCCATGTGACAGCTGCTCCCAGTACCCCATCTCCATCCACCTCTCCAGTGGGAAAGGGATAACAATCTCTCTTTGCAACAGGTTTCAGATCCAAGAGGCCCTTGCAGATGTTTTTGCAACAGTTCTGCCTACAGCTGGTCTTGTAGAGAGCTGTACTAGAACAATGCTTCCAGTGACAGGGCTTTCAGGCTCTCCTATCCCATATAGTGGAGGCAGGGTAAGGTTCTGTGTGCCACCTGGGGAGAGAGCTTTAGCATAGCTCTTTATAATTAGATCTGGCTTTTTTCCTCTCTTCAGGAACTTGCAAAGTCTGGCCTGTGCTGGGGAAAACTTGCAGCTACATGGTAGAGTTGTCTTTGGACAAAAAGGCTTGAGGATTAAGTGAAGAATTGGCATCTCTGGAGACAAGAAAGAAAAGCTAAGTCTGGCAATGCGTTGGGTGGTAGCGCTTTGTACAGGCATCCTGCTAAGAGCCAGGCTCTTCTTGGTCCTGCCAGCCAGTAGCACATGAGACAACAGGCAGAAAGTGATGCATAGCAAGTTCCACCTGAACATGAGGAAGAACTTTGCTGTGCTGTGACCACAGACTGGAACAGGTTGCCCAGAGAGGCTGTGGAGTCTCCCTCACTGGGAAGAGGGAAATTGGGGGTGATTGCTATTATGGCCTCATCCACACACCACCCTTTATAAATAAATACTTGGAAAAGGGCAAGTATCTTCTGCTTTATCCAATTCATACTTCGGCATGTCTTTTTCAGACATGATACCACTTATTTTTCAGAGTGATATTATTCTGTGCTGACCTTAGAAGTAATTCAAACAACAGGTTTTTCTCTTTTCTTTTCTTTTCTTTTCTTTTCTTTTCTTTTCTTTTCTTTTCTTTTCTTTTCTTTTCTTTTCTTTTCTTTTCTTTTCTTTTTCTTTTTCTTTTTCTCTTTCTTTTTCTTTTCCCTGTCCTTTTCCCTTTCCTTTTCCCTTCCCCTTTCCCTTTCCCTTTCCCTTTCCTTCCCTTCCAAAACCGTCTGGACTCAATGTTTTGCCTTGCAGGATGGCCCTGCTTGAGCGGGGAGGTCGGACCAGATGACCCACTAACTCTGTGATTCCGTGGGACACTGTGACACGTTTCCTGAGCATTGTAAGGAGACAGGGAGGGAGGAGACACCTCGATTTCGGAAANCGGAGGAGCCGCCGGCCGTGCCGGGGCTGCGGGCCATGCACGTCCGGGCGCGGGACGAGCCCGGCGCCGACCTGCTGAGCCGGCTGGACGAGTGCGCCGCATTCCTGGGCGCGGCGCGGGCGGGCGGCGGGGCCGCGCTCGTCCGATGGTGAGCGCCGGGGACGGGCCGGGCGGAGCGACCCCGGGGCGGCGCTGCTGACTGCCGNGAGGTCGGACCAGATGACCCACTAACTCTGTGATTCCGTGGGACACTGTGACACGTTTCCTGAGCATTGTAAGGAGACAGGGAGGGAGGAGACACCTCGATTTCGGAAAGGACGGGGTAGGACAGACACTCGTGGGCGCCGGGAGGAGAGAACTGCACCGGCACGCAGTGAGGCTCACTATGGGAGTTCACACTGAAACACACCGCGAGGCGAACACCGAGCCCCGCTCCGCGCCCGGTGGCGGGAGCGCAGCCGCGGCCGCGCCCGCTGTGGGCGGTGCTCCGCTCGCCTCCCTCCCCGCATCCCTGCATCCCTCCCCCGCGGCCATGGCGGCGGCTCCGGGCGGCATGGTGGCCGTGCTGCCGGGGCTCTTCGTGGGCGGCGCGGGGTGCTGCTCCTGCCCGGAGGCGCTGTCGGCGGCGGGCGTGGTNCTGTCCCTGTCCCTGTCCCTGTCCCTGTCCCTGTCCCTGTCCCTGTCCCTGTCCCTGTCCCTGTCCCTGCCTTGCAGCCACGCCGGGGTGAGCCGCAGCGTGGCCGTGGTCGCCGCCTACCTGATGAAGACGCAGGGGCTCGGCTGGGAGGAGGCGCTCGCCGCCGTCAAGACCGCCAAGCCGGACGCAGAGTGGGTGCCCCCCGGTCGCGGAGTGCGTGCCCTGGATGCAGAGTGGGTTCCCTTGCAGCGGAGTGGGTTCCCTGGATGCAGCGTGGGTCGCTCGGATGCAGAGTGGGTCCCCCGGCTACAGAGTGGGACTCCCCCGGCCGCAGAGTGGGTGCCCTGGATGCAGACTGTGCCCGGCTGCGGAGTGGGACTCCCCAGGCGCAGAGTGGGACCCCCTGGATGCAGGGCGGGTGCCCTGGATGCAGTGTGGGTGCCCTGGATGCAGGGGGGGTGCCCTGGATGGACAGTGGGTGCCCTGGATGCAGTGTGGGTGCCCTGGATGCAGTGTGGGTGCCCTGGATGTAGTGTGGGTGCCCTGGATGCAGTGTGGGTGCCCTGGATGTAGTGTGGGTGCCCTGGATGCAGTGTGGGTACCCTGGATGCAGAGTGGGTGCCCTGGATGCAGTGTGGGTGCCTTGGATGCACAGTGGGTGCCCTGGATGCAGGGTGGGTCCCCCTTGCCTCCCCCTGACGCCGCTGCGCTCTCGCCCCCGCCGCAGGGTGAACCCCGGCTTCCAGGGGCAGCTGCGGCTGTACGAGGCCATGGGCTGTGCCGTGGACAGCAGCAGTGCCCTCTACAAGCGGTACCGCCTGGAGATGCTCAGCGAGAGGCTCTCCGGTGAGCGGGGGCGGCGGTGGGTACGTGGGGAGGTCTCCTGGGTGGGACCTGTCTGTCCCGGGATGGACACGGAACGCTGTGTTAGAGCAGACTGGCTTCTAGTTCTGTCCTCAAAGCCTGGAGTTGGCCAGGCAGGCACTCGCATCATGCTGACCCTAGAGAGTCCCAGTTCATCAGTGGGGCAAAAACGTGCCTTTGAAAGATGCCTGAGAAATAAGATCCGTAAGGAGCCACGCTCTTAGCAAAGTGCGAAAATGGTAAATGATACGTTTTGTGGTTTTTATGTCTAGCAAGACAAACAGCATCCTCAGGAAGTAAGTCAATGAGATTAAAAAAATAAAAATAGCACACAAAACTTGAGATGAAGTTGAAATCTGAAGTTAACTTTTATACTTTAATTTGCCAAAGGGCAACTGTAATACATGTGTGCATATGTGTAGTTTTATAATAAAATAATATTCTGTAGCTTTTCTTGCAAGATCTGTGTTGCATACTCAGCATGTCAATGCTGTCACCCTTTAAGTGCCATTGTCCTTAGTTCTGATTTGTAAACTGACTTTCTGTATTGTGTGCACTAAAACATTGGCAGAACTGTTCTAACCCCTCCTCTGCCTTGACTTGCTGTTTAAATAACAACATGAAGCAAAATACAGCTATTTTACCATTGTTAAGGCCATAGTCTAGATCCCAGTTTCTTGTATTAAGCAAATCCCAGGCTTAGGTGTGGTGGGATGAGGCTCTTCCATTTTTAGCTTGATCTGTTGGAATTGGTGAGAGAACAAATGGAAGAGAAGGAGGTGGGTCCTGAATGCTGTGACCAGGTCAGAGGCGCAGGCCTGTCTTGTTGCCAGGAATGCAGCATGGCTGAGTTGATCAGACCCACAACTTGGTGCTGACCCCTCTGCAGAACCTCAAGACTTGCCCCAAGAAGTCTTTGCTGTTGATCCAACCAGTTTATGTCAAACTTCAAACACCGAGATTCTCTACAGGTGCAGGAAATGCAGGTACTTTATATATATAAATACATATTTATATATATATAAAATACTTAAAATGTCACTGTGAAATCCACTTAAGAGAAGAAGAGCCCATGTAAATCAATGGGCATGCCATTATTGTCAGGTCAGGGATGAGCTGTTGCCTAAGTTTCCATACTGTGTGTGCCAAAAAAAAAATCCAATAAAAGTATAAAATACAAAACTTCTTGTTCCTTGGAGTGGTGCAGCAGTGCTGCAGCCTAACCTGCCATGCTCTGTAGGCAAGCGTAATTCCACTTAAACTCTGTGGACTCTTTGCTCCTAAACATTAACTTAGAGTTTGGTTTTTGACAATCCATTTCTCCAGAAGAACTTCTGGTAGAATTGCCAGTTCCATGCATTTTAACTACCTTTTATGGATTGCTTAAAGGGAAATTGAATAATCCTGCTATAGCCTGGGTGTAGGTTTATTCAAGTATATGAGTGTAGATTTAAAGTTCTAGTAGGCAGGAATTGTTTAACAATATAGAAGACAGCATGTGGCTGTGGGACTGAGCCCTGAACTACACAAACCATTAGATTTGTTAAGCAGCAGCTTTGAATGGAGTTCAGTCCCTGCAAACCTTCTAGACTAATCTTTAAAAATGTGGAATTTGTACTCCTGTTTAATTACTTGCTGTCAGAAGGTTCATATCCCTGTTTTCTATTATCTGTGGATTTTCCCAGTTTAAAAAAATAACATTTGTTTCTTTTTCCCCCTCCTGTGTCATGGAGGGCAGACGCGCTCTGTTCCGTAGTTCCAGCATTTTGTCCCACACGGAAGGAAGCGGACCGACAGCCTTTGCCCACAAGAGGGTAACAGACTCTGCACGGCTTTGTGGCAGTGGCCATGAAAAGTGCACCTCTTACTTCATCGAGCCCGTGCAGTGGATGGAGCCGCTGTTGCTTGGAGTACTGGAAGGACAGGTGGAGCATGCTCTTTGTTTTTTGGATTTTTTTTTTTTTGGCAAAAGCAGAACAAACTGTGTCTGTTCCCTGAAAGAAAAGCCCCCACACTGGGACCTGGGTCTCCCAGCCTTGCTGGCATGAATTTTGCAGCTTGTGGACAGATCTTTAAATGTAAAATATCCTTCTACAAGGAGATGTGCTGGTGCTATGGTTGGGCTGAGAACACCAGCTGGGTTGTTGGACAGGGTTTATCTGCTGTTTGTTTTTAGTATGAGAAACATTTGTGTCACTTAAAAAACCTGGTGTGGTCTCAGGCTGACTGAGCCTTTCTGGACCCTGGTAAATGTCCTGGAACCACACCAGGTCCCAGCAGCTGCATTTCCACACCCTCCCTTCTGCCAGCACAGCTGCCTGCTACACCCCAAGGCTAAACAGTCATCCCAGTCTACCTTTTTGGTCTGTTTTTAAATAGATCTACATGTGTGTGAGCCTTAGACAGAGTCCTGTGTTTTTGTTGCAGCTTCTGTGTCCCAAATGCATGTCGAAGCTGGGCTCCTTCAGCTGGAGGGGTGAGCAGTGTTCCTGTGGCCGCTGGGTGACACCAGCCTTCCAGATCCATAAGAGCCGAGTGGATGAAGTGAGGACACTGCCCCTTGGTAACTTCCAAACTGCCAAAACCTGAACTCATCACTTCATTTGATGGATTTCTTAACATCCACAGAGAACTACTGGCTAGTCTGTGGTTGCCAGGAACGAGCTTGTGACTTCCATGCCTTTGTGAGGTGATGGAATTACTTAAGACACGGTCAGCTTGCTGTATCTCTTAATATATTATATAAAATACCAGAACACTTTCTTCAAAAAGGTGTTACAGAGTGGTCAAAGGTACAAAAATGCCCAAATGTGAAGTTTTTAGTATATTCTTAATTTATCTGTTGCTGTTTACAGAAGGCCTCAACTCCTTATTTAAAAGGAGTTGCTGTGGCCAGCAGTGCTGCTCATCT
This sequence comes from Grallaria varia, assembly GCA_013396735.1. Lineage (NCBI taxonomy): Eukaryota > Metazoa > Chordata > Aves > Passeriformes > Formicariidae > Grallaria > Grallaria varia. Next base: position 57,725 of record VWZG01009927.1, on the reverse strand, counting down.
TCTGATCCAGAAGTTCCAATTGGTTTGTCTGAGACACATAGCTGAAATTTTAGGGGGTATATTCCACAGCATGAGGTATGTGGCAGGGACATATTTTAAGGCTTAGTAAAGTGCCATGAACTGGTACAATTGCAATTGTTGCATTAGCATGCATGGCAGGTACTAGCAGCAGAAGGCAAGCTTACAGTTATGCCTTTATTGTAATAAAAGTAATACTAAAAATATCTACCCTAAGAGTACTTACTACAGCATAACTCTTTCATGTAATGTCTGACGAGATTTCTGGGGAGAATAACCCCAAGTTCCAGTACAGGTTGGGGGCTGACCTACTAGAATGCAGTTTTGCCGAGGACCTGGGAGTCTTTGTGGATAATAGGTTGACAGTGAGCCAGCAGTGTGTCCTTGCAGACAGGAGGGCCATCGGCATCGTGGGGTGCATCAAGACAGGTGTGGCTAGCAGGTCGAGGGAGGTGATCCTCCCCCTCTACTTGCCCCTAGTGAGGCCACATCTAGAGTGCTGTGTCCAGTTCTGGCCTTCTCAGTACAGTAACGACAAGGAGCTACTGGAGACGGCCCAGCAGAGGGCAGATGATTAAAGGTCTGGAGCATCTCTTAGGAAGAGAAACTGCAGGAGCTGGGCCTGGTTAGCCTAGAGAAGACCAAGAGGGTATCTCATCAATCCGTATAAATACGTCAAGGTGGGTGCCAAGAAGACAGTGCCAGACTCCTCAGTGGGTTCCAGTGACAGGATTAGGAACAATGGCCATGAACTAAAACACAAGGAGTTCCACCTCAGTATAGTTCCACCTCAGTATGAGGAAGAAATTCTTTACATAGAGGGTGGCAGAGCACTGGAACAGCTGCCCAGGGCAGCCATGGAATCTCCCTTGCTGGAGACATTTAAAACCCAACCGGATGTGTTCCTGTGGAATCTGCTCTAGGGTGATCCTGCTTTGGCAGGGGGGTTGGACTAGATCTCCAGAGGTCCTTTCCTAACACTTCTGTGATTCTGCAAGCTGTACTGGAATGGGAGAACTGAAATAAAGCATTTCTGCCCCATTGCTGCTTAAAGGTTTTAAGAAATCCCTAAACTGATGAAGTAATTTTTTTAAGCAAGCTGTGAGCTTTTATGATGGTCTGCTATGTACACCACTGTGGCACAGGTTTGGTTTGACATAAAAAACCAGGACACATAAGACCTACTTTAAATCAATTTTATTTTCATTGACTTCAACAATTTTTTTAAATTTTGTTTTTTACACAATTTCCAGCAACATACATTATGAAATATACAAGATAAAGTATGTGGCGGGGTTCTGCCCATCTTGTAATTCCTCCCACAGCTGTGGAGGGAAGACTTGCAGGACACAGTGAACATCAGAATCTCAACACTGAAAACAGACACAAAACAAAAAAGACAAAAATATATATGAAACTTTTTGAACTGGTCACACTTCAGGGCCAGGTACAGCACAATAAATATTAGAACTGCATTATCTTAGACATCTTCTGTAAAGTTTATAACATCCTCTATTTAAAGAGATAAGAACATCTGGTTTCTAGCATGAAATGCTACATTGTACAGTGGTGAAGGGTACGAATGATGAGAAGCCCAGCAAGGGCTTAGATGGTGACTACTCATTCACACATGCTCATTGATAAAATAAGCAGCATACACCAAAAGTTCAGTGAGCTGTAAACTCAAGCGTTCACTACCAGAATATCAGCTGGAGGAGCAGTTTCTTTCGGGAGAACCAAAAATAGTTAATCCCTTTAAGTTTCAGCTGAGCTTTCCCCTGACAAACAGTGGGTGATACCATAATGGAAGTGGCAGCATTTGGTCCGTAGCACAAGATCCCTTTGCATCACTACTGTTCAAAGCTGGCAGCCGATGGAAATACTTCAGTGCAGAGTTAATGGCGTACAGAGGCACAGTGTCACCAACAATGGGTACCGTCTCGTGACGGTAACACAGCAGCACATGTCAGCTGGAACCCAGCTGGGCACAGGGTGCTGCACAGCCAAGCAGCACTGGATGCCACCTGACAGGAGCAAGAGGGAGAGACTGAAGAGGATACTAGCATTTCTCTCTCGCTCACTCTGCAGCAATGGGAGGAGTGCTGGGCTCAGGGAGTTTGACAGAAAGGCTGTTCTCTGCTCATTCCTCATCTCGTTCGAATTTTGCCAATAAACAAGCAGTTTCAGCTGCTTGACAGTGCTTCCAGAGCACAGAGCAGAAGACCAGAGTCATTGGTTTCTCTTGCATCGTAATCAACAAGGCAGGAGTAAATACATTTTGTACTCATCAACCTTCCCCCGTTCATCCCCCGTCCCCAGTTTAGCATCATACATTCCTCTTACACCAAGAACTGGGGACCTTCTGTGCCACCACCCAACAGGCCCTGTGAGCACAGGTGGAGGAGAAAGGCTAAGAAGGGGCATGACCCGGGCATTGCACTGGGGAGCAGCTGCACTGGAGACAGAGCACCACTAAGGGAGAACTGCCTTCTGGTCCACACACGAGGCATCACCACGACTTGCCATCTATGCCCTGCAGTACATGGCAGCAGTCACAAGCTTCACAAACTACGGCAGCTGAGTGTCATGAAATTTTATGGGGTAAGTAGGAGCCAAGAAGGTAAAATCCTGCTGGAAGCTGAGCACCTATGGCTTTGATTTTAGCTGATTCTGAGTCTAACAGTCCTATCTGAACTAAGCAGGAAGATAAAATTGTATTTCTCAAGTGCACAAAATCATACTGGTCACTTATACGTGCTCATCTTCTAGTTAGTCCCTTCTTGGGGAGAACCAGAACTACCAATATCAATATTTCAATACTAACTGACTCAGCTGAGAGACTCAAAACTGACAAAGTAGTGAAGAATTTTTGGTTGATCAACATGTCACCAGAGTATAGTCAAAAATTCTGTTCTGAACAGGGAGTTCTACATCTGATAGTCACTTAGCAAAGTGCCAGGTGTAAATGCCCTTACCACTGCCAGCTCACAATGTACCGCATGGCTGCATGAAAACCTACCCCTCCTCTGCTAGTACAGCTCAACTGGTTACATCCCAAGGTGAAAGACCAGTTACCAAGAGAGCTGGGAGAGGAAAGGTTAAATTTTTCCCACCCTAGAAGTGTACAACAGCATTTCCTCACTCAGCCAGGCCCATTCACACATCACTCACCATTTCAGACACACAAAGCAATGCCAAATACAAACTAAGAGGAATGTTTTGTAAAGACACTCTCTGAGTATGAACAGGGAAAACATAGGGTTATTTATCAACTCAAGTACTGTTGCATCATTCTTGTAAGGTAGGGAAGCAGAGGAGCTGAGATGAGGAACTGAGAGGACAAACTGGAGTGGTCACAGAGGTCGAGTCTAGTCTTCCAGACTACGAAATGCATTCTGCATATCCTCAAACAGCTGAGCATAGTCCGCCTTGATTTTTGTTTCACCATCTTTGACAGGGTCCTAAAAGAACACAGCAAATAAAAAGATCAGTCAGGAAAAACCTTTTGTACTTAAAACATCCCTGCTTTGCCAGTGCTGTAACCTTTCGACCTTGGGATTAACATTTGCTAACTACAGAGCAGGGATGGTAGCTCCATCTTTGCCTCCTGTCTGTCTCACCAACAGCCAACAAGGTTTAAATCTCATTCTCTTCTCACATTCAGTGAACAGGCTGAATGGATACTGGACAGAGAATTTTTTTGTGAGCAGCGGTTACTGTATCTCCAAAGCAACTGATTTGGAGAGGAATCAATAATACTGAGGGTCTTTGTTAATGCTGTGTGATTCATGAGCAGCAGCGATTATTAACAGCTCCTGTCCCCATACCAAACATAGTGAGGATCTTTGTGACTTAAATGCTCTGTTGTACTTTCTTAGGGGTAAGGGAAATAAGTTCAAGAGTTACTCTGCCATCACTGAGAGACTGCTTGAATTAAAATCTATTGTATAATCATAAGGAGCTGAAAGATATCTTTGTACAGCTTCATTTTCTCAGAATAATTTTCATTGAAGACAAAGGTTAAAAAAAATGTAACAATCAGCTTTGCTCTGAGGCTGCAAAGTTTTCTCTGCAAGAAGCATTAATTGCCAGGCTTTAAAATCTGTTCAATATCTTCACCATTCCCTAGTTCATCTGGGCCAGTGCACCTCTTGGTGTGCACAGGGGCCTTACATATGTGGATGCACTATACTTCTTACATCATCTCTCCCAAGTACCCAGACCCCAAGATGCAGGACATCTGAATTCTCACACCTTTTAGACTCACCCAGGGAATACAATTTTCTTTTCATAACTATTAGAGGGCCAGGTCCACTGATCATATATTCCCTCTCTGGGTTCCCTTTCTCAGCCACGCTGCCCACCAGTCTTCTGTACACCAGATGGCTGCTGGTGGCCAGGATTTGTAGAAAGTGTTTTAATTCCCCTATCTCTACATAACCAGCTCTCAAAGAAGCTCATGTCTCCAAGTGTTATCTTGTTACGTTCTTGATGCTTTGAGAATATATACCAGGGATCTGCTTGCTGCAGAAACAAGCCAGTACCCTGCAGGAACATTGGCATGCCAGAACACTTAATTCTAAACATAATTTTATCCTATGGTACTTGTTCTTGAAAGATTTGCAATATTGACTTAAATGAGTTATAAGAGAGTAAGCATTATATTTCATAGAGGATAATCCTTAGTTACTTTGACATCAGCCAGTATCACAAGTTATTACTGTCCTACCAGTAAGTGCTACACCAGCATGCTCTGGATGAGTTTTAGGAAAGCTGTACCATAAAATGATGGCTACTGAAGTTACCCAGAGCAGGTGCTCCAATTCACTTGTTTTCTCTTTAGCCCATGTTGAAGTTACTCCTCCCTTCCTCTCCTCCTAGTTGCCTGCCTTCAGTCCTGAAGCCAAACATAGGGCACATCATGTATTATTGCAGGAGACTAGCATTTCTTTCCTTAACTGCTGTTTAAAAGTAACCTGATCAACATTTCTATCATTCCCTTTTTAGCACATTGCTGGATTTAAAATTCAGGATGCCTTTATCTGATAATAGTCTCCTTAGAACATGTTATGTATATTTACAGAATTTTATCACAAAAACCCCAAAGCAAATAGAAAAGGTCCTTGTACTGTTACCATGACTGTATATAACATAAAAGAGACTACTGAAGGTGGGGTTGCCAAGGTGCTGCAGGCAGCACCACCCAACCAGATTTCTGTACTGACCATTCCCAATGGTGCCACAAACCAATTCTTTAGTGTATTCAAATGATAGCAGAGTCTCTGTTCATAGACATTTATCTAAGGTCTTGGATCATCACCATCGAGCCACAGACCTTCAGAGGCACGGGAAGCTCCCAGAAAACAGAGCAGCCCACTTCCTTACAAACATACCTTGAACTTCATGGAGGTAAGTCTGTAGAGGATTTCGCTCATGTTCTCTCGGATGATGGACCACGTGATCTTATTGTCACTCTGAGCTGTGGTTTCTACAGCACGGCGTGCCATGTCATAAAATGCAATCATATTGGAAAGCATTCCCACTGTTTTATAGAAAGGGCAGAACCTGATGGAAAAGAAGAGGACCTATCAGGCACCTTGGAACAGTTAAGAGGACTAGCCTTTGCTCCTCTGGATTCTCACCTGACAGAAAGAGTACTAGCCTGCTTCACTCCTGGTATTTTTAATACATACTGTCTAAGCAGAGGGGCTGTCTCTTACAGGTCCCACATTTTTAAACAGGTGAATCATAGGCCAAGGCTAATCACCCTGAAGTGAGGTTTCTGAAGCAGCACCCAAATGCTGGGCAAGACAGGAGAGAACAGGAACCACTGCTTTACAAGTCTGACATTTCAATCTGTGCCAATGCTAACAAGGAAAGGAAAAAACTGAGCAGCCATAGGAACTCCTTCTTCCTGTTTTGTCCATCAAGGGAGCAGGTTTCCTCCTAACAGCCTGGGATAACCTGACAGCTCTGCAAGTTTCTTTGCTCACATGAAAGCAAGTGTTTCTATGACAAGCACTTCACACAAAAAAAGCTCTGTTTTAAATAGGTAGGCAACTGCCATGAAAGGCATCTCATTATTACTTACGTGCTACTTCCTGTGCTTCCCTATTGCATACACGCATACCTGCCCTAGTAACCTGATCAATGGCACATGGCATTACAAAATGATGTATGTCTACACTTTCAGTGATGAAGTACTCAGAACCTTCTGATCTACCTGGGCCGAGGAGTGAGATGAAGTACAAAAAGGTCCCTTGTCAGGCTGTTGAAACACAAGGATAGCACAGAAAGAAGCAAAACAGATGGGGATAATAAGCACTGCTCTTGGGAAAAAGAGAGAATAAGGGTTTTTTTGATAGCTCAAACTTACTCAAGACTTATGCAAGAGTAACTGAATGCAGATTCTTGCAGTCCCCTGTGCACTGATGGAATAAACAGGACGACTTTGAATGTTTTCTGTGAAAATAAAGTTCTCTCCTTCTCAGAACATTATGCTGCTGCAGAAACATTGGCTAACTGAACAACAGATGAGGGCCTGAGAACTCCAAATGGTGTGTATTGCATTCAGGAGAGGTCTGCACGTCTTGGGCAAGACAATGTGAATGCACTGTTTGATTGCCTAGGTAAGCACAATTCTTCCATTTCTTTATGGAAAGAAACATTAATTTCAGCATTGCTCAATTTCCAAGTAAAATAACTGTATAAATCCAGACTGCACAGAACTCAGAGGGCAGAGTGCCCAGTCAGATCTCACCTGTCATAAGGTGTATAACCATTCTGTTGCAAAAAGTCATCTTTTATCAGCTTGGCAACCTCCAAGGTAATTTTATCCGTTTCTGCCAAGGAAGCCTAGAAAATTAAGGTAAACAGTTAGTTTAGTACTCAAGTCCACAGTACGTGGACTTTGGGTCTCAAGAACACAGCATGTCCTTGCCAAGAACAGTTATCTTTCAGTACCTGTCTCCTTTGCACCCTCTTAAAAAGGTATCAAGCAAAACTATGTCTTTTGGGTATTTCTCACTCTCTGATTGCCAAATTAAGATGGGCCAAAAAAATCAGCAATTCTGCTTTAATTCTATCAGACGAGAAACAACAAGAAAGGAACTTTCCTTTAAGATAATAGAAAAGCCACCAGACACAGAAAGTGCACATGGCTTTGCTATGAGATATGTTGAAACATCACCTTCCTATGTAAAGATATAAATTCATTCTCAACTTCCTTAATCCTTATGGAAATAAAACTAGATCTCAGCATGCTAGATCAAGCAGTAATCTTAAGGATTTGGTACTAGCCTGCACAGTCACCAATGGCCTTTATCTGTCTGGCACTCAAGAAGAGGAAAGCATTTGGTGACAATGCCTGACACACAACACAGGACAGCCACAACCCTGCTGCACACTACTGCTCTTGGCACCACAGGTCACTCTTTTCCACCTTCATCGTCCTTCTGCTAAACAGCGCCAATCGAGTTTTAAGTAGCCCAACTTGCTTTTTTAGACAGGAAGTTTAAACCTTCTTTCATGAGGACACTAACAAATTTCTGAGATAAAAAAGAAAAAACATTGTATCTAACTGTTTTTCCACAATTCCCCTTTTCTAAAGGTTTGTTGCAGTTGTTGGCCAAGCCTAGACCAAAAGAAAACTGTCAAAGATAACATCTCTGAGAAAAAAATCACCAGTTCCAATACTCCTATAATGGGAATAATCCGTAGTCACAAGCACTGGCTTATCAATATCCCTTCCACACCAAGGAACCTGCTACCAAGAAATCTTCTACCCTGCTCTGTAAACTGTTTTAGAACATGGTTTTGTAAATAGAAAACTGTAGAAGACCCTATGACCCCATTTCCTTCTCTTCAGAGGCACATCTAGAGAAGAGCTCTACTAGGCAAGATCTGGTGAAGGGCCTCGTCTTGGTTGGCTAGAATATCAGTGAATAGAGCACCAGGAGCAGAATTCCTCCAAATAACTGCAGTTAATACATGTTACCACACGCTACTACCACTTTTTAAAATCAGCATAGCTCATGTGAGCATTATGGGATTAAATTACTGTTGAGTATGTGCCAGGCACTGTCAATTACATTTACAGTGCTGAGCTGAAACAGTTTTTACTGGGTCCCGTCTGAGAGTTTTCAATGGAAATTTTCCTGTCCAACTTTAGCGTTCTCTCCAAAACATTGGAGTAAATAAAGGAAATTAAAGAATGCCTGCAAAGTGAAGCCATATGTGATGTCACAGCTTTACAAAGCAAAACCAATCAACAATTTTTAGAAAAAGCAGACTTCACTTCTGTTTCTACAGGCCAACATGCAAAGGCAAACACCTCTGTTCTGCAGCTGGCAGCATGGTTTCTAAGCTGGAACCCTTCAGATGACTTCAACAGTAAAGATCAGTTTGCATCATTTCTCGTACAAAGATTCCTTCCAATGGAGTCCTACTGCAAGTTGCAGCAAAGGGCATTTCAGCAATACTAGAACATCAAAGTAAGTGAATTTCCATGGGAAAAGTAGCATCAAACCAAGGCTGAGCAAATCTAAAAAAGTATTTGTCATTAAAAGACAAAAAACATGTAAGAAAGTTGGAATAAAACAGTTTGAGGCAGGAAAGTGACATGCCCCAGTGATTTTTTTGCACAATCCAGTATCCATAGAGTTTGGTCTAAGACATGGTCAAAGCCTGTGCTAGCTGTAAGGAAATGGAGGAGGGCTCCTTGACATCATATTTCCTCACAGCTGGTTACCCACCTTCCCCACAAGCTGCACAATCTCTGCAAGGTCCTCTTCCTCCTGTAGGATCTCTTTGGCCTTTGTTCTGAGAGGGACAAACTCTGTAAAATGCTTGTCGTAGTACTCGTCCAGGGCCCGTGTGTATTTGCTGTAACTGATCAGCCAGTTGACAGATGGGAAGTGCTTGCGTTGTGCCAGCTTCTTATCCAGGCCCCAGAAAACCTGTCAGAAACCAGAAAGAACAACCAGTGTTCCAAATCAAAAGTGAACCCAAGTAATTAAAGGCAATTTAAAAAAAAAAAATACAGAAAGCAAGTTTGAGTGAACATAACATGGCAAAAGCTATCACAAATGAAAGCCCAAGAGAGAAAGCAAGCCTTCCTTGTGCTAATTTAACTACAGCAGTGACTTTCAAATACACTTCTCAAAAAAACAATGCATCTTTTAAGCTGAGTTCAGACTTACTTGAGACTGCTTGTGAGGGAGCAGCCAGCTGTATCAAAAACACTGTCAATGAAGGCACATAATTGAGGCCTATTAGATGTAACTGATTCTCCAAAAAGAGGACTGCAAACAGTTGCAAAACATTCATCCCTCAGCCAGTTTCTCTGAGGACTGTTTTGTGGTTTCAATGCATCTGTGTTAAGAATGACTTGCTTTCCAACCCAGCTGAGTCACATCTGAAGTGCAGCTCAGTGGGCAGCAGTCAGGAAGCACACAGATATTCCTGAGCAGTCAGCATTGGAAGGAGTTGCTACTTTTGCTCCCTCTTCCATAGGGGTCTCAAACAGTTCAGAAACCATCTCATAAGGTCACCTGTTAGAACATTTTCCAAAGCACCCTACAAAGCTGCCTGTGTCAAATCAAAGCTCTCTCATCCCAGCCACTGGCACAAATGTCCTGAAGCACAATCATTTTGAGTCTAACAAAGTGGACAGAAGAGCTGCAACGTTCTGGGACGTACCTGAACAATGCCCAGTGTAGCAGATGTGACAGGATCAGAGAAGTCACCTCCTGGGGGAGAGACACTGAGCAGGACGAGATAAGGAAAAGTTATCAGAGTTGCTTTCATAGTTCAAACTGAAGTACTGAACACATGACTGCACAGCTCAGCGAGCAGAGAAACCAGAAAGTCAACAAAATTTCAATCAAGTAACAAATTGCAATGTGTTTGCAGAAAGTACTCGATGCACACCCACACAGGTGTAGTATCAACCATATAATGAAATATAGTCACATCAGCGACTGATTGACAGTATCAAGGTGACTTCAGTCACTTTATCTCCAGGTATTAATTCCAGCTTGGTTTATCAAACCTGTCTCAACTGGAAGAGATTCAGCAAATGTGCTGATAGAACATTATGAAACACAGTACAGTGATTATGTTACAATAAACAACATCCCAATTTGAAATTATTTCAGATATTCATCTATACAAGAACTACCTCAACTTCACTGGTGCTTGACACTCCAATATATGCTTTCCCAGAAATTTAAAAAAAAAAAAAAAGAATCTTCCAATCTCAGTAGCACAATGCCTTTGGGTAACATATGCTGTGGACAGCAGAACTAAGCAGAGCAAAGAATGGACTCCAGGTGTTCTTCCAGAGGCCCTCCTGAAAACCTGTGGAAATTCACTTTTCCCATGGTGTGATATACAAACCAGTATCACCTAGGAGAATGCCTGAGGATGCTTTTCACAGCCCATCACAGCCTGAGATACACTCCTCCATGTAATTCTACTCTATTTGAGCAAGAGAATCAGGATTCATTATGCCCCCAAGTGCACACATTGCTGCTCCAACTGCCCTTTCTTTCCTGCTCTAAGCATGGTTTGACATGCCTTTCAGAGACAGCTCTAATGACATTCTTCCCTGAGCCATTTGCTCCAACTGCTGCAAGTAACTGTGATTCCACATCGCAAAGAACTACCTGTCCACATTCATTCCTTCTGCCCCCATGCACAATTTAGCAGCAGTTCTGGGTGAACAGAGACTAAGTATCTACCTAATCACTTCCAGGTGTTAAGTTCTGCAGCTGCACAGAGCAACAAGACCCTTCTGTCTGACAAATAGGTACTCTGACATACAAAAACACAGAGAAAGAACTGCAGTCAACACAAAGGCAAAGCAATGCAACACTCACGCTCCAACAATGCTGACGCTGCCTTCCCTTTCAGGATTTCCCAGACACTTCACTCTGCCAGCTCGCTCATAGAAAGAGGCTAGACGGGCACCAAGGTAGGCTGGATAACCACTGTCTGCAAACACCAACACACAGAAACTGAGTCAAAGGCTCAGGGTTTAAAGGATTGCATTTACAAGACTACACTGAGAAAAGGCTACTCACCAGCTGGCATTTCAGCCAGTCGCCCTGAAATTTCTCTGAGGGCCTCAGCCCATCGGGAAGTAGAGTCTGCCATCATACTGACATGGTAGCCCATATCCCGGAAATACTCAGACAGGGTGATCCCTGTAACAAAGACAACAGCATGCTGAAGGGTACAGTTCTAAAAGGAATTCTGTGCTTCTATTTTGTCAGTAAGATGCAAATAAGACAAAGTATTTGAGTTTACATTTTGATGGAAACAGACAATGGAAATTACTCTTTCTTCCCATTTGAACATGTCCCTGCTGTCTTTTTTGTTGTTGTTGTTGCTGTTTATTTCTTCTCACTCTCCCCATTTTTGTTTATAAACTACTCTGACTCATCTTACGTTCCTGTGTATTTCTTTGAAGAGACACCAGGATGTCACTGATGCCACTCTTTGCCTCACTGAAACCGTGAACAAAGACTTGTCTTTCTGCAAAATATCTCCTTCACTTTCAAACTACCAGAATACAACAGCAGGAAAAGGTCTTGGTTTATCTTAATTATCTGACAACTGTTCATATAAAAGAATTAAAAAAACCCCAAAACTCTAAGAGGCTGCAGAGGACAAACTAACTTGCCAACTCAAAGAGTACTATTCCTGCCCATTAAGTGGCCGTACTTGTCAGCAAAAAGATAATCACAAACCAAATATTACAGAATTAACACATGGAGAAAAACTACTACAGCTGCTACAGTAAGTTAACTTTTCAAACAAAATTTACTCTGTATTTGGAAGTGGCAATATGCTTTATATGCAAGAAAGCCAGAATCAATTAGGATAATAAAACTTGGTTCAGGCAAAGTCTGAAAGGGCAGACTTATGAAACTAAGCAGATTTCTTGGTACTGGTCATCTCGGGAACTGAAAATACTAGAGCATCATGGCTTGCTCTATACACACAGCCTTCTTCATCCTCCTGTGCATCTTACCAGTGTAGATGGAGGCTTCTCTGGCAGCCACAGGCATGTTGGAAGTATTTGCTACCAGAGCTGTTCTCTTCATGATGCTTTCTACCTTGCCATCAACTTCCATTGTTAACTAAAACGCAAGAAAAGAAACAAAACAAACTGTAACAGTAGCAAGTTTTTTCGTTAATTTTTTTGTTGCTTTTGTAACCCCAATAAAGCCTCATGAGCACCTAACAACAGAAAGTATATCCTGATGTTTGTGTAGAATTCTACTTATGAATACCCTGGGATATACCTTCTTCAAGGCCACCTCAGCTTGACTTTCCCACGTTGTAATCAAGAAACACACCCACGCTTTTTACTTCCCTACTTCTGACAGTGAAGTTTCAGCCCGACAGTTCACAGTATCTGGTTCTCTCTCCTGTTTTACAGAAGACTACGGCCCAAGTTCTCTCACAGATAGTAACAGGTTTGGTAAACATGTTGCTTGGTTGGGTTTTTTTTAAACAAGGCATTTTCTACTTCCTTAAGACAGTACTCCAGAACTTAACACGTCAAACCAGTATCTGGTAATTATCCGTATCACCACCCTGCACCTTGTAAATACAGATGCTGCATTTGCCATGCATGGTTAAGTCACAGATATGACCAAAGGCAAGGTGCTTACAACTGTGCTAAATTGCACCCTGGCACTCATTCTGGCTTTATTTTAAACAAGTTAGAAGGTATACCCAAAAACTAGTCCAGATGTTTATTGAGGGGCCACTGAAATCATTCTTGAATGAGCCAAAAGAGATTTATGTCAGAGTTTCAAGGCAGGCAAGATGATCTTTTTCAAGTCACTTTACCAACATGGTATTTTATTCCATTATAATGCCAGTACAATAGCAAATCTTCCCAAGAAGGTTTACTCTCCATGAAATCTCCGTACTAACCTCAGGAAAATCTCTCAGTACTTCAGACATTTCATTTCCTCGTTCTCCACAACCTACATAAATGATGACATCACTGTTGGAGTACTTTGAGAGAGACTGTGAGATCACAGTCTTTCCACAACCGAAGGCCCCGGGAATTGCTGTTGTACCCCCTTGTACACACCTGAGTAAAGAAAAAGAATTCTAATTTCCAAGGAATTCAAAGACAGCTTTCTTCCATCTTACACTTTGTTTTCCAATAGAACTCCCTAATTAAAAGCAGTGTGACAGGAGTGACATTCAGTATTCTGGGTGAGATGCACAGAGGTATTTCACTAAAGCAAAAAATTGAGGTAATAAACTACCCTTTTCTTCTATTGTCCTTGAAATACGTGATTTATGCTTGACTTTTGGGCTTGAAACACAACAGTTTTCACAGCTGGAAGCAGTGATGGAATGCAAATGCTAAGAAAAGAACAACTGTACTTAGCTGTGCATTATAAGAACAAGCAACACAACATTTTAGCATCAAAATAGCTGAATTCAGTGTTTTAGAAGTTAGCTGTTTAAGTGAGCATTTTGTGCTACAGTTAAGTGCCACAGTTTTCACCTCAAAATCATTGGGAACTGCACATCCTCAGGACCATGAAAAGAGATTTTCCTTAGGCATTCAAATAGAGATACCAAGCTTGAAAGTGCTACCCTTTCTGCAGATTTGACATGATTATGTTAAACTTATGCATGTCAATTTTTGTCTAGATTAATGCACTAGAACTACTTTGTTAATTTTCCATTTTTCCACTAGTGGATTCACCTGCCAAATACAGAAATAGGAAATACTCAGCTAAATACTTTTTTGAGATTACGTTGTGACACACAGTGAAAGCTTGGTGTCTGTTTGCCCTTAAAAAAACCCTAAGGCCTCCTGCCTCTGCTTACTCCTAAAAGAGAGATTTCTTGCACAGTAGAAAATAAAAGGTAGTACTCACGGGAAGAGGGCATCCAGGACCCGCTGGCCAGTTAATAGAGGGTGATTGGCTGGCAACTTCTCAGTAACAGGACGGACTTGACGTACAGGCCAGACCTGGACCATAGAGAACTTCTCCTTCACACCTTCAAATTCCAGCTCTAAGACAACATCCTAACAGAAAACATCAGACATCTGGAGTAGGCAAACAGCTGCATGCTAGACCAGCACACAAATTCTCATCTCAATTACTCCACACAGCTAGGTCTTTGATCTTTTGGAACCTCAACACTCTATCATCTCCTCCCAAGGGAAGGCTTTTCCTCATATTTGCAATACCCCTGGGGGAAAACAGTGCAAGATGCAGCATACAATAAAAATACACTTTTGAAGAGCAACTGAATTTTACATATTCATATGACACTGTAGATCCCCACAGAGGTCAGCAAACATGGCAAACTGAAGTGCCAATAGGAAGCCACAGAAAGACACTGCAGAAGACAATCATGCAATCTCTCCCAGCAGGGGAGCAGAAGTGATCATTAACTAGACACCTTGTTGCATGAAACACTTTCCAGTTGGCCTCAAGCAGAACGGAAAGACTACAACCACTTTATAAAAGAGACATGGAATATACCAGCAACTGCTGCTTGGAAGACTTACTGAAGTGTCATAGTTTCCTGGAGGAGCAATGTATGTAACTGTACCCCTGTTCCGTGGGGGCAGCATGATTTTATGTTTGATCAGGGAGTTTTCATTCACAACACCATAAATATCTCCACCAGTGATGTGGCTGCCAACCTAAAATCAGAACAGGTCGATTAGTCGTAAGTTTTAAAAAAGAATCTTGACAAAAAAGTGTAAAAAATACTATAGCTATTAAGTCTAGCACTGTGATTACTCCAATTATAAATGCGTTGTTACAGCACAGTAGGCCATTTACATAACTCATTACTCTAACAGCACATTGCTAGCAACACTATCTGTGCTCAAGCACCTTTCACGTCTTAGATGGTAGCAATTACAGCCAGGTGCAAGAAATTCTCCTCCTTTCTCTTTTACATCTCAATTTAATGTGCTAAGTAGAGAAATGCTAGCATATGCTAACATGCAGCTTTGGAAAAAGATGCCACCAAGGGCTAAAGTCACGACATTTTCCAGCTCTAAGGCTATCCTCACCGTCTGCAAAATGTGTGCTGCAGTCATTCTTTTTGCTCGGGTAACACCTGCTCCTACAAAAGGTCACTGCAATTCCATGAGCTTCTTTAGGGTGTGGCAAATATGTTAAAACTTTGTAAATTTCTCACATGCAGCAGCAACACACACAAACTCACATCAAGTAAGTTCTGGTGAACCCCATCCAGTCTCATACAACCCTACCACCACCTAGCACCCCTTTTTGCAGACTTAAATACAGCATGAACCAGAGTTTCTAGCAGTCACAGCCTTAGCACACCGCTCCAGCCCTAAGCTCTGGGAGCAGAGGAGCAGGAGGGGACAACAGGCTTGTCAGAACTTACCCGGAGACTTTTGGAAGGTGTGAAGTCCCATTTGATATCTCGGCTCAACGCTGACACATTGACACCTCTAGGGATATAGATACTTTTGGTCAGAGTGCTGATGTCTGAGAGAGGTCTCTGTATACCATCAAAAATAGCACCCATAATGCCAGGCCCTAGTTCCACTGACAAGGGCTTCCCAGTACGGAGTACAGGATCTCCTACGGAAACACCAGCTAAAGATTTGCTAAGGAAAAGTTCATCCACAGCAAGGGAAAGAAACAGGGCAGAAGGCACCACATTCCCAAGATCATACTCTTAGCCCCTTTTCTGACTTAAAGGTAATACGATTACCGTGTTACAAACCACCATTTGAGAAGCATGTACGCTTTATGCTAAGCATTAAATTTGGTAAAGCAACAAAGTTCATCATTCTCCAGAGAGGAGAAAAACAAAACAGACAAATATTTTACTCTACAGTCATTTGTTCAGGTCAACTATATGGATGAGTTCACTGGAGTGCCAGGCGGTGGAATGACAAAATATCAGACATTTCTTACGTCTTCAAATCCAGAAAACAGGTTTGACTGTTAAAGTCAATGTTAGGAAATACAGAATTTTTCGCTTTGGAATTTGTTTAGAGAGCACAACTGATTTGACCTTGAGCCTTGCATAACTTGTTTGACAGCAGCCTAATTTTAAAGGGAGTGTGTCTAAGACCAGCATTATTGCCCTCCTCTGGTATCAAGTTGTCAGGTCTACGCACTATCTAAGCTTCCAGCTGAACAATGGACTTTTCTCTGCAAAGGGCGAGCAGTTTGGCAAAAGGCCCTCTGGAAATACAAAAGAAAACCTATGCAAGATGCAAGAGATTGAATGCAAGTTGACTTCAGAGAGCCCTATGACAGAGCCCTCTCATGAGGAACATAAGAGTAAACTATACTCAGACTTGTTCTATGTACTGGTGGAAGGCTAATACATATTATAACAATGATGCCATCTAAAATGATAAACTCTTAGGTAGAGACAAAAGCTAGTTACCGGTTTACCAACAAGCTCTTCAGGATAAAGCTCTAGGAACCAGCACAGTCTTTTTCCTAGCCTCTATAGATACAGAGCCAAGTCTGTGCGGGGGAAAAAAAAAATAAGACTGGCTTCAAGTTTTAGGACTTTTCTGACATTCTCTCATATATATTACATATATATGTAATATAAAGTTCATTTTAAGTTCACTGGATTTTAGAATACATGCTGCATCATAGCTGGACCAAGACTCTGTAAGCATACTGCAGAAGGAAAAATGGAATCTATTATGCCTGGCAAAGTCCTCTGCCCAGAAGAAGGCATCCTGTCCACTTTACATTTCTTATTTAAGTGTTTTACAAGGATAGTTATCAAAAGCAAAGAGAAAAATGCCACAAATACTGCTTTGTAGTTTTGCCATTTATGGTTGATGTTTGCCAAATACTTTCCTAACAAAGATCTATAACATTTAAATTAAAATGAACTTACATCTCAATGTAAGTTATTAGATTTCCACTTAAAATTGTTTTTAAGAAAAAGTATCCTCACTACACAGCCACACAGGAGAAGATTTAGCTTGAAACCACCAGAATTTACACAAAACATGCAGAAAAAATGTCCTCCTGGAACCCAAAGTGCCAAGGGCTGGTCCCAGTCAGCTTTTTTTCATCATCTTCACCCTGACCACCATTGTGTTCTGAACGGTGCAGTCTGGCATGTTCAGTGGGATCACTTAAAAGGATACATGTTTCTTCATACACCTGGACAGTTGCCAAATCACCTTCCAGTCGGATAATCTCCCCCACTAGTTCACTGTGTCCTACTCGTACCAGCTCGTACATAGCAGCACCTGCCATGTTACACGCCGTGACCACTGTAATAGATGGGAACATAGGTGAACATTTCTCCTGTAGTTCCGGAAATTTACTCATCAGAAGTTAGTAAGAACCGCACAACATAAACCCAAGATTCACCCAAATCAGACACACATTCTTCATTTCACAAAAGGCTGCCACAAGTCCTTGTATTCCTAGTTTAAAAGTCAAAAGAATAAGTTTCCTTGCACTTTTCACAGTGCCTTTTAAGCACAGTAAGAGGACATTATCAGAATGTAGTAGCTCACAGACAATTCATGCCATCATTTCTCTTATCTGTCTTGACAGATGGCAAATGTTTAGAGATGGTTTAGAGGCAGTGAACTCTGACAGACCAGTTACATAGGCACTTCTCCCTTGCAGTGAGCTGGGCCACATTCCCATTTGGCTAAATTAAGGCATGCAAGAAAAAGGCAAAACTCGCCTGATACCTCACAGTAACAGACACCTGTAGTCAGGGACAAGCATTTTCAAATCATTCAACCTTCTGTTGTCCTTGGTATCATCTGGATGCTGACATAAATTATCTCCATGGATAGATCAAGCCAAGGCATCTGCTAAAGGCAGATGCCTACAGAGCTTTTAAAAAAACCACTATTTTTTTATTTTAGTTTGTAGAAAACTGATGTCTATCTTGGGACACTTTCCAAAGATGAAGACTGTTATACAGCATGTTTTGGGCTTGAAACTTCCTGCCACTTTGAGTTAGATTTCAGCAGTCATACATGAGGACCTAGGTGCTTTAGAACAAAATTTATTATGGACTGTATATTATGTTATGATCTCAGTAATGCATACAGGATTCACATATTTACACAAAAATTAATGTTTTACTTCTTGGGAAAGACAGTCAAAGGAAAGAAATTGTATCAGTTTATAATGGTTTTTAAGTATCACTTCTACAGTTAAGGAATTGGCAGTTAAAGAACCTGTGTCTATTCAGGCAGATGCAGGCCAAGGGAGTTTCTTATTCAGTAAACAGGCTGCATTAACAAAAATGCATGCTATTCTTCTATTCTCACATTCCCATTTTTTCCTCCACCGCTAGAAGAGAATGCAGGAGGGAGCAGAAAAAGCAGCAAGCCTGCATGTATTCAAAAGCTGTTATCATCAGACCCTAAAGAAAGTATTCAAGCTGATAAAGATGAAGGAAGAGTCCTCCTCCTCCCAGCTGCAGTGCCACCACACTCTGCCATCTTCCTTGACTCTTGCAGCTTCTTGTTGAGCTCCTCCAGTCCATGGTGCAGCTACACAAACAGCATGACCCTGACAGGGCCTAAATATTCCAGAAAGTACAGGGGCAAATTGCATTTTAGTGAGAATGGACTATATATCTCATATCCTTTTAGAGAAGCTTAATACACCAAGCCTGCAGATTTCTGACTAGGTGGCTTTCTCTCATACCGAAAGCTTGCCTTTTGGCTTTTTGTTGCTGTTATTATTCAACTGCCTATTTCTGCTCATTACATTTTAAAAAAGATTAGTAGTAACATTTTGTTAACTTATTTTTAATATTTTATCCAACTGTTAGTGATCCTTTTTTAAGTCCCCCAACAAAAAAATAGATAAAAAGCACCAGCCCGAGATCCACTAAACTTCTCCACTTTCAAGTGAATAAGATTAACAAGACACTGGATAAAACAAAACCTATGATTTCCTTTACAAAATAACACCTACCAGGTCCTGAAACTCCATGAACATAGCCGACAAAAGCTTCTCTCTCCTCATCACGGATTTTGGGGAGCTTGGAGAAGTCCATTTTGCCTGTTCAACTGTACAGAAGGAAGAAATAAGAGTCAGTCCTGAAAAACACACATGTAATACATTCCTCCTCTTCCTCCCCTCTGCTCTCTCCTTGTTTCCAGTTTGAAAGAATTCTGAACTCATAGCCTAAAGAACCTTAACCACACTGATTTTAAAGCTGTAAAAAGTTAAAAAGTAACTCCTTTAAACAAACAAAAGCGCTAACATTCCTTGTTGTAGAAACACAGGGGTAGAACGTCACTCTAATATACCTCACAAAACACTGTTGAGTGAAAAAGCTGCACTCCAAAAATGCCCTAACACTGTTTCTAAGCTTGGTAATAGGATATTTAAATTATGCAAAATCTCTTGTCCTCCAGATCTCATCTACCCTCCTTCAAAATACGGATTCTGAGTGAGCAAGAGCATGTTCTGGGTCTGCTTTACTGCCACTAGTCTCTAAAACACAATACTACAAATATTAATTATGAAAATTCTATTTTTGCTATCTTAAGCTGCAGAATCAGTGTTCAAAGGAAGACATATGTGCTTTCATATGCACAAACACGAGTCCTTTCTATGTGCCTCATAGCTACATATTACACAGTCTTTGCCCCCAGTGAAACCCATGGAGCATTACAGAAGAATTGTGCTTGACTAAAACCCCCAGTCTGCAACAGTTAAACAACAGCCTGTCATCTCTTGCCAGTAACTGTTTGAAGAATCTAAACAACTGTCACAGGAAACACTCTTTCATAAACACACCTCCTCCATCCATGTTTGTCCTGTGATGGACAGTTGGGCTGTCCTGCTTCTAGCACAGATAAGAGTATTTAATGGTTTTGCTTTGTGAGCCCTTACCATGCTGTGTGTTACCTTGGAAACTGGCTGGTGTTAGAGAACTGTAAGGCCACTCTCTACCCTTTTCTACTGGATTGACACACTTAGGATACAGCACTGGTGAAAGGCGTGCTGTGGCAGTCCCAGCACCCAGTGCTCTCTGTGCTAATCAACAGGGCCTGTGGTTCGGTGACGTGAACTGTGTGAGGCATCTGTTGATGCCATGCAGTCTTGGTGAGACTAACCTGCATCTTCTGCAAGGCAGCAAGTAAAAATGCATGTGCAGGTTTAAAAACCTGTCCTGTGTACAATAAGCAACTCCATTGCTACTCCTTCCACCATCATTAAAGGACCCTTTTGCGCCTGTTCTTCAGGAGAAGCAGCTGACATCTACTATTCTCAACATCTTACAACTGTTTTCCAGCGTTTTAACACTACAAGTCCTCTGCCCCTCAGTCTCTTTACCAGTCTAAGTCTTTTAAATCAGTGGCTCTGCTCTGTAAGAAAAGACCTCCCATAACTCCAACTCCTTATTCAGCCTGAAGGAATAGCTTCTTCCAGGCTCCATGTCTCTCTGGAGTGGGTTCTGCATCATGGCTGCCACTGATTTATTCCACAGCAGCCACCCCAACAGTTGATCATGACTCAGTCACCACCAACCTGGAGCAGACTGGTCTTGAGACCAAAGGCTAAGTCAGATATTCGTTAGATCCCTCTACTCCCCATGACTGGAGTTTATCTTTCACACTGCCTGTTGTTTAGGCCCAGAAGACAATTTTAATTTCACTGCTTTTTTCTCAAAAGCCTCCTCTGACAAATGGCAGAAAGGCAGTCTTCACAAAGCAATCTGCAGTTCCTGAGCAGCTAGTAAGAGCTGGCTCTGATCAGACTAACACACCTATCTCATCTTTTTCCTTTTAACAACTAAAACATTGCAAAACTCAAGCACAATTACTGTTCATACTGGAAAAAAAGCAGCTGTTCTTAAAAATCTACACAAAAAATTTATTTCAACATACCAAACAGACCAGTCTCTGTTGTCCCACTACTAAAATCTTCTGTAGAAGCACAACAGAGAGTTAAACCAAATTCTCATAACTGAATTAGCAATGCTGCCTGGCAATTAGACAGGGTCCCATATGAAAGAGTCAGATTACAAAGGCAAGGAAAATCAGAAAGAACTCTGGTCAGTTTCAATTTAAATTAACTTTTCTTCCTAACAAATGCTTGCTTGAAGAAACAGTTTATCTTTTAGGGAGGCAAGTAGGAACCTCAGGATAGTCATTCTGTAAAGTGGCAACATCCTGACAGCCAGCACCTGCCTCTCCTGCTCCTGTGGTTGCTCTGCTCCCTCTCTCTTACTACAGTCACCTTTCCAAATTGCTGGCCAAGCCAAGAGAGAAGGGGATTCCTCCACTAGACCACCTAGCAATACAGCAATAAACCCTCTTTGTCATGATCCCCAGCATCTGCAACAGCTGCTTTTAAACAAAAACCTATTAATAATTCCAAGTTTAAAAGATGTGGCAATTTCTTCCTCACCTTTGTTGCACCTCCTCTGTACCTCCAAAGTACAGTCTACACAAAGTCAGTGCTCACCCAGGCAAGCTGACCTCCTTTTTTTTTTTTTTTAAAGGGCTACACATCTTTTAACACTGAATACAAATTAAGGGGGAAAAGCCCCTTTTTTTTTTTTTTTTTAAAGGGCTACACATCTTTTAACACTGAATACAAATTAAGGGGGAAAAGAAAAAAAAAAAAAGCTGTTACTTATCTCTGCATCATTTTCTCATGCTTGTGCATTAGCACTACAGATTTCTCATTTTTGGTGGAAAAGTCCTTGAGGGCCAAAATGTTGCCTTAACTACCTACACTGTTAAATGTTTTCATTGCCAGTACTCAGAGACAACGAAATTCCCTACAGCATGTCATGATTTGCTAAACATAACATAATATGTGGAGGCAGAACGTACATACCCCAGAAGCAATGGTAGCTGGCCATTTTAGAAATCTACTGAGCTCCTACAGCTTTTCAGAGTCCTCCTGCCAACCCTGTACATTAGGCACTATATGTAATCCCCTCTTGCAAGTCCACTAGCGCACTTATATACAATATTAGCTTGAATTCCCTTATGAGCAAAGATGTATCTTGTACCCTTTACAACTTATATACAGGAATATTTCTTGTCTACAACAGTTTGCCAATTATTTTAAACATGCTCTGAAGCTCTAGCAGTCATCTTCTGCTCAAGTGTCAGAAATCAAAATATTATTTGCAGCAGAACTTCCTCTGACTAAAAGGTGATTTATTACACTAATTTTATAGCCATAATTAAATAATAAAAGGCCTACAACCTGAGCTTTCTACCTTGGTTTCTGCCCAGCACAGCAATCTGCCTACACAGTAACCCCAAAAACATAACTGCCCTGCTCTCAGTGCTGGAGAAACCTAGTTTCTGTCACAGCTCCTTGGTTTTGGGTCAAGCATTTGATCAGACCCAAAACCTACACAACGAACTGCCTTATCAGAAAGACCTTTTCAAAATTAAGACTCGGTTGAGATTTTTAGAAGGAGCCTTCTTGTAGCAAGGAAGAAAATCCATGACAATTTTATACATAAACAACCATCCTTACCTTATCTTGCAGAAACAGGGAGTAACAAAAATCCACAGGCCCAATTCAAAGGCTAGAATTCAGCAGCTAAGCATCACCACTTATGAAATAATTGTCCTTCCAGTGCCCCTACACAGAGGGATGAGAAAGCCTGCTGCAGAGGGGAAAGAAATTTCTGACACACAGCAGAGGCATAACCACCTGACTTGATGAGTCATCAGTCTCTCTCTCTCTCTCCCACCAGCACCGAGGAATGCCGCAATAGCAAATCAAGCCACCTAGAGCCCAGCTGAACTCCCATCTGTGCCCTCCCTGCTGCATGGGACCCAGCAGAAGAAATTAAAAGGATTCAGTGTTTGCATTAAGGACCTCCTACAAAGCCAATAATCACAATGTCCCAAGTGGTGCACACTGCTACATAAAAACCCTTGAAAGAGAGATGCATGGTTTCTGCGGGAATCCGTTTCCTCGCCAGCCCTCCAGTGTAACACAGCCATGTCAGCGTGTGTTCTGTTCTGGAAGAGCTTAACAGAACACCTGGTTAACAACAGACTGCACAGGGAGGCGCTGAAGACACAGTAATACTAATTGCTTGAGTATGTAGAATAATATTGATCGTCTCCAAGAGTCTTGTGGGGCTTATGCTAAGAAGCCCTTCCCCTAGCTAGCAGAGGCATTGATGCAACTGCACAGCATCCAGCACCTCAGCAAAGCAGAGTGATGTGCCACCCTGAGTGACAGGTGTGGAATCTCTTTTCAGAGACCGACAGGCACTGACACTGTTCTGTGTGCTGTACAGAACACAAGAAGCTACGCAACCTCTCCCCAAGAAACCGCCTGACTTGAATAGTTCCCCGCAGTCTTCACAACTTCTCAAGACTATCTTTGCATGTTCTAGGATTAGCAACACTTCAAATTGGCACAAAAGCTCAAATACACTAACCAAAACTGCCCTGCATCAGTAATTCGGTAGCAGCAGCGTTCCAGTAATAAATTCCCAGTGCTGGGATTCATTCTGCTGTAGTAATTTTGAACGAAGGTAATAGATTTTACTGAATCTCACTTCCCAGGGTAGGAAAATGGAATCAGAATATAAGTCCTTACATTCAATTTCCAGGAAAGCTTAATAGGCATACACAGTAAAATGTAGCCAAATAAAGTTTTCCAAAGAAAATCCCACCTCCTCCTTTTCTTAGTAAAAAAGCAGACGTTACAGGATAGGAAAGATCACAACTCACACTGGACAATCAGGTTAGTGTCACACTTCAGACATGCTTCAGAATCAAGATTGAGGACATGTACTGCCACCTGAGCAGACTCTGGCACAGTGCATAAATCCCAGTGTCCAGCTGCATGAACATCTGTTGCAAGGGCCTCACAAATAATACAATAATCACTGCCATAGATTTCCTGTAATTTGGACAGTTTATACTTCCCCTTCTAACAGATTATATTTTCAAGAGGAAGTATTAAAAAAAAACCCAAAAAAACCCCCCACATCTAAGTTACTAGATAAATGCAGAAGTTACGCAGCATTTCCATATCTAGAAATTGGGATATTGTCCCAGAAAAAACAGCATGTCCAGAACTCTTAACACAGGTCACTGGGAAAGGAAACCAACCGTATTCTCAGGAAATCTGCTCCTTCATACTATGCAGAGTTACAGTTTTACTATAACACAGCAGGAAAAATTACTCCAGATTTGTCAAGTCACCAAACAACGGAACTGCTGAGGTTGGATGGCACCTCTGGCAATCATCTACTTCCAACACCCAGCTCAAAGCAAGATAATATGGGCTGCCCAGGGCCACATCCAGATGGGTTTTGATTACCTCCAAGGATGAAGACACAACTCTCTGGGCAACCTGTTCCAGTGTTGAGACGCTCTTACAGTAAAAATTGTTTTCTTATGTTTAAGGGGAATTCCCTGTATTTCAGTTTGTGCCCATTTGCTTTTTGTTACTTCAGCAGATACCACTGAGAAGAGTCTGCCTCCCTCCCATGAGGCGTTTATATACTTTACACCAAGATCCACAGAGCATTCTCTTCCCAAGGCCACAAAATCCCAGCTATCTCATCCTCTTCTCCTATCTCCAAATGCTTAACAGTCTTGTGGCCTTTTCTGAACCCACACCATTAAGCCATGTCTTTTACTGGAGAACCCAGAACCAGGCACAGTGCTCCAGATGTGGTTTCCACTGAGCTTAACTGAGGTGTAAAACCACCTTTCTGAACCTGTTGGCAGGATTCCTCCAAACGCAGACCAGGATAGCACTGGCTGCCTTTGCCACGGGGACACGTTGTGAGCTCACGTTCAATTTGGGGACCTCTAGTCCTTTTCAACGAAGCCACTTTGCAGTCAGTCCCCAGCCTGTAGCAGGATATTCTGGTTATTCTGCCCCAGGTACAGGACTTGGCAATTCCTGTTCCAAACTTTGTGGGATTCCCATCAGCCCATTTTTCCAGTCTGTCAAGGTCTCCCTGTACGGCAGCATAGCCCTCTGCTGTATGAAACGCATCCTAGCTGTGCCATTTGCAGTCTAATGAAACTAGGCAGGAGTCACCTCCTTTGCTCAACACTACAATGTGGCTCGGTCTTCTCCTGACACGGACACGGTGAAGCTAATTGTATTAACCATCCTGCCACAGGCACTGTGAAGCTAATTGTATCAACCTTCCTGCCACAAGCTCTGAGCTAGAAGTATTATTTCTTAAACTCAACAATATGTACATTTTTCCATTTAATTATTCAGGCAATTCCAGTTACCACAGGACACTTTGAAGCCACCTGTGCTCTGGATAAATCAGGAATCTGCTTCAGTGATGCAGAGCTACATAGTGTGGACCCATCTGCAACCTCACAAGACAATTCATCCATGCAACTTATTCCTTGGGTACTATAAAGCCCCTTCCTCTCCCATGAGGCTTGCTCTACTCAGCACACGTACACGTAAATCCAGGTGTATTAAAGAAAAAAGACAGGAAAGAGAATTATGCTGTCACTGCCATTGTGGCACACAAGGACTACAAAGTGAGGCTGCAACACAGAATTCATGAAGTCCATCACAAGCTCCTACTGTGCTCTTCCTTAAAACAAACAGGGACTTACCTGTGGGCATGCCAATACATACAAACCTGATACTTCAAACAAACATCATACCTTGCCCACAAGGTAAACATATAAAAATATATTTGATCCATACATAAAACATAAGTATATATTCCTAAAACAAAGGTGGGGTGTGAAGACTTTTCATGCAAGATATACCACAATCACAAGTTGTTACTCAAGCACCCAAGCTTTTATTCAGAGCTCAGGAGATTCCTTCAGTTAGCCCAGAACAGGACTAGAACAAAGTTGTGTTTGAACATGACCGAGAAGTCTGCAGCAGGAATAAAACTATACAGAAAGGCTGGCAAGGCGTTCATTGTATAAATGCTCTGACCCATTAAATATTTGATCAGCTCAGTAGATAACTGGCCTTCGGACATCAAACACAGCTGTCAGGCTATATCTAGAATTGATAAAGATCCTAGTTTAACAAAATAAAATACTCCTGTTACTAGAGAAAATCACATTGTTCACATGAAAAAAAAAATCGTCATCAGCTAACCGGTTATATAGTAAACCAAGTCCTTCCTCTCAGCCCAAAAGGCTTCTCCAGAGGAGGAAACACATGAGCATCCTCTGAGTTCCTGCTACACCACTTCACAATTTTACCGCTGTGAAAAATATGACATGCCTTTCAGCCTGCTATGCATTCTGCTCTTTCTTTGGCTTGATAGACTTTTACATGAAAGAAAGATCTAATGCAATTGAAATCCAAACCATAACATAGAGTACTAATACAATATTCATTTCTGTACTGTACAGTGACCTTCTTTTCTTATCCGGATCCTGTCATCTAGCTGCTGGGGCTGAAAAGTTTGCAGCCATCTGCTCAGTGGAATGCTCAGTCATTTCCTCTAGATGAGCAATTTTCATTAATGTAACATTATTGCCAAACTAAAATCCACCCTTGCTTTTATTAAGTAAAAGTCACTCTACTTTCAGGTCTATTGGGCACTGTTACTTGAAACACTTTCTTTAGCTCTAACCCTTAAGATCACAAACACTCAAATTAGAAGAACGCAAAGCTGTAAGCAACTACAACAGCAAACTTTGCTACAGTTCAGTACAGTCACTTCTGAAGAGTTGAAGATTTTACCTCAACTGACATAAGGTGTGCCATTTCACAGAACAACTGTAGCTAGATTTTTAAGTCAGGCTCAGTTTTACATACAGAAACATACTGGTAGTTTGAGCTCATTAAAACACAACAGGACTCCTCTTCCAGCCTCACCACTGCCTAACCCCTTGTCTCCAGGTGTAATAGCTAAAATAGCAGATGTTTGGAATAAGAATTGCATCATTACACTTAACTTTCATATCATCTTTAAAGCTCAGATATTGTGGAATCTTCAGTTTATTATGTGAGGCATTTGACAGCTAGTCTGAAGAGCTGAAGCAGGTGTAAGTTTTCATGAAAGTCTTTGAGAAAGATCCAACACCCCTAGCAGAAAGAAGTACTTTTACAGCACCTTTGGTAAAATGAAACACATGCCTGGAATCACAACACACATATTGGCATTGGGTTCCAGTAAAAGGATATTACATTGAGGTTGATTTTTCCTGTAATGGAAAACTTCATCTTTATATTCTAAAGCAAGTGAAGTCACATTTGAAGATTTTATGTTCAATTAAAGTATACAATGAAGTATTTACAGATTCTTTAGAACAGCCAGCACCCCTCCAACATATTACATTTTAACACTGTTAAACTACATATTGTGGTGATGCAAATTTATCTCATGATAACAAAACCCTCAAAATTTCAAGGATCTATAGGAAATTCAGATAACAGAATTGCCTTTTCAGACATCCTTACCAATGTTATCTGCATTTAGCCAAAAACACCATTACAGTTTTTTTCCAGAGAGCTGCTCTATAAGGTATTACTTTGATAGGGAGAAATAAAGGGCTGATACAGTGTAACAATGACAAATGTTTGTCTCACTAACTGAACTTCTCAGAAGATGAAGTTTCTTTACTCGGTTATCAAAAAATTGTCAATTCAGGCTGTTATATGAAACTTGCACACCTGAAAGCTTTTGTCCAGTCATAGTAAGTTAGTCTAATAAAAGCACAGTTTTTCCTCTATGAAGTCAATGGCTTTTTCCATAACTTTTCCATACCTCCTCACACGTGACCATCCCAACCACAACAGGACTGCTCTCCACGCTTAAGGCACAGAACACAGAGCAGCATCCCAACAGACATCCAGATCACCTCTGTTTTACATAAACAACCACAAACGGCTCTGGTAAGCAAGCATAACTATGACAAAATAAAACTGTCAAGAGGCACCATGCATGTATTAGACCACTATCAGACAAATGATTTCTGAAGAGAGTGAGCAGTGACACTGAAATTTCCTGTTACACAAGCTCAGAGGAGTAGTCAAGCCAATGAAGCACAAAAATAAATTCAGCAGCTAAAACTGACCATTTAGTTAAGTGACGGTAACAGGATCTGTTAGAGCAAGACTTTCAGGATTTACTCTAAAAACCAATCAGATGTATATGGATAAGCGTATCATTTCAGTAAAGCCAGGCCTTGGAAGGCAAAGCCTGTTAGAGCAGCCATATAATATACGAAAGTCTAAAAAGCTGGCAGCAAATGGTCATCCTTTCTAAGACACGGAGGCACTGAACTTGAGAGTTTGGCAAAAATAGGAGAAATAAATGCATAGATGAAATAAAGTAACCCAACAAAACATATCTTTGAGACTGTAGAATTTATGGCCATGAGAGATGAACAAACCCAAGAATTTAGTATAAGCTTAGCTGTCCACTCAAAGAGGAGAAGGGAGTGATCACATCAAACAGGAACAAAAAACCTTTTCATAACATAAAAGAAGGTACAACAATGACAACTGGAAGATCCAGCCTAAGCCAGTTTTGTATGTTGGACCTTTATGCAATTACTGGCTTAATCCATACAGAAAAAAAGGTGAAAAGTTTAGATTCATTCCACTTCCTCTGCTGGAGTAGGTTCCCATTTCTCTCCGCCCAAAGGCTAAAGAAGTCACATGTTTTAAGATATTGAGTAAGAATGAATGAGCATGATATTCCAGTTGCCTACATGATCTGTTTTACTTGGTCCAATTCCAGCCTGAAAAAAAAATCATGTGGATACCATTGTTCAACAATACTTCAGTATTTCCAAGACTAAAATTCCCCACTTTTTAACCAATGGGACAAGTATGGAGGAAAGAAGTTATTTCAGGCAATGTAGCATTGGGTTGTTGCATGGTTTGTGTTTCGTAGGGTTTTTTAAGGAAGACAGAGAAACAAAAACAGGAACTACTACTTGTCCAGCAATAGCATTCAACATTTTATGGTCAACACCAAAGAAATCAAAGACAACAGTTGGGGTATCCTGTAATCCCTTTACTCTTTCTAAAAGAACAAGGCCTTAGCTCACAAACATACAATTTAAAACCATAAGGGAAAATTATCAATTGGAATTTTCGGGCCCTGGGAACCCAGAGAGACACTATCATGGCATCAAAGCACAGAGGTAAAGTGTAGTGCCTCTAAATGTCTCTTCAGGGGAATCATTTAGTAACCTGCTGGTCTGTAGCAGCTTTAGATGACAACATGCAATACCAGCACCCATATGAGTCTGGAAGATAAATGCACAAAGACATACTGGGAAAAAAATTTAGACAACACAGCACAGTGAGACCCACAGACTTTAAGTCAGAATTAATGAGGTATAAAACTGCTAATATATACTTAGACAAAAATAAAGGCTGAATTTAAGCTAGTGCTTTATAAGAATTAAGCAAGAAGTACTAACCATTCAAGGCTCAACCTTAATATTAGGACTATCTTTAGAAAACAACTGTTGATTTGGAAAATGAAAAGTCTGCATTCACAGGAACATATCTAGTGTTACTATTGCAACACAAGACTTCAACCCCCATTTGAACAGTCAGCTGATGCCAGCAGACATTTTCCACTGTTGCCTTAATTTCTCTTTTCCTGTACTCTCAAGTTGATGTCCATGGTGATTTAGTATTTCTGAATGTCACGCTGTGCCACCTGATTACAAAATTAAGACTAATTTGTTCCCCACATAAAAGAATAAAGACTTTCCAAAAGACTTCACATAAGAAACTGAGAGACAGAAAAAATAATCTGCAATATTTTTTGTAATTTAAAGACCTGTAGACTCTGACCTCACTTCACACATTCTTAAGTAGAAAATAATAAAATGTAGACACTATTAAATATTTATGTTTTTTTGTCATTTAAAGGCCTTTAAAAACTGCTGCATAAAGAAGCCAAGCATTCAGCTGCTGCAGGTCTGCAGTGTCGAGGTTACCACAAGTACAGCAACTTACAATATACTGAAGATCTGCCCCAGTAACTCAAACTTCCACTTGCAAATGCCAGCTTGTATTTGGCACGTTCTTGCTGAAGTGTTACCAAGGGGCGGGCTAATAAATGACTTCTAGCAGTCCCTTAGCAGGCTTTCCTCCTTGTCCACCCCCTCTCCACTTATCAAGTGGTATTAGCATTTGAAATACCGTGCTAGATCAAATAGCTAGTGTACTTTGCTGACGCATTGCATTACAATGAATAAAACTATCACCATATCGCTCGTACGCCCAGCAGGAGCGCAAATTCTCTGAGGGAAGCCAGTAAAAACTTAGGAAGATTTTACTTTCTTTTACTCCTTCCTAAGAAAGTAGAGACCCCTGGGCAACTGCATTGAATGGATGAATCTTGACACAGTCATGTCACATGCTGCATTGTCATAGCTAACTATAACATGCACAGTATCATCCAGTCACGTATAATTTCCTTCCAGCCTTTAAGTGAATGTTAACTGCGCCGTTTAGAACACCCCATCTAAACCAGAATTTTGTCACTGGCTACAGGAATCGCATTTGATGTGCCACCAGTGTATTCAACTGCGAAACAACAGGTGAGATCTTCGGCTAAGGATGGGGCGCCCGCAGCAGCATTCCTGCTCCATAACCTTGGTCTCGCTCCCTGCAGGCAGCGGTCAGGGCACAGAAACACCCAGTTCCACCCACTCAAGATGGTAGGATGACCCGGCACTGAAACCCAGCCGCTATCACCCCCTCCCTTTCCTATAAGGGATTCTAGAACGGCTCTGGGGTATCTCACTGGGCGTCCCCGAGATCGCTCGGCAGGTTTCTCACTCAGGGGCTGCTTCGCTTTCCAGGTCTCATCTCCACGAGCAGCAGCAGCAGCACCGGGAAGCGCACGGCCGCCTCCCGCGGGCTCTCCCGCTGGGACACGGCTCCCTGAAGGTCAGCGGCCCAGGGGCCGCGGCAGCACCCACTCCGCAGGGCCGCTATCCCTCACCGAGCGGCTCCGCGGGAACCTCGCGCCCCTCCCGGGGCAGCCACCAAGGGAGGCGGGGGGACCCGATCCCCCCGTTACACCGGAGGGCAGAGCACCCCGTGGGCATGCCTCGGGAGAGGCGGAGGGCGCGGTGCAGAGGAAGGGAGGGCCCGAGCGCCTCACCTGCAGCCGGCCCGGCGCGCCCGATGCGACCGACGGCCCCGGTGGCGAAGGCGGCAAAGGCGGCCCTCGATCAGCTGACGCCGGGCCTCGCGCGCAGGCGCGGCGCGCCGGAAGCACCCGGCGCGAACCGTGCCCAACCCCGGGCGGAGCTTCACTCGCCCGGGCCGGGCCGCTTCCGGGCAAGAGCGAGCCGGGCGCAGCGAGGACGCGCTGATTGGTCGCTCTGAACCACGTGGCAGCCTCACCGCCC
>VWZG01009927.1:13834-26177 GCA_013396735.1 Grallaria varia | reverse complement strand
CGCGCCCCTCCCGCCCTCTGGGACGGGGCCCGCTGAGACGGGTGCCGGGGCAGCCCCTCTCGGGGGAGAAGAGCCGGCGGTGCTGCCGCGAGAGCCCTTCGGTCTGAGCCGGCGGTCCCGCGGGAGCCCCGCGCCCTGAGGGCTGTGCCGCCGCCCCCAGCGGGTCCTGGCGCTGCGGGATCCCCCCACGCCGACTGAGCTCCCGCGGGGCAGGCGGGGGTGCTGGCCCGGCTCTCGCCCCAGTGTGGCCGCGCTGCCCGCCTGGTCTGGCGGAAGCGAAGGAGCGCTGCTCGGTCAGCGCGAAAAACCTGCCAGCCTCGGCTCTGTGTGGTTTTGCGGCGCTATTGTGCGGAACGTCCTCTTAGCACTTTCGTCGGGTTTTAAGTCTTTAATTGTTATGTGGAGGCTGTGCGGCGTGGATGGATGACAAACGAGCTGTGTTCTGTGTCACGTTTCTGTAGCGCGCTTCTTTGGGCCTGGCATCACCCCTCTGTGTCTCTTGAAAACCAAGAGATTTCAGATGTGGTTGGCTGAAACACTGATTTCGTGCTCAGTGTGGGCAAAGAGGTGCCGTGTTTGAGCAGGAGACTAGAGGCCTTTACACTCACACTTCTACTTTGGTGTCAGGTGACCTGCCTGACCTTGCACGGGTCACTTTGGGACAGGCTTTTCAATGTTGGTTAAATCACCTAATGTTTATTAATTTCAGTATCTCTTGTCCTCCATGAAATGTGATCGTTCCACTCCTGTACCTCAGTTTCTTCATACTCACAAAAGGAGCTTTCCACAGCTGCTTGGCAAAAAAAGCATTAAACCAGTCCCCTTGAAACTGGTGTTATGCAATGATGGGTATTACTATTCCAGTTTGTCAGCTTAAGGCAGGGTGAATGAAAGCTGAAGCACTTAAGCTTTTACTAAGAAATGGTAAGGGGTTTAGCTTATCAGCAGTTGGGGTGAGGTCACACAAGACTGCTTGATAACAGTCTTACAGTGTTTCTTACAGTGTGTAAGCAGCTTCAGACATTGTGGGGGGCTCACAGGTGCCCGTAGAAAGAGGCTCAGTGATGATTGCAAATAAACTGGCTCAGCTGACATTAAATAGGTGTTTGGGCTATTGGACAACCCTTTATGAAACGGGGCACCCCCACTCTTAGTCACCCTGTAATGAGGATGGAGAAGTTTGCGAGGAGAGCAGCAGCAGGATCAGCCTAGACGAGGTAGCAGTGGGTGACTTGTTCTGCAGCATTCCCGACGGAACTGGGTTTCCTTTTATCCTTTGTTGACCGTTCTGTTGTTTGCTACAGCTTAGCCTTGCCTTGGCTGTGTGTCAGTTGTGGGACAGGGTTACTGGGACCTGGATGTGCAAGGGAAAAAGTGGCCCAGGTGTGTCCGGCTGGAGTTGTGCTGGTCTCCTGGCGGGTCACAGCCAGAGCTGTGCACCGTGTTGTGGTGCTCCCTAAGGGACTGAGCCTGGCTGCTCAGGAGTTCTCATTTTGTGGGGATTTTTACTTTTTGTAACTTTTTTTTTTTTTAATAAAAAGCTGTAGGGGAAAAAACCACATACCCCTCTTCTGATTCCAGAGCATCAAGCTTTATTTCTGCTGCTTTACTTTCGCTTACAGGCAGCTTTATCACTGGTTTGACTTCAGCACTTATCCTTTGTATTCTGTACTTGGTGTTTCTGCCTTTCTGGTACTCCTTCATCTCTTTGAAGAGCAGCACATTCCTGTCTTGCCAAAACACTGTTAGCACCACACAGCAAGTGCTTGCACAAATAAATTCATATTCTTGTGTAGATTCTCATATTGAATCCAGGTGTTCACTAAAAATTCAAATGGAGGCAAATACACTGACAGAACTCAAATTGTAAAATAACCCCATTTTGATACAATAAGAAACTCGAAGGATTAGAGAATATTTCAAAAGGAATATATAAATTGCATAGGGGTACTTTGAAACAGATCCAAACTATTTGTCAGGTTACAGAGATTGGTGAAGATCCCTAACGTACTGTCAGAAGATGGGTCCAAAAATAGATCTAAAGCTTCGACTCCCCACATACAGAAATTGATGTGCTTGAAGGGATCTGGTCTGTCTTCAGTGTTGAATCCAAAATTATGGATAAGTCCTTCTGAAGAGATCAACTCCATCTGAGCACTTTTTCTGGGAGTGTATGTATTGCGTTGTAACCCCCACCACAAAGTGCAGAGGTGATTTTTGGGAGTACTAAGACACATAATGTCAACTGTAATTATGAAGAGTCTGCTTCATCAGAGAAGGAATCTAAAAAGAAATTCTTAAGATCACTGATGTTTTCAAATTTCAGATCTAAATATGTGTTGCTTGCAGCCCTCTTTCTTAGCTCTCTGAATTCAAAATAGCTCATAGATGTGTGTTAATAATGGATAGCATGTTGTAGTGTCTCTGTGACCTCTTCCAACAGGGACCTTTGGTTTCAGAGATAGTTTTTTGCTTTCTCAGCTGCTTAAAATTTTGTGGGTTTTCTCTTATTTGGTGAGTTAAACAGCTTCTTAATTGGTAACTGCTATTAGCTCCCATCTGTTTTTGCTATACTTGGCTTTATGCTCACTCTATCTTCACCTTCTGAATTATTTTAATAGTGGAGAGTGTCTTTGTTTCCCTTTTTCTCTTAAAGATGACTTGAAAAACTGAGGTAATTTATTGTTCTGTTGGTGAGCATCATGATCCTCTAGAGATTTGTTTCTTTTTTCATTTATTGTATTCCTAAATGTTCTTATTGTTAGTTCTAGAATTTGAAAATCTATGTTAGAACTGGGTTTGCATGAGGAAAAATACCAGTGGGAGGGACTCACGTTCTACTGTCTGCAGTAATTTGGCTGGTTTTGTAGAGCAGGTGTAAATAATACTCCCTGCACTTTGCTACTTTCAAGATGTTGATTCACTTGCTTTTCAGTGTTTTTGTATTTTCATTACAGTCCTTATGCTGCTGGTTTTATGAAGAGAGAACAGAAAATCTTGCACTGATTCTTGAGCATGTGGTGATTGCTGCCTGTGACCCTTTGGTATCTTAAAGTAAGGGTGCATTTCTGATGTGTTTCAGTTCAGATGAAACCTGTGAGAATAAAGCATCCAGCCTTCCCCTAATGCCATTTCTTAAATAACACATTACGGGACGGTAGTGCAGGACCTGTGTGCTTCATTGTATGCGTGTACCCACTGTGTGACCAGGATTGTCAGGTGCATTGAGCATGTAGTGCATGCTCTGAGCAGGGCCCAGTGCCTGCAGTCCTGTGCATATGCGTTATTTTGTCATATTGACACCTGTGGGACTGTCATGTGGCACACGTTGAGCCACATCATAAAATCACTGAAACAGAGAGCAGAGTGGGGTGTGTTAAACCACTGCTTTAGAAAGTAGAGTCCACTACTTTTGTGTAAGAAACTCCTGGGAAACTGCCTCTTAACTTTTATGTGTTGTTGGTTAAGTCTTGGGTTTTGCAGTTTCTGAGGGTCCTGTCTTGCTATGGAGGAGTTCTTCAGGCTAGATATTCCACAGCAGGTAGCTTTGGCCACAGAGAACTTCCTAACCCCGGGGCTTTGCAGGCTAGTGCTGTTCTGGCTGCCTTTATAGGAGGGACATCACAGCTGGGGAGAGCTGAACATAACTGAAACATAACTAGTGGTTTTAAAGTGCAGGGAATCATTATGGGCAAGCTCTGATATCGCTGCTTGTTTTGCCGAGATTCACAAAGTAAACCTTTCAAGGTCCTGAAGCTGTGTGTGTTTCTCTTGAGGATGGGGAGGGTTTTTTGTCTCCTGAGTGAGCCTGATGGAGTTTGTACAGAACTGTTGATACATTTTCATTTGCTAGGCACAGTGCTAAGCCTAATGTATATGGGTGGAAGTTTCAAGTTTATGAGAAAACTGCTGAATTGCCATATGCACTGGAGGGAGGACAAAAAAGGTAATTGAGCTTGAAAAGCATTGTTTATTTTTAGTCTTTTTCTGAACCTAGAAATGTCCAAGTATGAGCTATAGTCACTGCATTTGTTTTCATGGATGGTAAATTTAGACCTTTCCTATATGGATGCTTACAAATCGCTTAATAGCTTCTAAATGAGTTTATAAAAAACTCAGTACAGTTTATTATAGGTACTTTAACCTGATTTGTAACTCTTACCACATTGAGTTTAATTCCATAACCAGATTAAGACATTCCACAAAGTAGGAAGGATTGGGAGGCTAGGAAGATAGTATAGGGATTGTGGCCATTTTGTTGAAGCACTTTAGACCCTCGTCTTGGCTTTTGAGTACTGCTTGACCTTTCAGTTCTTTCTGCATCTATGTGGCATGTTAATATATAGATTGGCTTGCTAGTTTGGTACATTTCTATGAAAAATGTAGTGTCTTTAATCACCGAATACCACAGACTCTGCTGCCGTCTCGTGAGGAGAAGAAATGATGCATCCTTCTTTGCCACATTAAATCTCTTCTAAAATGGGGAATAATGAGGGATGGTGGAGCCAGAAAAATACTTTTATCCAAGTGGAAATTACTTGGAACTTGAAGAGCCTGCCTATTTGGCAACCATCAGAAGTGTTCAGCCCAATAATCTGAGAAGGCGCTAGATATTTTTACCCAGAGGAGGTGGAGGAAAGAACAGGGTAAGTTGAATCTTTGTTTGAGAATTGATAAGAGAGAAGTGCAGTATTTCCTTGCATCCTTCTGCTCTAAGTGAGGCAGCAATGTCAGGATTACTTTCTGCGCCATGCTGAAAGAGAGGAAGGGGAGAAGTGGCCTATGTGGGATTTTTAAAGCAGCGGAAGTTTGTCAGGAGAGAGATTTTGAGGTGGGGAAGAAAAGGGAAGAGGGAAACAGTCTATGCACAGAATAACTAGTTATTTGGAGACTCTTGGACTTGAAGACCCGAGAGTGGAGAAGCACAGTATTGAAATGCGGTAACTGTGTCAAAGCATATTGAATTAATTCGTTATAGAAAGGAAATTAAGCAAGTCTTTATGGAAGACAGCGCCAAACCTATTTCCACAATACTGTAACTAGGTGACTAAGATTAAGATATTTGAATTTTCCTGGGAGTAGAGGTTTTTCTTTCTTTAATTAATTGAAAATAAAATACTGTGCTGCATGGTGAGATCTTCATGCATGAAGTACTTCCTGAGCTCACTTGGCCTTCCTTCTCCCTCTCCCTGTTCTTTTCCAGGCTCCATGTGATTTTTGGCCATTAGCAGACTAGAATCTCTAACCCTGAAAAAATTTCTGATTTCCAACCTCTGAGCATTGTATTTGTGTTCTCTTGAGAGTATGGGGTGAGAGCTGAGGGCAGCAATTGAAGGTTTATGTAAGTTTTCTCTACATGGTATTTGGAATTACTTGTCAGTAAAGATCACAAATTAGGTGGAAAATTTCAGTTAAAGGAGACCTTTATGTTTTTACCTCTTTAGCACAAATTTTCATTTGAGAACAATTCTTTCTTATTGAAAATTGGGAAAAGGATGGGAGGGAGAATAGCTTTTCTTGCTTGATAAGTTAGGCGCGATGATTGTTGCTTTAGAAGTGTCTTAAGGGTAGGCACATAACACTGGTAGCATGCTTTGTTAATTTTTTACAGTATGTTATTAAAATATGTGTGATTTGAACCCCTTACATCCCCACCAATTCTGTGTCTGACATACAAAAACAGGAAAACCATAATGATCTGACTTTTTAAAAAATTATTCTAATGAACACAAGCATTTGTAAGAATAGGTGTTTCAGTGACCTATAGGAATAGTTTGTGCGAAGCAGAAAAGTAATTTTCTCCTGATACGTAATTTCTATAGTTTGCTGCCTAATATAAGTACTAGAAGTGCCCTCAAGCTGTATGTATGTAAATAAGGTGCTTGGTAAACCCAGCATCACTTCTATTTTGAATTTGAATGTAAGCCTCTGTTCTTTTCTGATGTTCATCAGGTACTTCATGAACAGTAATTAGTGAAGGGTCATGATCTCCTGGGAGCACAAGTAAGGATTGTAACTGTTATATCTGGGGACACTGAGGGTATGGAAAAGGGCAGTAATTTATAAGATGTCTCAGGATATAGGTAACGGAGACACAAAACTAATTTTGAGCAAAGCTCTTTCAAACTAGTGAGTACTTCTGCTTTGAAGTAGTGAATCCAAATCTGAACGTTCTCGTGAGCTTACATGACTAATAAGGAAAAGTGATGAGCAGTGGAGAGTTGGGATTTCTGGCAGCTCGTTATCTGCTGTATGATCACAGGCAAGTTTTTTCCTCTTTCACCGGACTTTGATGTACCTCGGATAGGCAGAATTGAAGTCTAGGCCTTAACCATGTGATGTGCTCTGAAGCATCAGTGTTCTAGGCAACTAAATGATGTATGTATGGCTGCTTTTCTGTTCTAGGCCTACTGTCTTTATTTCTGATATTTTAGAGTTTGAAAATTCTGTCAGCTGGGCATGCTGATTCCTGTTCATTGTATCCAGCTGCAGAATAAGGTAACTTTAAATTTTCTTAGGAAAGTATTTTTATTTGACACTTGTTGAAGTGACCTCACTACCTCCCCTAGCACTTGCATAATCAAACAGCTGAGGTACTTCTTGATTGTACTGCTGCATTAGCTTTAGGGTTGTCTTTTTTTGGGGGGTTTCTTTTGATTTAGGTTTTTTTGAGATCATAGTTGAATCTAGATTTGAGGTCTAGTACAACTCTCAAAAAAATTTGACCTAGAAAAACTGAGGCTATTATAGCATAACTTCTTGCACATGAAGACTGGCCAGTCTTTTCTACATGGTTAGGTTTTCTAGGTTGAATCAGAGTGCATTATCCAAATAAAATGAAAAAACTTGACTGTAATGTACTGTGGATTTTTTTGTTTTGTTATTGTTATAAATGAGGGAGGCAAGGAGGGTCTGAAGTATGCATAACAGTGAAACCTATTCACAGTGAGATCCATTAGAATTGCAAGTCTTGAATGAAGTCTTCTGTTTATTCTGATTCTAAAATTGCTTAGTTTTCTTCTGTACATCACTGTGGCCTTTGACAGGCCAGCACACACCTATGAATAACTTCCAGCAGGGTATCAGATGTTCTGCAAATACGTGTTCAGTAGTAAGTGGGGCTAAAGATGATCAGGGAGGCTCAGAAGCAAATTCGTAAGATTTTTCCATGCTAGGTTTGTACATATCCTTCTGGTTTTCTGACAAGTGAAGCAGAGTAGATATAAAGCCCACAAATCTTTCAGATAATTGAAAACATACTGGTCTGCCCACAAGAACTAGACTGACTTGTGTGCCTAGCAAGACAGCTCATCTATTAAAAAAAACCCTCAAAACAAAAACAAAGCAACCAAAAAAACCTCAACAACCCCAGAACCCAAACCACTGGAGGGGCTCTTTTGGCCTTGGAGTTGAATCTAAGCAAAGCCACACCCTTCAGGTCTATGGCTTTCATAGTTCTGGTTTGGTTTTATTTTATGGGTGGATTATCCTGTCTAGACTCCTGCTTTGACTTGGAAGCCAGAATAGAAGCAATAAAGCTAGCTGGCCACTTGGCAGGTGACAAACCTTCTCTGAAGTCCTCTTAATTTGTTAGGGCCTGTTTCTCTGTGCTCCCTCTCCTGACTGACAGTACCTCAGTAAGTTTTGCAAGTTTCAGATACAGCTCTGCTAAATTTAGCACGCCAGATGCCTTCAATAAGCCCAGCTATCACTTACGTGGTGATCTGTTTCAGTCAGGCACATCCCTCTGGGAGAGGCTTGCACTATTTAAAGTTGAATGAGACTGAGATTCTTACAGCATTAAGAAACTGGAGATCCCCTTTATTCTCCCTGGTGTTGGTTCTAAACTACTATTCAGCATTTGGTATTCCCTGGGACTGAATTTGTGTTTCCTCTTGCACTGTAACTCTGGAAATTGGCTTCCTCTTGTGCCATCATTCTGCATAGCAGCTCTCTTTCAGCCACAAAAGGTGGTCTTAGCATAAGTAACACTAGTATCTCCTTTAGCCTGTGTTATTTCCACCAGTATAAATTTAAGACATTGTAGGAAAAATAGACTGTGTTCAAATAACAGCCCTGTAGTGAGCTGCAGGTAGAGGCATGCAACTGCAGTGGGACTAACTGGAATTGCATTTGGTCCTACAAAGACTGAGGTTTTTTTCTAGCCAGTGCCTGGAGGATACTAGGGCACTGGCATGCAAGAGCAGGAGTGTTAATGCCAATGTTCTGGGCATGCATCCAATTTCAGTAACTGGTGCATGTCACCTCACTAAAGTCACACATCCATTCGGATTTTGTGGATCGCTCTTCACTTCCGCTCTTACATCACTAGGCAGTGTTGCTATGTGCTTTTAACAGATAGCAGCCTTATGCACCAGGAACCAGTTCCCTTTATTAATGAAGTCTCAGAGTGTTTTTTCCCAAGTAACCAAGTCATGGAATGTAGCAGTTGTGAGAAAGTTGTGCAAGCAGTCCTACAATATGAGACCCTGATGCTAATAAATACCAAGGTTATGCGTTCAATCCCTGTATGGGCCATTCACTTAAGAATTGTAATTGAAGGTCCTTGTGGGCCCCTTCCAACTCAGAATATTCTGTGGTTCTGTGATACGTCAGGAAAATGCTTCTGGTAGAGACAGGAAAAACTTATTGCCATTATACAAGACAATAGTATTTGAGATGCTGTCAGCAGTTTTGGTTAGCTGTGTTTAATCTGAAGGAATATAAAGAAGAGCTAGTATGACAACAGTAGGATTTCGGAGCCAGTCTTAGAGGAGAAGGCCAGGAGCCTGGCTTTGGTTAGAAGTAGGAAAGTACAAAGAGATCATGATAACTCTGAAAAGGCATGTGCTATGAGCTGTTGGTACCCATCTTCCACAAACAGCATATAGGTAGACGAGTACATTTAGGATGGAATTTAGAAGAAAGCCTGTGACAGTAGTAGTATCTTGGGAACAGCCTTATAGTGGAAGATGTTTAAGTGGCTTCAGAGGGCTGATATTCCATCAAGAACAGGTATGGATTTGTAGAACACTGTAGTAGTAAGGGGCCTAACATGGTGACCCAAGAGTCCCTCATTCCTCCATGTTAAAAACAGTTGCTT
This sequence comes from Grallaria varia, assembly GCA_013396735.1. Classification (NCBI taxonomy): domain Eukaryota; kingdom Metazoa; phylum Chordata; class Aves; order Passeriformes; family Formicariidae; genus Grallaria; species Grallaria varia. The sequence goes on along the minus strand of VWZG01009927.1, from coordinate 17,074 downwards.
GGGGCGGGCTAAGATGGAGTACAGTTGACTATTGCATGCACTGTGGAGTGTCATTTGAGATACAGAGTGCCAATAGTAAGTGTGTATCTTCTTAGTAATATTATTGGCGTCATAGAGTCCAGTAATCTGTTAAGGAAAGGTGTATCCCTTCTGGACACTTCAGGCTCTTTACACATCTTTGTTCTGCTATTTTGGGCTCATAATTTTTTTTTTTTTCTTTGCAACAGCAGAGGATAGGTATTTCTGATGCACAGATGATGTACACATGGGACTGGCCTAATCAGACCTTAGCTGATGGTAAAGTTATGTAACTGATCTGGCTGAGAGGTAAGAAGATACAGGTCTAGTTGTAAATAGCTGTTAAAAACAAACAAACTAACAAAAAATCCCCAAACTCTCAAAGCTATTTGCTTTTCTCCAGTGAAGAGAAGGGAGTGATCACGTTGTGACCTTACAGGTGCTTTGGCTTTGACATTTGGAGTAGCTTTTTTAAGTCCTTAGGTTCAGTGTTATTCTGTAAATGATAAAATGTAGCACAATATCGTCTAGACATTGTACTGTGTTCATAGATGTACTGACGATCTACATCCCTGTGCTTCTTTTGTACAGTACTTCCAGTTTAAACTGGGGTGGGCTGGCACTTGGTCTAAGAACCAACCAGTTCTGCCTCCGGCAACTTATTTTCTCTTCTTTATGCTGGCAGAAGACTTGTGTGGTGAACCCAGTCAGGGGACTGATGTGGGTTAAAACTAAACTTTTCTTTTTTTGCCTAGGTTAGTTTTAATTGGTGGTGGTTCACCACATTGTTGCACAAATGTTTTTGCCAGAAAGAAGAAGGGAATATGTGGCTTGGGGACAGCAAGACTGCTAATTTTGGCAGCAGTGCCAGCTTTCCCATGATTTTGCTCAAGGCCCCTTGCGCTCAAGGTATTTTTGCTGCAGGCAAAATGATAAACTCTCATGATGTGGGTCTTCCTTTCTATGTCCTCATTTAGTTTGCGTATTAAATGTTTTTGTGCGTAATAGATGTGGTGCTGATTTAATCAGCTAGTACTATACATTAAAGTAATTTATGGTTTCAGTACGTACTACTTAGACATATTTAGCATATTGATTTATGCTTTATGCAGTGTTTTTCAAACCCTTTTTATATGATCTTCCAGGATAAAATACTGGTCCTTGTGCAACTCTCGAGCAGTGAGGAGCCAGCTAGTGACAGAGCACAGGAGGCAGAGAGCAGGAAATGGCAGGAGGCAGCAATGAATGTAGCAAGTGGTGAGGGGTAGAGGGGGAAAATCTGAGTGCTCCAGAAAATCTGTCAACAAGCGCCTTTTAGACACCTACTGCTGGGGCTCATTTCTCTGGCCTGATGCCAGCCTCAGAGGTGATGTCTTGGCTCAGCAGCCTGAGACTCTGCTTCTGCATTTATTTATTTATTCTCTGTCTGAAATCTTCTTGGTGGCAGTCTGATTTCTGGTCCCTTTCTTAGCCATCTTGTCCTTGCTGCCTGTGATAATATATCTATGTTCTGTTGCACTGTCATCATAAATATTTCATAGTGACTGCCTTCTAATGCCTCATTTGTTTCATTAGTAACTAATTAATTTTAAAATAATATTAGAAAACACACAACCTGATGACGGTCTACCTCAGCTCAAGTATCAAAAGGGACTTGCTGTATAACAACTTTGCTGTGAGTTCATCACTTCACTGTGAGTTCATCATGCTAGCATTGCTGATCTATTGAAGCTTGGAACTACTGATATAAAATAGTATCATCAAGGTTAATATCATATTATTTGGAGAAGAGGGCTAGGCTTTCAGTGACTGAGTATGAGTGTGAAATTTGTCTTTTCCCTTACTGACTTCCTACACTGCAGCTAATCTGACCTGCCTGAGCAGTTGCGATCTGCTCTCTTTGGTTTCCACTCTGATGCAGATGGCAGCAAAAGAGACTGTGCTAGGAGGGAAGAGAAGACTGAACAAGATTACTGAGGTGCTCTGCTTCAGCAAAACTCTTTCACAGACACAAATATACCCAGGAACACACATGCCGCTGTTTCATTCCTGCCCTTTGTGAGGAAAAGGTAGCAGCACTGCTGGCTGGGATTAGAAAAGGGCACAACTTGCTTTCTGTGTGCCTCAAGAAGCCCTGCCACACTAGACTGAAGAGCTGTGCAAAGCTGGGCATAAAACAAGCGTTACAGTTTCTCCACCTATAAAATAACTTTCATAGCATGCTTGTTTACACTGGGAGTACGTCTGTAGTGTGAGGAGACCATCGCCAGTGTCAGGACTTACTTTGTGTTGTAATAGAATTATCAAAGGAACTTGCACAAATGGCAATACGTGAAGAAAGGAATCTTGCCTTTGTATTCTGGTGACCATTTGGGAAAAGATTTTGATTATCTTGTGGGGTTTTTTGTTTTTCATTCTTGTAGTACTTATTAAAACTGCTTATGCTCACCTGAGGGAAACTTACCTCTTCTTGAGAGCAAAAATTATCTAGAAGATGGAAAAGGCTATGAAACAAAGGGCTGGTCATGGTAGGACTCACTGAAAAGAGATACTGCAGAGTATTTCAGCACAATGTAGTGCTTTATAGCTAGACGTATAACCCCTTGTTTTTGCCTGTAGTATGCCCAAGTATCTTGACATGGATGAGATGCAAGAATATGGAGTCTCTTGCTTCTTCTGTCATTCTTGAGATTGCTGTTGGAGAACATTTTATCCACAGAGTGAGATGTCTCTCAGGAGATTGCTGTAAAATTGAGCAGAGCTTGGGGGCAAACTATAAGGATTCATTGCTTAGCAATTGCCTTTGCAGTCTGAGAGGAAAAAAAGTCAACATGTGCAGTGTGGTGGGGGAAGATAGATGAGGATCTGCCTGGAAGAGTTTGTAAGAACCCATACTGACATGAGATGCTTGACGTCAGAGAGCTTTTTAATCTCTCTGGCAAATGTGTGACAAAAAGGTTAGACTTTGGACTCAGCAAAGTTGATATGTAAATGCCATCTGTTAATTTGAAGTAGTAACTGGAACATATTAATGTGATCGAGATTTACAAAATCATCAATGTTCTGTTTATGCTCAGTGGTCCTCTGGAAGGTAGACCCTACTTACAAGTTGTTTAGTTGCTGCAGGGCTCGCTAGGGAGGTTGTCTGATCTGTCATACCAGAGAGTGGGCAATGGTGAGCCTTTGTATCTCTGCAGAATTGAAGACTTTATTATTTGCTGT
>VWZG01009927.1:0-13500 GCA_013396735.1 Grallaria varia | reverse complement strand
TTTGCTGTAAAAGAAAAGGAGAAAGTGGGTGTGAAACTAAGTTATGGTTCTTGAAGTAAATGTTAGGGACTCCATTCCTGTAGTTTTTTCTGATAGTTTTGCAGGCTGCAGTACAATGCCTAGACACTAAAACTGACGTCTGTAATATTAATCATTTAAAAGGTTTTTTTAAATGTATAATCAGGGTCAGTTAATAAAGCAGAGACAGATTAAGCTCTGAATTGCTTGTTACAGTTCTTGAAGAGAAAAAAAATTGTTGGTTATTATATCTTTGTGTCACTGTTATTTAATAACCTGTGCTATTGTGTCCTAGGCATTAACCTTTCTGAAAAAACAAGCTGTCTAGGCATAAGAGACATTGGAGATGGAAAGCAGCTATTGCACATTGCTAGAATGAACTTCAAGCCTGACGTACAAGGATCTTAGAAAGCTTCTTCTTTGAACATGGAATTTGACTTCTTTTCAAAAAGGCAAACAGCGTCTCTTCTGCTGTTTGGGCAGAAAACAATCTGATTGCCCATATGTATTCAGTAAAAAAGGGCCGAGATGAATTTAGAATTCCGTGTGTTTCTAGTTCCATGTGCGTTGGCTTTGTACCCGCCTTTGTATTCTGGTGATCATTTGGGAAAAGATTTTGATTGTCTTGTGTGTTTTATTTTTCATTCTTTTAGTCCTTTTTAAAACTGCTTACACTTATCCAAGGACAGCTAATCTCTTTCCTTTTTATTTATTTTTGGGAGTTTTTTTCTTTTAAATTTGCTTCTGTGTATGTAGTGTTTCTGTCAGGAAATTAGTATTAGTAAAGAGAGAATCTTGGTCTGTTCATTCTCATTGTAATTCAGTGCAGTATTGGTATTTTAAAGTTGTGATTCTGCTCTCAGCAGAAGGAGTTACTTCAGAGGTAATCATAGTCGATGCAGATATCACCTTGAGAGGGGCACACTTGCATATTGACAGGCTTACTGTGGTTGTTATACACAGTATTGTTGCTTTTTAGAGGCACATGCCTAGTAGTGACTTTGTCTAAGCATAAGCTGTATATTGATAGGCAGTAAAATTAAGGCTGTCTATGAAGCATGTATAAGGACTTCATTTCCTTAATCTCTATTCTTTCTGTTCCGCCCATGTTTTCTTTGGGGTTTTTCTTTTCTTTCCCGTGTGATTTTGATGATCAATGGGGAAAATAATGGGATAAAGTTAAAGTTAATACTTCTGCAGAGATTTGTGTTCATCTGTCTCCTACCCAATAAAACCACAAATGTACTATGGTACATCAGTGCTAAGTATAGCCTGAGAAATTTCCAGCTGTGTAGTACTGACTGAAATTAGTTGGGGGAAGTTAAATCAGCCACTGACATAAGACTTAGTTGTATGGGTTGGACATGGTAGTTCAAACGTGTATTGAACTGATTATTAGATGGCACAGCTCTCTAAGCATAAATAAAATTATTAATTTTTCACGTCCTTAAAAATTTTGCAGTGTGTCAGATGTTAAGCATGTTTTGATTTGTTCCAGTAGCCGGATCGAGCTGGGAGATGTGACGCCACACAACATTAAGCAGCTGAAGAGGCTAAACCAGGTCATTTTTCCTGTCAGCTACAATGACAAGTTCTACAAGGATGTACTGGAGGTTGGCGAACTAGCCAAATTAGGTACAAGTGTTCTTGCCAGTAATTGTGGGCTGTGGTGGCAGAAGTGCTCATCATTGCTGTCCATAATGGTTTTGAATAGCAGCTCCTTCTATTTTGTTGGTTTACATAATGAAAAATAACTGTTTGGGAACCTCAGAAAAGCAGCAGTCTCAACCTCAGAAGGTTTGTGTTCTAAATAGATTACATCCCGCTGGGAGTAGGCACATTTTCTATTCCAGCAGAAAACAGTTGTGTGCTGCCAGCTTACCTCCTGATGTTGTTGCTGGGTTGTTTGAATGGTAATAAGCAACCACTGTGTCAGAGCACCACTGGTAACTTCACTCCAATTGTGTCACTTCACTCCAATATATGATATTTTGTCTGGTTGGGAGAATTAGCAGGGGGAGGAAGGAGGAAAGATCTAGGGTGTAAATGAAGGACCTGTGTGCATATTTTGAGATTTGTGACTGATAACCCTGTGTTTCCCTCCCTGGCAGCCTATTTCAATGATATTGCAGTGGGAGCAGTGTGCTGTAGGGTGGATCACTCCCAGAACCAGAAGAGACTCTACATCATGACACTTGGATGCCTGGCACCCTATCGAAGGCTAGGAATAGGTATGGAGGACCTTCTTTTGTATCTGAGTCATCAGAGAAACCAGATTGCTGTGCAGCATTCTAAATGCTCCTTCAGATTTTTAACCAAGTTAGTGCACTTTTGACCACTGATTTCTTTGGAATGGGTTTGGAGGAAAGAGTATGATTTATGATGTACTCTTTTTTTTTTTTTTTTTTTCCCTGCCTTTCAGAAATGGACTTTTTGTAGAATTTCTAATTCAGGATTTCAGATTATTTTAATCATATTATCATACTATGATGGAAATACTCTGCTTTGATAGATGTGAAAATTGATGCAGAGAGATGTGAAATAATTTGTTAGCAGTATGTAGCCAGTGTGTCATACCTAAGTCCTTCATCGGTTTCTCCATTCACGCCTCTAAATATAGGGGGTCTCTATTTATTTTGTCTTTACCACTACTGATTGTTGCTGCTCAGGGGTAGTGCCTGCTTTCTGTCTGTACTGCATTTAGTTCTTTGCTCCACACTGCAAATACGGAGGCCACATTAATCAAGACCTCACAATGACCCATTTGCTTTGATAAACTGGAATGAAAAGATAACTTTATTTTAAATTATTTTACTGGGTCTTTGGTAGAAACACCAGTGCTCTCACTGCTCTTTACATTGTTTTGAGGTGAGTTTGAGACCTTGAAGCTAGTATTAAAATATGCTTCTGGGCTGTTGTGGGTTTTTTTATTTTCTTCAAAGCAACAATGAATTTATGAGCAGTCAGAGACATTGAAATACTTACACCACATCATGTTTTATTTGCCTTTCTTACTTTTCACAAGCTCTGCCATTTTGGTCTACCTACAGTTAACCTGCCTCTCCTTAAGAATGCACCTACCTAAGTTCTTAATTGTGCCCTTCTGGTTTCTTAAGTATGTCTTTATCTTTCGGCAGGAACTAAAATGTTGAATCATGTCTTAAACATCTGTGAAAAAGATGGCACTTTTGACAACATCTATCTGTAAGTAAATAAGTTACACTCATGCATTTTGGAGAGATGATAGAGGTATATATGGGAGCAAAGGGAGGGATATCCAAGAGCATTTTTGGTATGTATTTCAGTGGGGTCATGGAACATCTCCTACATACTAGCAAGAAAGTGAGGGGTCATATTCTGGGCTTGTTGTGTGATGCTGAGAAAACCAAAAGCTTGCTTGCTTTGCAAGGGCTTTTGCAAACTTGCTGAATTTGAAAGTAGTTTAGTTACAGTGTAATTTTGCTGTAGAACATCATTTTGTATGACCAAAAAAATCTCTAAAAAGGATTTTATTTTTATCCTACAATGTCTTCAGAATGGAAAATACTGCAAGCTTTGCATGCAGTTTTGATGCATTTGCCATCTGTCTATTACGACAGTGCTCTGTGGGTTAGAGCATCACATCAGAGATGCTTGCAAGCACTCAATGTTTACATTCAGTAGTAAGGCCGAACTGCTATTCCAGTTCTTGCACACTGCCAGGTCAGCTATTTGTGCAGCAACACAATAAACTAGATCAGTGCCCTGACCCACTGGGGAAGTTGTTTTCAGTTTTGTTTCTGGGTATTGTTTGTGGTTTTAGTGTGTTTTTGGTTTTTGAGGGAGGTTTTCTTGTTTTCCTCTTTTTTTCTTTTTCTTTTTTTTTTTTAAATCAACTGCACATCTGCATAGGCATTTGGCATGATGAAGACAAGAGAATGACCACTAGGGTAGAGGACAGCCATCCTAATAGGTCCCCCTGGAAACAGAGCCTGGTGTCTGTGTGATTACCAAGTGAGCTGATGCAGGTTTTGGCCTGATCACTTCTCTGAGCCAGCTTTTTCCTTGTCCATCACTGCCTGCTTACACCACTACAGGCACAATGCACTCCTAGGGATAGCCCCACTGCACATATGCCTTGGATGGACTTGTGCTGCCGTAGAACTACAACCCAAATTCTTGCCAGGGCTGTTGAAGGTGTGGAATGAGGCATGTTTCATACACTGGTATCACTATAAATGGAGTGACATTCCTCTCAAGCTTAGTCCACCTCTACCATGGAGGTGCAAAGTCTTCCATGTCCTCTACTGTTGTTCCTTTGTGCCATCTCTGTAAAAGGAACGTGCGCTTTAAAGACTACACTGAGTAAAGCTGCTTTTGGCTTGTATTCTGGCTCTCCTGCCTCAGAAGTGATAATGAGCTTCCTCAGATGCCTGCTAATGGGACAGAGGCTTTCCTTTTCACTTTTGTACATTACTGTGTGCACAGGGAAGGGATTGTTTGCTGGTTTTTAAAGCAAAAAACCAAATCCTTCATAATCCTTCTTTACGCTTCCTAGAATAAGAATCCTGGGATGACAATAAATAACCCACAAAATTGGGCATAACAAAGATCTTTTAGTGGCCCACTAATTTTATTACTTTGTCTGTTGCTTGTGAATCTTCTATCTGAACATATTGTTTATGCAGCTTAGCACCCAATTTGACATCAGTGCCTAAATTTGTCATTATTATGAAGTTCCCTTTTAGCTATTTGGTGCTTATTGGGCTTAACACTAAGATCTTTTGTTTTGTTTTGTTGTTGCTTCCAGAGTTGCTTTGAGTCTATGGTTATTCAGTGTGTTGTCATGACAAAGTGAGCTAGTGCAGTGTCCACTGAATTTTGGAAGTGTTTAATGAATGCCTTTTGAGCCAAACTTTTTTAAATAAAACTTTTGCAAATAGATGTCTTAGTCACTTAGGATGAAGAACTGATGGCTGTTTGTTTTGGAGGCCTTGAACTCTTGAAATACGCTAGCAAAATCTGTAAAACTCTGGGAAATGGAAAAAAAAAGGGGAATGGACTTTGAAAATCCATAGGGCTTCTTTGTGCTGCCCTAGCTTTTTGTGAGGAGAGAGGCATAGTTAGAAGTGAGCAAGGTGTTAAAATCATATCAAACACAACTACCAGTTTTATGTTCCAATATGTTGGGATCACCACTCAGACAATTCTTTTGGACATCTGAAAAATGTTAGTACAGAATGTTAAAGTTGGCTCTACAGTGAAACTCTTACATGTATCTACAAAATATCTACCATTTCCAGATTAAGAGGAATTGAAATTACTGAGGTAGTAATGTTTCAGAGTCTCTGTGCTGTCTTCTGTTCCTTAAAAGAGCTTCAGTTAGGGGAAACACTACTATTGATTGCCATGGGCCGTCCACGAGCTGAATGTTAGCTCAGGCCTGATCAGAGAAAACCAGAATTTCCAATCCTCAATTTACACTATTGTTCCTGTTCATAGATGGCTAGAACAGCTAGAAGGAACTAGATGGCTCCTTGTCTTGTCTTGTCTTTGGCCATTCTGGGTGTGGTGGCAGAATACTGATACCTGTTGCTCTCTCCTGCTTTTTGTCCCAGGCATGTCCAGATCAGCAACGAGTCCGCAATTGACTTCTACAGAAAGTTTGGCTTTGAGATCATTGAGACGAAGAAAAACTACTACAAGAGGATAGAGCCCGCAGATGCTCATGTGCTGCAGAAAAACCTTAAAGCCCCTTGTCTTGGCCAGAATGCAGATGTGCAAAAGACCGACAACTGAACAAAAGCCCAGCGGACACTTTCTTGCACTTGCTTGTCGCCAAATAAGGAAAGAGAGGCCTCTTGAATTTTTTTCTTTTTTTTTTGAACTCCACCCCTTCATCTTAAGTTGTTTTTTTTTCTTGACCTCTCTCCAACAAAATGTAATGCTTCTTCCAAGGATTATCCAATCATGTTTGGGGTTGGGTTTTGGTTCGTTTAGGTTTCTTTGGTTGTTTTTTTTTTTTTTTGGATTATTTGGGGTTTTTTTGAGCGGTTCTTTTTGCAGAGGTTTTTTTTGTTTTGTTTTGTTTTCTTTTGGGGTGGGTAAAGGTGTGTAGATCTCTTTTAAGTTTGAGGTGTGGAGGGCTTGAGCAGGTTATCCTGATGACAAGTTTCCTTCAGAATTACTCTTTCAGTAAGCAGAATGTAAATCCAATGGGGGGAAGAAGGCAAAGCAATATCTTGTCCTTTGACTCCTACATTATTGTGTTTTTTATAACCTACAGGGTACTTTACTCTCCCCCAACCTTTGAATGTTACTTCAGTACTTCCCACTCTTCCTCTTAATCCCCCTGCCTCAAAAAGGTATATTTAGTTCTTCCCAATATTTTTGAGTATGGCTTTTTCCTCCATCTTTTGCTGAGAAGGGCAGGCTAGTTTACTATACCTTTTCACTCTGCCTGGGCTGATCTTTTTGAATGCTTTTTTTAAATACTCCTCACCCAAGCTGGTGCTACACTTCTTAACTGAGAGGAGGGTTGAGAGTGGTCTTTGTTTTTTCTTATTTTCATTTACCCAACTCCCAGCAGACTTCTGCCAGAGTAAGAGCTAGATCTGGTGCTGGCAAGAGTAACCTTGTGAAAAATATGAATCCTGAGGCAAGACCCTTGATTTAAAAATGGATGAAATGCTGTAGGGCTCATTGAGAGTTAGTTTTATCTGTGTTGTTGGGATGGGAAAAGTGACTGTGACCACCTTACCAGCTTTGATCACATAACCAAGCACCTGTCTCCAATTTGTTAGAGCCACTAAATCTGTGGTGTCACATTTAGAGATGAGGCAAGGGGTGAGGAAACCAGGCAGCAAGGCTGAGAAGGCAGATGTGAATCTGACCCTAGTCACGCAGCTTTGCAGAGGTCTCCTGGATTTGCTTGGGGTTGGCTTGGCTTGCTGTGTTTATATGCTCCTTCGGGAGGAGGTGGTGAAGAACTGCGCGGTTTTCTCCTTTGAGGATTATTTTCCCCTTTCCCTGTTCAGTAGTAATAGTGCAGTTCTCCTCTTGTGGGAGGGTGTTCATGGAGCACCGGAGAGAGCAACATATATTAGAGTATTTTATGGGTTTGGAAAATAGGCTGACTGGCTTCTTCCTAGTACTGTAACCTTGAGGCTACAGTAAACTGTACTAAGCTCTGCTTTGCATCCTTTCATGCTTTGTTTGCGTGAATATCAGTGCTACTTCCTGTGCACTGTTGCCAGCAATTTTATGTATGCCAATATAAATACCAACTTGAGCTTGGACTCTTCTCCAAGCACCTGGGAAAGTGCACTGAGCTGAGACAACACCAACCTGCCCCATACCCCAAGTAGATGCTGAACTGCATTCCTTGCCTATTTGCTTTTTAAAATCTAAGCCTGCATCTTGGATTCATCCACTCTGAGAGCCTCCAACCTGTAGTGCACATTGCAGCACACATCTGGTTAGTAGGTGCTGTCCAGTCATTAGAGAGTGACTTGGGAACCAAGGATTCCAAGATGGGAGTTGTGGTGAGGCAAGGGATGGCACTCCTCGTCATACATTGTTGTCTTTGGGTATACCGGGAGGTGACCATATGAGCTGCTACAGAATTACTCCTTTCCCAGAAGTGTGTAGCGTTTGTTGGAGTGCATCTTGACTGACCTATGCTGGAAAACAGCTACTTGATTTGCTGGGTTTGCACTAATTGAATCTTAAGGATGGGCAGATCATTAACAACAACAGCCCATCTGCATGGCCTGAGCACCTGTGTTTGCAGCACTTGGTGGTAGACTCTGGCTAGAAAGATGCAAATTGGTTCCCTTGGCCAGAGGCAGCCTAGTTTTGACAAAACTTTATTTTCAGTAGGGCTAGGACCTGCTTATGGTAGTTATGTTGGCAGTTCCAGCATCTTTCTAGTAGGGGGTGTATTGAAGCACAATTAGCTTGTCATATGCCAACATAGTTTCCCTGGCCATCTGTAGACCAAACCAAGAGAAGTATGCGGAGGGAGAGAGAGATAGTATTGTATTTGAGGATGTTTGTGCAGCACAGCTGTAACTCAGACCATAGCTGCCTCTGGTGCCAAGCAAAGTGCTCTTCATTCTTCTAGAACTAAGTGGTAAGTGTTTGGGTTGGGTAGATGGGTGTGGGGATATGAACTCTTAGGATTTGCTGTTGTCGTAGGCTTCCACAAATCAGTGTGTTTCACAGACAGTTTTTCTTCAGGTTTAAAAGTACGAGTCTGATGTCTGAACTTATTTGGATTAACCTTTGTTTCTGTCTCTTTTTGCTTTGGGCTGCCATCATTCTATGAATGTATCCATGAAAACAATTCTTAAAGCTCCTATTCCACAGCAGACCTGCCTCATTGTAACTTCTGATAAAATGTTTTGTAGGAGGTGAAAGAGAGTAACCACAAAACTAAGACTCCTTTGCCCAGGCTATTAATCCTGGAAAACAGTTGTTGAATCTTGCATACAAGGTTTAATCTGAATCTCACAGAAAGCTTTGTTCCCTGTACATGGATAAGGGTAAGTTGAGGGTCAGTAGTTCTGGATGACAAACAGTTGTATGTTATTAGTATATCAGCCGTGGTGAGTGAGGGAGGAGAGTGCTGTATCTTAGTGCTGTTACCCAGAGACACTGAAATTGTGTGAAGTATGGGCTTACCTCAGAGAACTTCGGTTACTTTGGTTATTGCTGCAGCAGCACATCCCTTTAGCTTGAAAATGACAGCTTATGGACAATTAAATTTTTCAAAAGTTGAGAGTTTCAGTGGGGAAAAAACCACCAGCACTTCCTGTTCTGGATGAAGATCTAGCAAGGAAAATGTATGTGACTTAACAGCTTTAGAGTGTAAATTGTGTATATACGAGTTATTCCTGAATCTCTGCAACTGGTTTTGTCATACATCGGTTGAAGTATGAAGATATTATCTACAAAAAGACTCCTACTAGAGGAAACCATGGTACAGGAGAAAAAGAATCATCCAGAAGAGAGATCCCTCATTTTTGGAAGCGGGAAGGGAGAGAATTTATTTTGTGTATACAGAAACTGGCTGAGTTTACATGATGCAGCTAATGGTTAAACCTGCCAACTAAATATGACTTATTGTTACAATTGAAACAAACTTATGTGATATGTTGTTAAATCTTGATGGTGCCCTCTGTCTAGTAAAAATTTGATTCCCCAAATTGTTTTATTCTCCCCCATGTTGTAATCCAGGGTCAGCTGCTATGCACAAAGTCTGTGTTTTGTAAAGTGTTTGCTGACTTGGATGTTTCTTTTGAATCTGCAACTGCTTCCTGATTAATTTGGCTAAAACCACCCCTGGTCTCTTGAGTTAAGATTTAGTCAAAGGTATGCTGTTATGCAGTTTACAGATGCATTCTCAGTGTTACAAGTTAAGTTGCAGGGGGAGCAAATTCTTTATAATAAGATGGTCCATTTTTAATCTATATCATTGCCCTTGTTGTACATCAGGAGCATGTTTTTGTTTTTCTCAAACTGTTTAGAAATACCGTTCAGAATAAACGTGCACTATTTGAGTTACGTCATTTACAGCTTGTCATGTGCGTTTTTTTGCAGTCCAGCTGTTTCCCTCTGAAATCAGATACAGAATATTCCTCAGATGTTTCCTAAACTGTGTAATACAGATTGCATATTGGGCTGGTATGATGAGTGCCAAGGGTGTCTCACAACTGAGGACAGTGAGATCTGTTTGTTTGTTTTCCCTGAAATTATGAGCCTTTTCTCAGAAATCCTCTGTATTGTGGGGTGGAGGGGAGCATAGGAAAAAGAACTGTCCTGGAATATTTTTGCATTGATTAATAAGCAGTCTTGAAACAAACAGACCAGGTGTCAAAAACTCTGTTTTGAGCTTTTTGGCTAAAAAATTTTAAGTTTTCAAATTAGCTTCTAGTTACTACAAATCTTGACAACAATCTTTGAAAAACTGGTCTGTACTTGTAAAAGTAACTGGTCTTAAGATGTAGCACATACTCTTCCATACTAACTTTTCTCAGATATTTAAGTAAAACTAATCTCTCTTCTTAACTGTTTGTCTCTTCTGTTAAAGCCATTTTTTGTCTGTAGTTTCATTCTGCTCCTCTCCTGCTTTGAAGTGCCATTTATGAAGTGATGAAGTTGCACTCTAGCCCACGGTATGGGGAAAAAGAAATGTTTCCCTAAGTTCTACACAGTATTCAGTTGAAGTTCCTCTGGAAACATATTTCTCAATAACGGAGTTGCTGCATTCATTAAAATAGTGTGAAAAAGCAAAGCTCAGGTTCTGAAACTTGTCTATAGTCTTGAGCTGCTGTGACCAGCTGTCTTCCCTGACCTCTGCTGGAGGGCCAGGAAGGCACAGCTGGAGACGAACTGCTTGCTACCAGGATTGCAGCCTTTATCACTCCAGCCTTGCCAGCAGCTGCAGAGTCTGGAAAACTTCTGCTGTGCTTAAACTGCTGCAGCTCTTCTCCAAACCACTCAGCTTGTATTGATCTCTGTCATGTTTCTTTCCTTCTCCACCCTCAGCCCAGTCACCTCTCAAACAACTTGTACAGTTCTAGTCAATTCAGTTACTCCTGTACAGAAGAACTAGCAGACCCCTGATCATTTGTGTTGCCCATTCCCCAAGCTGTGCCGGTTCTACAGAGAGTTCCATTCCCCTCATGGCATTCAAAGGGTGCCTGTAATGACTCAAGGTGTGTTATTTATCTCTTAGTTATAACAGTTTGCTTTGTTAGTGATATGATTACTTAAAGAACCAATCCCAAAAGTGAGTGGTAAGTCATTCACTTTTTGTGAAGAAGTGGGATTGTTGGGTTTTTTCCCCCACAATGTGTACATCACTGTACTTACCTGTGCTGGAAATAATTTGCTGTTACAAAGCCCAGTCGCTCAACATTAGAAGGTTCACCTGTCACTCATTCCTAATACTTTTTCACCTCACTCTACTTCCTTTTCTAAAACAGTGCTGAGGAGTACAGACCCCAGCATGAATCTTTGACTGCACTGCTGACCATCCACTACTGTGAAAACTGATCTTTTATTCTATGCCCTGTGATTCCTGTCTTTTAATCAGTTTGCTGTTCCTGTGAGAATACTGTCCTCTGATCCTGCAGTATCTTAGATTACTTAAAATATCCCTGTCCAAAACCTCTAATGTGAAGTCCTTTTGAGCATCTACCAAACCAAGCTGTCAGGTGAGTGTTGTGATCTGTTTCTGGCAGTATTACTTTCCTTACCATAGGGGTTCTCCAAATCTATTCAACCCATCTAACCCAGATACTTTGTATGGGGCAAATGACTTGCCTTATCCTCTTCTCTTGCCCCTGAAGAGGCATCAGTTCAAATAGATAATGGAAAGGTTACTCTATCCCTCTCTTTTTATTCTGCCTTCTTTCTTCCTCCCAGTGCTTCAACACTGTAGAAGCATTCAGTTTTAATTAGCTCTATCATGTCATACAGACTAAGGACAGTACTGCTCAATGAATTACTGATTCCAAAACTCACTGCAGCCAAGAATTCAGGAAAAACAAAAAGAGGTTCAAAAGATTGCACTCAAGTTCTTGGTTAAGACTATCTGCAATAAAACTGCAGAAAGTCTTTACCTGTCACACTAACAGCAAATTATCTCCTCTGTTCAATGTAAGGCTTTTCTAAGTATTTTATAAAAGCTGCGTGTTTTGGCTTAAGCATTTTGCAGATCTATATTCTCAAACCGAAAAAGGCTACTGACTCTTAGCAGGTTTCTGTTGTATGTGATTTCACCTGTGGAGTTTTACTGTTGCTGGATTTTTGCCACTGTGTTTCAGACATGTAACCCTCTACTGGTATTGACTATTTATGAGCTCTAACACTCTAGAGCATAACAGGGTTGCAGAAGGTAAACTTGGTTTTGCTGCTTTGGACAGGGGGTGCCTTTTTAGTGAAAAGCTTCACCAAGAAAGCACACTACCCTTTGAAAGAGAACTCAGTTTATACTGGAATAAATTGATGGAGCAGTGGTATTTCAGATTTTGTTTGCCTTACATTTTAGTTGTGTCATACCAGAACTAAAGGTTAGGAAAGCCAAAAAAAGTGCATTTATGTTTATACTTTACACTGTGAAGCTGATATTTATAGTAACTTCAGATTTCTCTGCAAAAGCTGCTTGGGCCTTAACTTTCTTCACAGCTGGCAAAATGGGTCTTCCACTTCTTGTCAGCTGCAAAGTTATTTTGCAAGCAGCAGCTATTCAAAATAAAATGGTTTGGTTTTTTTGAACATCTGATTTCTGCTGATTAAATGAGTCATAGTAGCAGAGTTTTTGGACACTGCTTCAGAAACTTGTCCCTGCTCTGCATTGTATTTTAGGAAGGTGTATGGATACAAGATGCTTTCTGGGAAAAAAGGCATCTACGTTTTCCACCAAGCCTGAACATCACAGCTCTGCCCTTTTAGGCTGTGTCAGAAAGAAAAGGCTGTGCAGGCTCCATTATCACCCACAGGTTAGCAGAGGTACCATGAGAAAGTTGGGGCTGTTGAGGCTGGAGAAGAGAAGGTGGGTGGAGACCTCGTGGCAACCTTTCAGTGTCTGAAAGAGGGTACAGGAAGTTGGAGAGAGACTCCCTCAGGAACTGTAGTGGCAGGACAAGGAGTAATGGGTACAAATTGAAAGAGGGGAAATTTTAGGCAAGATACTAGGAATAAATGCTTTACTATGAGGGTGGTGAAGAACTGGAACAGGTTTGCACAGGGAGGTCGTGGATGCCCCAACCCTGGCAGTGCTCCAAGCCAGGTTGGGCACCCTGTTCTTGGGGGAGGTGTCCCTGCCCGAGGACGTTGAAACTGGATGAGCTTTAAGGTCCAACCCCTTACCCGTCTAGGATGTGCTCGTAAAATACGGTTTGTGCTTGTAAGACACATTTGATAAGAGTTCCAGAGAATATTTATGTCAGGACATCTGTGGAAGGGCAGGGCTGGAGGGGGGAAGCTCCCTTATTACAGCTGGTGCTTGAATTGAAGGAAGCACAAACCGAGGTAGTGGGGAGTCGGTAATAACCCAGAGTCCCTCATTCAGGGGCTGTGAAACAACACTTTCCTTAAACTGATTTAACCCGTGCGGGAGGCGGATGAAGCGCCCCCCTCCCCTGCACTGAGCGTGAGCCCAGCGTGTGACACAGCCTCGTGTAAAAACACCTCTTACGGGAGCAGCCGCGGCACACACCTCGGCACACCTCGCTCACAGCCAGCGCTTGGATAATCCCTACGCAGCTCCCCAACCCTGTGCAGAGCGCTGCCGGCCGCGGCGCAGGGCAGCGTTTCGGTGCCGGCAGGGCGAGATGTGCACCTCAGACACACACACAGACACACGCACTGAGCGCCCCGCGCTGCCTCCCTCACGCCGGGCCCGTGTCCGGCGGTGCCGCGCGGCCCCTTTAAGAGCCGCGGCGCGCCCCCGGCCCCCGCGCCGTGCCCGCCGCGCTCATTGGCCGGCGGCGC
>VWZG01009926.1:103355-149492 GCA_013396735.1 Grallaria varia | reverse complement strand
CACAAACTCCTCAATGTTCTCACAGTATTGGTTAGTAGCAGTATCATTACTGAGCAGCTTACATAGGGATTAGCAAGGACCACGGGTGACTGCATTATAAAGCCATTTATATCAAAGTCAAGAAAAAGGGGAAAGTTGTATTCCTACATTGGTCTTAGATAGTTCCCCAGAACACAACTCCCCCCACACAGAAGGACTGTTAGGATGAAAGCTGGGCACGGAGCCATTGTTTATATTAGTATGTTCCCGAAGCTAACAAAACAAAGTGATAAGCGATGCAATGTGTAATAAAACTGCCTTTCTCGAACCTCACGTTTGGGCAGCCAAAAAGGTTATGGCAGTTCTTCAAGGTGGTAGTCTACAGAGATTTAAAAACGTATACCCATTTTAACTGAAGGAATAAAATTTACATTATTAGTTCCCACATTTAAGAGACGGGGAAATTTGATGGAAATTAAAATGAACAGACTATTTTAACCATACTTTACAAAGACTTCAGTATATAGTGAGATAAAGTGTATAACGGACAGAAAATTAGTTTATTGCAGGAAAAAGCAGAACTGAGATCAAAAGCAGGCATATACAACTAGGAAACATTCACAGTGTTGGAAGTTTTAGTCTGTAAAAGGATAACAGGGTTTTTTTCTGAAATTTTCTACGAGATCCTCAAATTGAAAAAAAAACCAGTAAAACTGCAAATCTACAAAAAGAAAAGGAACAAATCAGTTTAATGGTAGGAGTTTGTAAGGACAGAAGCTGTGAGAGGTATTCGAAAAGAAATGGTTGAAACTGAGAAAAAGGTATGCTGTTATCCATCTTTCAACTAATTGTAGTGCAAATCTCATCAACAAAAGTCCTGAATGAAAGACACCCAAGTAAATAGTTCTCACATAATCTATTCTCTTCTCTCAATTTTTTTTTAATATGAAGACAGTCCTGTCACCTGATGTGTATGCATATTCATTGCATATTGCTCTGATTCAGATCCTACTATTCACAAACTACACCAAATAGGTGTGACAGGCTGTCCCTGCTAGCCAAGCATGTCTTCCTCTTCATAAATCCATGCTGGTTACACTCAATGACTTTCTTGCTCTTGCCTGGAAATTTTTTGCTGCATCACCTTTCTCAGGATGAAGATGAAGCTGACAGGTCTGTAGTTCCCTGGGTCCTCTTTCTTGCCCTTCTTGAAGATAGGGCAGTCACTGGCATTTCTCCAGTCCTTGAGCATCTCCATCAACCACTGTGGTTTTACAAAGATTATGAAGTGGTCTTGGCAACAACAAAACCCAGCTCCCTCTGTGCTTGTCGGTGCATCCCATCAGAGCACAGGGCTTTATGTATGTCCAGTTTTCTTATTTATTTTCTGACCTAATCCACTTCCAGAAAGTGTACATCCTTGTTTCTCCAGACTTTCACCCTGATCTCTGAGCCCTGGGATTTCTGAAAGCTGATCTTGCTAGTAAAGTCTGAGGTGAAGGCGCCATTCAACACCATAGCCTTTTCCATGCCCTTTGTCACTGGGGCCTCCACCCCATTTAGTATTGGCCTCAAACACTACTCGGTTTCTCTTTTGTCGCCCATGTACTTATAGAAGTCCTTCTTACTTCCCCTGACATCCCTGGCCAGATTAAATTCCACTTGGGTGTTGGTTTTCCTAAGTGTATTTCTGCATGCTCGGTCAGTGTCTCTGTATAGCTCCCAAATTACCTGTCCCTACTTCCACTCTCTGTAGAATTCCTTTCTGCTGTGGAGTTTTTCCATGTTTATCCATGCAGGCCTCCTAGAATTTTTCCTCCTAGACTTCTTGCTCAGTGGGGTGGACCACTCTTGAGCTCAGAGAAGATCACCGAATATTAACCGGCAGATATTGGAGTGATTGAATTCCCACATGACAACCAAGACCTGTGAATGTGAGACTGCTTCTAACTGTATGTAGAAGTCATTATCAACCTACTCATATAGTATCCTTAAAGCAAGATCTTAGCTGATCTCATTTTCCTTTCATGGGTTTCACAGCTCATGTTCTGCTGCTCCTTAGTTCATAGAACAGTCATGTTTTCTCTGTGATGTACTTCTTCCTTCTCTATTCTCTACCACATTTCAATCACCAGTTTTCAAGTGTAAAGAGTCTAATTTTTCACTGAGATAAAACAGAATAAAGATGATGCTTAAACATATTTCCATTCTTTGAAAGACTTAAATCAGCTCAGCTGTTTCTATGAAGCAGAAATCTCACCATATTCATAACTGCTGATTACTGTCAGAAAGTACAGGAGAAGAGCATAACACTATTGTTGACATTTCCATTCTTCATTTTATTTTTTGTTGTTGCTGTTTAAGTGAAAACACAACATGATAACACAAAGAGTTTTTGGAAAACTAAACATAGTTCTAAAATGACTACATTAATAAAATGCCCCAATTATTTACTCATTCAGAAAGCAGACCACAAGATACTGCGGAGTAGAGACTAAATGAAATCTCTGCTTACAAAAGAAATTAATGGGGCTGTATTCTACAATATCCTAGCACTATTAGAAAAATAGCATTTCTGATTTGATTTATTGACAGAAACATTTGCTGCAGCAAAATTCTCTTTGTTTCTAACCAGCTCCACATCATGTTGTTTTGGAGATAAAGCATTGTTTATAAATAACTTACCTCTTGTTCAGCATGTATACTGTAATGGTCTAAATGTGTTTTTATACAACAAAAAATATTTGATGTAAATCTTTAAGGGAGTACTTCTTTCTTGTCCCTTATGAGAAAAAATTAGTTCTCCTAATTAATCACAAAGAATTTAATCTACAACCACATGATCAGAATCTAAATGTTTACAAGCATGGTAAAAAAAGAAAACACACTCCATTGTACAGGAATATATTATAATAATGAGCTATTACTTTATTAGAAACAAAATAATATTACTATTTGCAACAATATCTAAAGCTGTATATAAACATAATTTCACATACAAAACTTAAGTGCTACATATTTTTACCACACATTGTAATATTTATTTCACTTGAGAACAGAAAATCTAAAGAAAAAATGAACCCCTTTATTCTGGAAATTGTAGACTTTCCCAATGACTCATTGATAATAGTGTTTGGAATCCCACTTACCCCAGAAAAGCCTTAATCACTTCAGTGATTCATGTCCTAAACAGCACATAAAATAATGAGAAAATCTGGCAGCACATCAGATTGTTGCATTAATCTGCATAAATCAGATTATTAACAGCATGTCACATATCCCTTCAAAATCTGATAGATTAAGGCATGGCTATATAAGTGCACTCCTAAGAGGTACAGTGAAAATTAATATGGATCATACAGTAAAATAAAAATAGCAGAGTCAGAAAAGCTGAAAACTTACTATTTGCCTATAAGTCTGAGAATACAAATAATCACAGTGCACATTTAATCTGAATACATAATTTCCTGGCAATGAAACAGAGAAAGCAACAAACTACTTTTGTGGTGTATTAAAGACATACAGCCTGTACTGTTAAGTACAATTCTTTTGTACAATATATATTATCACTGAATATACCATAGCTAAATGTTATCTAAGGAAAATTTCATTAGCATTTAATCTTATCACTTTATTTCTACAACTCAGATTTAGAGAGAAAGCTGGATCTTCATGCTTTTTGCTAAATCACGGGTAAACTGATGTGTTAGGAAAAAGAACATAAGTAAATGTGATACTTTAAAAACACAAGTTCTCTCTTCTCAGACACTGTGGGGTTTTTTTAAGGCAATAAAGGAAAACATGCTCCTCTGCTACTGGAGGCATTATTCCTTTGTTTTACTTATTATCCCAGAAAGATCAGAGGAAAAGCTTTTACTGAGTATCAGGGGATTCAGTAGGTAAATGATTATGGACTTGAAACTTGTCTTTTCAAACATCAAAAAGGGTTCCAAATGAGCTGGAGTCTTATGTAAAAAACACATCATCACAACATGAATGTTTTAGTCAAGGAAGTTAAATTATTTTGTATTAATACTTAAATAAACCCTTTCCTGCACTTCTAGCAAATGTGCCAAGTAATTTCAGAAGCACAAAGTTACGGAAGGTCTGAGGTTGAAAGGTACCTCTGGAGATGATTTAGTCCAAAGGACTCCAAACACTTTTGATTAGGTATCCTTACCACTAAAAAATGTTTGAGCAGGAGTCCCAAATACATGTGCGTCTATTTGTATTGTACTACTGTACTTTATTGATATTGTATAGACACTATTGACAAAAAGGTATAAAGACAAAGGTCCTCATGCACTCTGCAGTCAAAGTCTTTTCTCTGGGAAGAAAACTCTACTGACTGTAATGATTCTTCCTCTGCTACTCAGAGTTTTAAAGAACTTGTAACCTGTGACAGTTAAAGTCATGAGCAGTCGCATGTGTGTACCTAACCTCCAAGCAAGCTGTTGAGTCACCAGATAAAGCAGAGGTGACATTCAGATTAAGATTATGGAAGATTGTGAAAAAGCAAGCTATGATGCAAAGTTTAGTTTTTGCAGCCAGAGTGAGGCAACAGAAGTTTTTACACAAGAACAGACATAGAAAGAATTTGATCTTAAAACAACAACAACAAAAAACCAATTCCAAAACACTCTAAACAAGTCTAAAAAAACTATCAATGACCACTATCCTGTATTTTCCTATTATTCCTTCCATTCCTATTTTTACTTTGATATCTGTTTGCTCAGGTCTCATCTTTGGGTGTATTTGATTGTCAGAAATCCAATCACAGGAAATTAAAATCCTAAGAAAAGCTCAAGGAGAAAAGACACTTATCCTTCAGAATAAGGGAATATTTTCTTTTTTTACTTCCTCTTCAACTGAGGTTTTATACATTGTGTAATTTTACAAGGGTTATATTGTTTGATAAGAAAATGTTACACACTTCAGTACAAGAAAGAAGATCTCAAAAGTGAATTATAGGGAGAGGTCTTCTTTATGCTGTTTCATGAGTATGATTACAGAAAAGACTATTATAGATTTCAAAATACAGCTAGTGATTCACCTCTCTCTGTCCCTTTCCATGAATTCAGAGGAGAGCAAATATGTGACTTCCATGCACTTCTAGAGGAGAAGGAGCAGAAGAAGGGGAAGGGGAAAAGAAAGAAGAAGAAGAAGGAGAAACGCTTACTCTGAGACTGGTGAGAAAGCATTTATTAAGGAAGACTATTTTCAGGAAGAAGACAGATGGAAAAGAAGGAAGAATGTATACCTTGCACACAGAGGTTTAAAAGGTAAAGATTGATCTCTTTTGCATAATGTATCATTTGAGGGAAATATAAATTTGAGTATTCATGAATTTAAAAAAAAACCTGCTAAAATTTATATACAATTACAGTTAATTAACAAAGGTGCATTGCTTCTGGCCAGTACCATTTTCTAGATGCCTAACTATAGTGTAATTCCCATCTCATTAACAATTTTAATTTATATCTCCTTCAGTTTCCCTCAAAGTAACTAAGTAACAAAGTAACTAAGAACAGAAAAAAGTACAACAGAGACTCCAAGTTCTTATCTTGAGTTATGCCGAGGAATCTGTCTACTGCTGGGGAAAAAAAGTATTATAATGTTTCCCAGTAGGTATGGACAAATACGTTGTATATTCATACACTGTTGTTTGTTTGAGGTTTTTTTAAATCTGTATCTGACCACACTTGCTATCCTTATCTAGGGTAAGCCTTTCTGAGACAAAGACTTTTGAAACAATTATTTAAAGAAGATTCCTATTTTATTAATGTTAATAGAGTTTATTTATACTTTATTAGTATGTTTTTGTATTTAAAATGTAAGTAATGGCAGAGGCTACTTGGGAAAAAAAAAAACAAAACCAACTTATTTGCAGCTGGTGTAAACTGTCAAAAGTCCCTGCCAGAGTTTATCACAGCATGGTCATTCATTTGTTCCAGACATCAACAAAGAAAGAACAGCCTTTTCAGTAGAAATATTACAGAACTATGTCACTATTACTATTATCTTGTGGGTTCCTACCAGTCCTGTGCACAGTCTGCTATTTCCTTCTTAATACTGATATTGTACATGTACATTGGGACAACACCATCCATCCTTTGTGATAATGTTGGCACTTGATCAGAAATAATTTGGATGTAGGTGGAGAAATGACAGTAGGGCTTATTTAATATTTTTAGTTTGTAAAGGCAGAGGTTGGAACCAGCTTTTAAAAGAAACAATACAAAATAGCCTATAAATATGTGAAAGTGACTTAAGCACAAAAGCTGTGGTTTTCATCCTGTTGATGTTCAGCACCATTAGACTGAAGTGCAGTACCATTACACTCTGGTAAGAGCAAACAGAAAGATTAATCCTTACCTCGAACAACGTAGAACATAAATAAAATGAAACTTGACTGAAAGAAAAATTTGAAGAACTCTGCCCCATCAGCTCCAAAGCTGAACAATTATTATTGACTATCATAGTATTAATTTTTCTTAGCATTGAAGAAAGCCACATCAGTGAATATATGAAAGAAATGGTCCATATTTCTCATCTCTACCATCTATTACTGTAATTTTCAGCTCCTGCAGTTCACAAATGGTCAACAATATGTCAGAATGGCATTTGTAATGACTGAAGTGAATGAAATTTGCTTCTAAGTGCAGTGAACTAGTCATTTCTAGACCTTGCACACTCATATCTCATCCACTATATTTATGCTGCATGTGTGACTTGTTAGATAACAGAAATTTTCAGAGAGACATCCACTTTAGGATGAAATGAACTGTGTCTTAAAATAACCCATTCTGCTAAATTAGGTTAAATGAGTTTCATTATTTGTATCCAAAGTTACATTTGAAGTCTGAGCAGCATTCATGGAGGCAGAAAACTTGGGAGACTGAAGAAAAGACAAAATGAATATTTCCATTCAATTAAAAGTAAGTGATAAATACTACTATTATAGTAAATAGTTATTACTTAGTAAAAAGCTTTTCTAACTACATTCTATTTTTCTGCTCATTGCTCTGTTACTGGCTGACATCTAGGAGACCAAGGTTACACAACCCATTCCTTTCTGACCCAAGGTATAAAAACATTCACCCTCCTTCATAGAGGGATATATATAACTAATATTTAGTTATCTAAAAACACAATATAGAGTTCTACTGTAATTTACTATTAATAGTGCTTCATTCCTTCACTTTCTCCCCACAGATAAATATAGACAGTACTGTCAGGAAGTGGCCTTGAATAACTCAAGAATTTTGAAATAGGTTACTGAATCCATGACTTTCAAAGTTGACAAGATTCACTCCTGATACTTAAAAATACTTACATCTGATTCTCTGACAGAACCGAAAAGGACTTTAGAGATAGCAG
Source organism: Grallaria varia (assembly GCA_013396735.1). NCBI lineage: Eukaryota > Metazoa > Chordata > Aves > Passeriformes > Formicariidae > Grallaria > Grallaria varia. The sequence continues at coordinate 142,133 of VWZG01009926.1, read as the reverse complement.
TATCTGTAAAAAGTTAGGGTTATGTAAAGAGCCTTGCAAAAAAACTATCATAAAAAATTTCAATCTATGAGTTCTGAATGCTGACATAATTTATAAAATCCTTTTAATTCCTCTGTATGTCTCTATTTTACCAGCTGCAATTCATCTGCTATAAACACATGCATTGAGTATTTCTGAAACGAGGTATAGTATTCTGTGTATCAGTTCTGCATTCCATATCAACTGATGCAAGAATACTGGCTAGGTGAGGATAGGTGTCCTTATTTATATAGTGACCTAGAAATTTGCTACATGGATGCTTTGAATGCCATGGGATCTTCAAGAGTCATAGGAAATCTCCTAAATACCAATCCCAGAAGATCATTGCCGCTCAGAAAAGCAGCGAAATATGTACCAGAGACAAATAAATAAGAATTTCCTTATTAGCTGGAACTCTCTCTTTACTTTTGGGGTTACTGAATAAAAAGGTATTTTTCTGAGGTTGACTTCTCTTTTGTAAGTCAAGCCCATAAGTGAAGGAATGAAGAAAGTTTAATGCAATGACATTATTTATCCACACTGGAGTGTTTCAGTCCTACAAACACATGGTAACCTCATCTTCTAATTCACAGGGGAAGGAGGAAATAGAAATGGTCTCTCAACACCTATCTAATTTTCAGTCTGGAAATTACAGCAAGAACACCTTTTTTTTTCTGTTCAATACCAGAAGTTTTTCCAAGGTTTTGTGCAACGCAGTGTATGCTGGATAGTTTAGGCACACCAAGTAACTGGACAAACACTCTCTTTTGTGTCACAGGTGTGGGATCCAATCACATCAATCTAGATTGTGATAATAATCATGATAGCCTTAGATCTGTTACCTCCTAACACTTCTGATATTCTTCTGTCAAAGCAAGTTGGCAGTTTATGTTAAGCGGTACACCAGTGACTGATTTTATCTTTTTCACCTACCAGAGAAGACAATATCAAAAGAATCTGAGTGCCAATATGCAAGGGGAAAAAAAAAAAAAAAAAAAAGTCTTAAAGTGAAACTAACTGGGTTTTTTTGAAAAATGAATCTAAACCAACACCAACAAAAGAGCAGGGCAATGGCTCTATCAAGTGATTAGTGAGGGGCAGGGACTGGGGTATGTGTAGTATGGGAGAGAACACAAGGTGATGCAAGGATCTCGGTGCTAATGCAAGATGGGGAACTGATTCCTAGTTTAGGACAGTAGGGTCAGGCCTAAGAGATGCTGTGGGATTTGGAATTTAACTTATTTTACTCTCATGAGTTATGTGACAGCAAAGTGTTGGGACTGTGGATGCTGGAGACATAGTTCTGCATGTTGATGTCTCAGCCTGGCAATGCATCAGGTATTGCTATGTTTCTTAAGTGTCAATGTTGCCTGCTGCTAACGATATTTCCTCAGTATGGAAGGTATTACCAAGACAACTACTGATGGCTGGACATCAAAAAATTCCACCTTAACATGAGGAAGAACTGCCTTACTGTGCAGTGACTGAGCAGGTTGACAAGAGAGGTTGCAGACTCTCCCTTACTGGAGATATTCAAGAACCATCCAGATGAAATCCTGTGACGTGCTCTAGTATGACTCTGATTGAGCAGAAAGGTTTGACCAGATGACCCCACTGTGCTGCCTTCCAACCTTACCCATTCTGTGGTTCTGTGAGTTGTTCAAGAGAAAAGGTCAAATCAGCTTTTTTATTGACTGTTCTAGCAAACAATCAGACATTATGAAATTTTAGTTATAAATCTTCCATTTTCCACATTTCACTGTTTTGGTGGCTATAAATTGAAAATATGCAGGAACCTTAATAAAGCCAACCAATTCAAGTTTAGTTTGTTTCATTAGCTTCTCCAACACTTTATAACTCACAATATAGGAATCTGAATTTTAGGATATTTTCATGTTCGTTGAGCTGTAATATTTTAAGACCAGCACTTTACTACTTTACTTCCAAAAATGATTGCCTAATACCCAAAGAGGCCATACAAAAAGTACCCAAGCTGATATAGAGAGTGGTAGTCTACAAACACTTCTCTTTTACTGCTTTAAAAACAAATAGGAACTGGATGTGCCTATACTAGTACTCTGAGACCACCTTCAGTGGACAAAATTTACTGTTGGTAATAATATTTCACTACTTGCTTTTGTGCTTTTAAACTAAAAGTTTTTCAAATCTCACTTTTAGTTAAATGAATTATCAATCTATATATTTAATGCCGAACACATTAATTTACTGCTTTGATCTTTATGATACTTTACTCAATGTCATGGGAATATGTGTGTACTCTTTGGCAAATAATATTATAGATTTCACTCTCCTTCCCCATTTTGATGGTAATACTAACATGTAGCCCACACATTGACTTCATAAACAGTGGAGCAATCAAGAATACTCTCTGTATGGTAACAAATGTTCATCAAACATGAAACTTGCCTCTTCAGACTGAAAATTTCCTGAATTCAGATGAATGAGGAGAATAGTGAAAAATTAATATACAGAATCTGGAAACAAAGATATTATTTGATAAGAAGAGAGGGAGAAGACCTTGAATATCCAAGTAACCTGTTAGACTTAAAGTAAGGGGAAGAAGAAGACGGAACATAACAACAGTGACTGAAGTTTTAATTATCAGATGTCAAAGGACATTTAAAAGCAGAGGGGGAAAAAAAAACAACAACCAAACCTAAGTATAAAGCTGTATTTCAAGGTATTGTGTATTTCCAGAGAGCAAGCAGGGAAACAGTATCTCATAGGACACAAAATGTGGTCAAGATGATCCAAAGGATTGCAGATATTTTATGGGAGGCAGAAGAGGAAGTAGATCCTCATTAAACAGAAGGGGCAATGAAAAGTGTATCATGAGGCCTTGCTGCCATTAAAAGACAATAAATGATGCATTTATTACACCTTGTTTTGTCACACTAAGGAAAGCTTGAACAGACAAATTCTTTTGTACTGTTTGGAAGGCAAGAAAGGTAAGAAACAAGTAGTAGACACACCCCTCATGTTAGACTCAGTCTTTGCAGGTTTTGATACCCAGTAACTTCACTCACACTCTGATATAATGCGCATATCACCATGGTATGAGCTCATGTCTTTAAGAAGGCTAAGGTAACAATTGTTCACATGTCACATAAGCCCTCGTAACCATTTGCTATCCTTATGTTTGGCTAGTTACAGTACACAGACCCATCAAATGGCACAAATTCATTTTTCTTTAGCTTTCTAAAATACCACATAAAATATTGCAGAGTACATTACATGTAAAATTTTAACATAATGTTTATGGAAATTCAGAGTGCAGAGAAATTAATGGCTTTATTAAACTTGTTAATACAGAAGATACGTTTGTTTTAGATGAAAATAAAAACACAGAAATATTTCAATCACTGTTTTAAATTTTCATCAGTTTATTAAATCTTTTATTATGTCTAGAGATTCTTCAGCAATCTGAAATGAAATGGCCTACCTCTGAGGTGCTATTAGGATAAGAATAACTTACAGAATAAGCTTTACAAGACGTGTAGAATCAATCATTTTTACTATTATAAGCAAGACAAATTCCCATTAGAAACTATGCTACACTTACAAGCATCTATTTGAAATTTTTTATATACTTGGTGTGCCCAACATAGCAGCACTGTGTCTCAAATTACTTGTGTAAATCTAATTGATTAAATAAATTCACACTTAAATTGCTATTCAATTACTTACTCTTCTCTTCAGCAATTTTACAATCTTGAGCATATAGCAGAACAAGAATATAATTAAAGGGCTTTTTCATTAAAGAAATACTTCTCTGCTGGTAGATCACCTGGGTTTTCTCAAGGTATTCAAACTACAGCAAAGAGGTTAAGATGGAAAACTGAAAAAAATATAAATATTTGGTAATACACAGAAGGAGCTAGGGCTTATCATGTAGCAAATACAGAGAATTTGTGTTTACCTCATATGACCATACCTTACAGATTCAGTCATAATGTTTATTACATATTATCTGTGATCAACAAGGTCTATATACATTTTTGTGATTTTTTTGAAATAATTCTCAGTTTTAAAAAGGCAATAGTTTCATATAATTACATATCTGAATGAGGCATAGCTAAAATCAAGCTGAAAAAATAATTTCCATATACGTACATAGAAATGAAAGGTAAAGCATCTCACGGCCAATTACATGTCACACTGGTAAATTACTCTAAATCCAAACAAAGCAGTGGAACAACCCCTTGGCAAGGATCAGAACACAATGAAGAAATATTAGTATGAAATTATGTAGAGATACTGATTATTGATATTTTAAGTTTCTCTATGGAACTATGGACCCACAATACTAGAGATCCTATGAACAATAACTTTCATTCATAGAAAACTGACAAAGTAGGAAAGTATCATCTATTTTGATTGATAAGAAACTTGAAGCAGGGAACTACTACCTGTCTTCTTCAAGTCTGTGCAAAACTGAACATACAGCACAGATCAATTAATCATTAAGACAGTGCTTTGATCAAGACAACCACATCCACTTTCTTATATATATATCAAGAAACTTGTTTCAGCTTGAAGCTGCAATAAATCTTGCTAAAGTGAGATGTTAGTCCTCTGAGCACAGACAGATTGTCTTTTCCCCACAAGCAAACAGTCTGCTTGCTCTGCATTTCCAACTTCCTGCTTAGCATCGCTTAGAGTATTTTCCCAAAAAGCTCTGCTACCTAGAGTAAATGTGGAGAGGGAACACTGGCCCTGCTTCTGCCTGTGGGCAAAACAAACTATTCCAAAGAACAGCTTGACTCTGCTACAACTAGGTGGATAAGCTAATTCACTTTTTTCCCACCTTTGCAATTTTCAAGAAAGTTTGTATATTATATGTACTGCTCTTTTAGATGTGCCTACACAGTTAAAGACTCCATACTGCTTTCTGCATTTGACTTTCTGTATTTTCTTTTAATGGAACATTTATGGTGTATAAATATTTCAGTTAACTCCAGGAAGAGTGAAATAAAACAGCCCTACATATGGAATATGACTTTTTCCTCCTAATTAATGAAAGCGACATACTTATGGATTTCCATATTCCCTGAACTAGAGTATTCATTCTTTAAATATGATCAATACAAAAGAAAGTCAACTCAAAAATCGTTCTACAAATTTACAATTGCATTCTCTGCAATTTTAATCGTTAAATACAAACTAGCACAAAATTATCAAAATTTTGTTAGAGATCTCCAAAGACATTTCAATTTTCTAAGATAGCATATATTAATTCTCTAATTAGCAAATATCCTAATTTGTTTAAGCTAATAGACACTCAAAATAAAACTTTAAAGCAAATTTAACTTTTGCTTAAATAAACTTGCTGAAGAGTATAAAGACTTCTTTTGGTTTTGAATCGCTTTGCAAACAGTACAGACACTTATAAGAAGTCTGGATTTTAGACTAGTAACAGATTTAATGGTACAGCATTTAATCTGGGACTTTGGCTAGACTTGTGTATTTGAATCACACCTGACTTCTGCTCAAAGCTTTTATATTGTAAATCTGCTTTGGGAAATGATGGGTTCAGGGCTTTCATATGTTACTCTGAGGGAAAGGTTTATTATCTTCAGTGTTATTGGTTACCTTGACATTGTGATGTACCAGCATTTTTTTTCGAGACCAAACAAATTACCCTTGGGTATGATCTTATCTGACTGTTAGACAAATCTTGGAAAAGGATTACTGAGGCTATTAGGAATGATGGCTCTGTTCTACAAAGTTTTATCTGGATCATACTCATGCATCACCTATATGCATCTGAAGAACTTGCACTGAAATCTGGACTACCTGCAAATGGGATACCACTCTATTAAAATTTTCTTCTGGAAGTTGTAGTTCTTGATTCATAATATAATAATACAATTGTTTTACCATTACATATTTTTAATGAAACCTGTTGCAGACAAAAACATAGACCTAGAAATAAACTCTTGTATGAAATCTTGCTTATTGAAAAAAATTCCAAAAGATTCTTATTGCAATTTAGTGTGCTTTAATTTTTTTCACATATCTAAGAAAGATGATTTTACTATTGGGAATGGAACATGAAGTCATCTGCATTTACATATTGCTTTTCTGCACCCTTATTTCAACAACTCTTTATGAACCAGAAAATGCGTATGTCCAAATGGTATGGAGGAAGATCTTACAAGGTAGCCTGAAAACATAAGCATCTTCTTTATCTTCGACGTTACATCCTCTTTTCTTATCTTCGTGAACACAAAAAATATGTAAGTTTTAAGAAGATGACAAATTTCCCTCTTGAATAAGTAAAAAATGGAGGGAATTATAAAACCCTAAAAGATCTACTCATAATTTTTCATCTCAAAACAGGGAACTGAAACTTATATACAGAAGAGGAATGTGGTTCCTTATCAGAAAGAGCCATTTAGCTAGGACCCAAACTGCAAAGTCATTTCAGGTCAAAGCAAAACATTTTAATCATCACTCAACAAATTGATTAGCAGTCAGCACTGACTGAGAAACTCAGTGATCTTTTTGCCTCAAACGCCATTTAGTAATTGGACTCCCTCTTATTTTACAAATCTCATCAATCATGAGAACCATGATGAAATCTCATTTTTATTTCTTTTCACGTAAAAAGTATTACACTACTGTATTCCACTGAGATTCTGCCAAGTAAACCTGACCATGTGCAAACATAAATGCACCAGTAGAAAAAGTGAGATATAAGCTAATAGCTAGAGCCCGAATACCCAACAATAAATCCTCACTTACTTCAAGTCTTTTTTTAGCCCCCACTTATGCCATTGAAAAAGGATAGATCACCAAAAGCAGGAAAAATTACCCACTATTAAGTTTCAGGTTGATTATGCAAGAAGCTCAGCCTTTCTGAAGTTGAGGATTGCAGCTGCAGCCTGCAGTTTTGTCAGCAACATCTCATACTTGCTTGTTTCTATGGTAATCACGGAAATGGTGGTGGTGAAATGGTAAAGCACCATGGAACTCTTTACCTTCTTGCAGGATGGCCATATTAATTAATCAGCAGTAGCCATGTTGCTACTCAGCAATAGTCAAAAAACTCATTCTGACCAAACTGACTGAGACACCTGTTAGAAGGGCAGTACTTCAGGTTCTCGTAACTCTAACAATTTTATCTTTCATTTTTCTAATCTGCTCAATAGTTTCTTGTACAACTGCTCTGAATGGCACCTAAAAATATCTGCCGTCTCTGAATTGCATGTCGAAGTACACAGGAAGATGATGTCACTACTCTCTCTGCATTTCTCTTTATATGCAAGTTCATATTCTCTCTCCGTATTCTTCGATTTTAGGAGCTGTACTTTGGTGTAGAATATTCTTCAATATGAACAGTATAACCTTTATGTTCACAATAGATTAGATTGGTCTCCAACTTGGATGTTTCACTGTTTATATGAAACAAAACAAAAATTCAGAATGTGGACAAATTTTAAGACTTCATTTGCCAATGTTAATCCGAAAGCTTCCCTAATTTTTCAGCCTCATTTCCTTTTTTTCAAATGGCAATTTTTCCACTTCACCAAGGTTTTTATATTCTCAGCATGATCAATATGCAGAAACCAAATGAACTGTGTATTTCTTAGAAGTTAAAACCCACAGATTTGCAGTTTTGTCAATAATTATTTTTATAACTCACTTTATGTGAACATTGTTTTTAAATCAAAGCAATGAAGATAAGGAGACATCTTTACAAATACAATTGCTTAAATCAAGATTTTTAAAAAAGTGCTTGTCTGCTTAGCAGAACCAGTGGTGGATGCCAGTTAAGCAAAACTTTAATGAAAACCAAAATATAGTAATTTCAGAACCAATTCTTTTCAGTTAGCAGGAGACTTCTTGTTAATTCTTGTTATAAGATTATTCAGGGAGACTTTGATTACTTCAGCTAAAAACAGTCATTGAAGATCTAGAAACTCCAAATCTAAGGTTCTGCTACTGAAATACAGCACAGTAAATTTAACTGAGTATAGAAGTTTAACTGATGACATCCCAGTATGATTAAAATTCCTAAAATGAAATTTTTTCCTTATATAATTTGGTAGAATATAAATATATACATATATATGGCAGCTACTCACACCAAAAGAATCTCTGTTCTTTTACTCTATTTGTCTTTGAGTTTTTACAGCAGCAGTCAGAAAAAAATCATGGAGATTACAAAATGTCCCCACCATGAAAGGATTTGTAGCAGTATCTAAAATTATCTACCCAATGAGAAGTTTAATGCTTAAAAAATCACTGCCTTGAGAGATCTACGGTTTATTGCAGTTACTAACAGTACATATCAAGACTAAAGCAAGCAAAGAAGCTTCTTTTCACTTTTATTCATATTGCACTCATAGTCATCTCTTCTTTGCAATTTTTTACCTTTGATTTCTCAGCTACAGTTGGCAGATTGTGTAAATATCAATCAAAAGTAATGTCCCTAAAACATAGTGAAATAAAGGTAATCTCAAACTAAGCTTTATTGGTGGGGATATTTTAAAAAATCTTTATTCAGATATTGTATCTTGGAGCTACTGTAAGTACAGGAAACATTGCAAATTATTTAGCACTAGTCATCTAGTTTACTAATGTTGGCTATTAATAATTACTGATTAAGATCAACCACTGAGCAACAATTAACTAAATATTTTACCTTCTAAGTGTTTCTCTTAAGCCTTCTGCATTCATACACAAATTTGTGAGAGTTAAATCTGATATTGCAGTCAATTTTATGATATACAAATACTCAATCACAAGAATTTGGGATAATACAAAAGATGAAGTTGTGCTGAATGAATGATGTGCTCGAGATAGAGCAAACAGACTCTGTTGATCCTTTAGGCCATTCATGAACTTTTACAGAAAGATGTATTAGTAAGACTTATGTGTTGTTAAGGCTTAATTCAACGTTTTTTTTTCCTAAATGACCACCTCATTAAGGATCGGCAAGGAATGATATTTAACATGCAGCAGTTTGAAGGAACAATTCCCTGAATAAGATCATTATGTGGGGAAAGCAGAGAAGACCTACCATTATAGAGCTCGAGTAGGAGTTCTCCTCTTTAAATTTGCATAGTTTCAGAAATTTGGAGACACCTCTGAAATATGGTTCTGTCTTACAAAATTATACACCAAATCATACACCACATTGATGCCATGTAGATACTTCTGGCAAATACTGCTCTGATCTCGTACTAATGCCACCTGTTAAGGACTAGCATTGCTATCATACTTAAAAGGAAATAAAGAATAGCAAAGTTTTAGAGTACTGTATTAATAATTTACAAAGCACTGCGAATAGTGTCTTTATTGATGTAACTTATGTACATTCCTCTCACAGAATTTGAAAATTCTCCAGGGTAGGCATAAAAGGCATAAAATACCCTCTACATCAAATCCTTTCATCCTTATTGATTGTCACTTTGGTAGATGCAGTAAATAAAAATCTCAAATTATCATATAGACTATTGCTCTTAAGGCACTGAAATTTTTCTTTACGCTATCATTACCTACTTTTAGTAATTACTTATTTTAATTCCCAGTGGTATCTTCAACATCATTAATAGGTATATCAAAAACCCCAACAAAAATCAATAGACAGGAAAATTATTTACTCATCATGATTGTCTATCCACAAATTTGCAAAAAAGTGCATAAGAAATGGACATTATCAACCTTCTTTGTATAAAATAAAATTTCTGAGTAGATCCATATACCTTTAAAATGGGCCCAAAAGCAGCAGTCTGTACTACTTGTATTTTAGCACATATGTATACACGGGGATTGAATTCAAGCTAAGACACTCCTGACTACATCTGTTTTTTATTAGACAAGGGCAGGTCTCCCCAGATTTAAAATGCTAAATAAGAAATTCTGCTTAGCAGTCATGAAGCATACCCTGACAACATTACACCGCTATCACATTTACTGAAGAAAATGCTGTAAAATTATGGGCCCCTTTTCCTGTTAGAAATTTCAAAACTGACCATTATGTTTCATTTAGCAATTCTTCAGGTCTGTTGGCAATAATTATTGGAGGAAGAAGCAACAAAAAGTCTAATACAACCATATGATCCACAGAAATAGAAAATAAAACTCAACAGTGAATGTAGCTTTTAAGACTGTAGTACTGACGTCTGTGGAGTACAGTGATCCATACCCGCACATTGGAACAGGCAGAATCCATCATATATGACCTAAGTCACAGCATCGCCTTAGTTTTTCTACCCACTGGAGTTCAATGCATCAAATCACCTAGATTTTCAAGGTAAAAGATTTATTCTCCTCTCTGCTCAGAGGACATAAATGTCAGCTTACTGAATCCAAAAGTTCTTGAATTTAATAAGTTGGAAAGACAAACCAGGGAAAGAACTGTCTGCTACAAAAGTATTTCCTTGTGCTAAAAGGCAATTCAAAAGTAATTTTTAATAATATTAATACATATACACTGGAATTGCATCCTTCTTTTCTTATTTTTTCTTATACCTCCCTCATTAAAAACCAATAAATATTGTTCTAAGTTTAAAATCCATTCAAAGCCATAAGAATAGAGCCAACATTACTATGCAAGGCTTTTTGCTAAACATTTTTGTTTGTTTGTTTTCCTCATTTAGCAATGAGCACTTTTAAGATTGAACTTTCAAGATATACTTGTTATTTTGACCTTTTTCTTCAGCCTCAGTGGCAGCAAATTCCATTACAAGTAGAGTAGTATCTTTTCAGTATCTTAGAAAGGAAGTTATTTTTGACCAGATGAGTCCTTTTACTCCCAAGTCAATAATTTTCTCTTATGGGTATCAGCCGAACTTCACAGCTTTTATAAGTCACCACGTGATCAGACTCTTCTAGGATGTGATACAATCAGTTATGTATGGGCTTAAACAAGCCACCTTGAAAAGAACCCACAGACCCCAGGCCACTCAGTTACAGAGATTTACAACATTGTAGCAAAAATTTTTATTCAGGTCCCCATGTTCCCAGACAGAACAGTTTTGAAAACAGGTGTAAGGACAGGTACATAACTACAACTGAATGTTATTACGCTCTGAAAGGAAATATTTTAGTGCATGGGGAGAGGGAATTTTTTTGTTTGTTAGTTTTGTTTGTTAGTTTTGTTTGTTAGTTTTGTTATCCGTTAGGAGCTGAGGAAGCAAAATATGAGAAAGGCAGGCTGTTCCACTGAAGACGTTTAGTTTCATAATATGACTCTGGAGAAACCACTTTCCCCTTACTCCCTTAAAGCACAAGATAAAACAGAAAAAATGGTCGTTGAGTAAGGCTGTCTTATATCAAGCCTTGCATATTCTAAAGACTAGGAGTGTAGATATGCTCATAGGCGATAACCCCTGGCATTTTATATTGAGTTATATTTCAGTTTCATTTTTTTCAAAGATTAAATTTTTATTACTCTTTTTCTTCCAAATCCCCTTATGCTATTGACAACGAATCTTATAAAACTTGATTTGGAACATTCAGCTAAATACAAAAGATAAAACAGCTATTTAGATATAAAGCATGATTAGACAGGGAATAACATGAAGCTGTGTCAGGGGAGTTTTAGACTGTCTATTGGGAAAAAATTCTTTCCCCAGAGGGTGTTTGGGCACTGGAACAGGCTGCCCAGGGAAGTGGTCATGGCACTAAACCTGCCATTCAAGAAGTGTGTGGGCAATGCTCTCAGGCCCATGGTGTGACTCTTGAGGATGGTCCTGTGCAGGGCCAGGAGCTGGACTTTGATGATCCTTGTGAGTCACTTCCAAGACAGGATATTCTATGACTTTAAAGAAGTGGTTATTTTTTACTTTAAAAAAATTGAATTGCCTGAAAACTAACTTACACTGTCATGCAATTCTTTCCTCCCAGGAATATCTAAGCAAGACCTCCAATTTCTGCAGTAAAGCTGATAACATATTTTGTTAAAAAAATCAGAAAATCACAGATTATACTGACTTGGAAGGGATTCACAAGGATCATCAAAGTCTAGCTCCTGGCCCTGCACAGGGCCATTCCCAAGAGCTACACCATGTAATTTTAAATGTAGTGTTCAAAGGAGGCAAGATTATGAATACTATATATAAGAGGATAACAAGAGGTTTATCCTTACTTCCACTGAAATACCACCAGCAATTTTTGGATGGTAAGTCTCTAAATATGCAAGACACTCCATTGGTGTTATAACATAATCCAAAGTGTGAACGAGCTTCCTGAATTAGTTCCTACTTCACCTATACCTCCTAATTTCAAGATATCCTAATTATTAAATCCTTTTTTGTTGTTGTTGTTTTCTTTGTTTGTCTTAGTCTGATACAACTACCACTCCACAACATACATCAATCACTCCAAAAGAAACAATAATAAATCAAGGACAAGCTCAAATTTTGCTATGCTTAAAGGAATGCCAGCAAACCGTACTTTACTCCCAGTACTGAAGTTCAAATATTAAAGCAAGTGACAGTTCATTTTCACTAAAAAATGTAATAAAATAGTATTTAATTAATGGTTTCCGCTCTAGTGTCTGCTACAGTATACTAGTAAAAAAACCTAACCAACCAAACAAAAAGATTCAGCATTATGAAAAGACAGCTTTATTATAATTAATTTACTTTAATTTTTTCTTTCCTCTAACTGGCCATTCTTTATATCCTAGAGCACCTGAATGTTACCTAGACCTCTGCTAATAATTGTGACTGTATCTAATCTATTGTTTACGGACATAATTAAAAAAAACCACAACCAGCAGTAACATTTTTTATTCTGTTTCTATTCCCTTTTAGATGAAAATGAAAATCAGAGAAGTTAGAAAGAAATTCCCATGCAACAGTTATTTCTGTGGATCAAGAAACAAACGAAGTTTGAAAATGAATGTCCTCACTGGTTTTAACAAAAATATCCATTTATGGTGCACAAAGAAAAAAACCAAACCAACACTTTTTCTTTCTTTACTTTTGATGGATATTCTATTATTAATAGTTTGACAAACTGACAGGTACTGCAGACCTAATCAGATGTTTTCTGCTTTATTCCAGTCTTCTGATTTTGGGATAAACTGAATTTTGCACACCTACAGAAAAAGTTTATTGCATGACAACTACATGTTCCTCAATGAACAGGAAGAGATGGGATTTAATGCCACCCAGAGCTCAACTGTTAAGAAAATAAGAATCCCATTAAATATTCTGTTGATACATAATGAAAGAGCAACCAAGATAACAGAGCTGAACCCTAATTACTAGTATTTCATGGAATCAGTTTGAACAAAAAGATTTTAAAGAACAATCAAAAATACCACAAAGGGACAATAATTGGCAGTGATTTCCTTTTTCTCCTCTTAATCCTGACAACAGAAGAGATGAGCTTACTTCTAGATGTAAATGCCTGTAATGAAAAGCTGGCATTGCAGGTAAGCCAGAACAATGGCAAACAAAGAAGGAATTATCTTAAAAAAAGTGACTATTCAAATATGGTCAACTAATTGGAGACAATAATTATTTTTAAAAAAATTTATCACAGAGAAATTGCTAAATAGGAAAAAAAAAGCCAATTAAGAACTAATCAATAAACTAATTTTAACTTTTATTGTAAAATCTATCTGTACCACTGTCAAGATGATTTGTTAGACTTTCAAGATACAAACTTCAGATAGAAAAAAGAATCTGTAATTTTTACTGTATTCAAGTAGAATTTCATCTCCTGTCCTTACTCCCTCCCCTCCTCCAGTATCAGGCGCATTTAATTAGTATTTTCAACTTTTATTATGCCAGATTCCTTACATAAAATTTATTTAAACTGAAGTGACAATGGAGATGCTCCTTGTCATGTTATTAGTAGCACAGAATTTATGACATGCTGGAAAAGGATTCTTGGGTGAGTCAGAAACCACATGATAGTATTAATCTGCAAATAGATTTTAAAAACTAAGTCAAATTAATGGGCATTTCGCTACTTAAATTGTAACATGAATTTTCTCATCTCTGTTTTGTTTAGTTTGGTGTTACTAAGATTGAATCAACTAGAATTATTATACCAGATATTTTCTAATGCAGACCTCTTCAAACCACAAAACTTTTTATGTTACTACAATATTACCATGATGTTGTCACAAACATAATAGTTTTAGACCAATAAAATATATTTTTTGTCTCTGTAACATATTGCAACAGAACAATAGCAACAGAGTCTCACACTACTATGCAGTCATCCTTAGCTACACAGGGAGATGGTACTTATCCCTCTAGGTATTATTACTTTGTTATTGTCACCATATGTTATCTACCTAAAAAGGTCAGATGGAACATTTATTTTTTTAATAAGGATGAGTACAGGAATTCTGGTCCACCTCCAGATTATAACTGAAAGGCATTGTTCTAAAGCCTGTGAATCCTTATCTGACAAAACTGTTAGAAGCAAATGTCCAATTAGAAATGCATGTTAGTTTTTTCATAAACATAATTAAATAAGTATATACTGCTCACATATAGTTTCATCCACTCTTTCTGATTATTGCCTAAATTCTATCATATTAAAGAAGTAAAAGAAATTATTGAAGGAGGTGCTTTAGACAGACAAGTGATGTCTTCTTTTAGGCAGAGTAATACCACTTTAAGTCATCCTTTAAAAAAGAGGTAGAGGTAATCCGAAGGAATCTTTCATAGATGTACTGATTTTGTTGGGACAGAGTCAGTTTGCTTCATAGCAGCTCCTATAATGCTGTATTTGGGACTTGTGAACCAAACAGTGTCATAACACTTGCTATTTTAGCTCTCACTGAGCAGTGCCTGCACAACAGCAGAGCCTTTTCTGTTTCTCATGGAGCAGCAGGTGGGTATGAGGCTGTGAGGGGACATACCTGAGACAGCTGACCCCAAGTGCCCAAAGGGATCTCTCATATCTTATGATGTCATGCTCAGGGTATTAAGCTGGGGGAAGAAAGAGGAAGGGCGGGGCATTCAGAGAGATGGGTTTGTCTTTTCAAGTAAATGTTGTTAGTTGATGTTAGTGTAATGTAGCCCTGCTCTCCTGGGATGATTCCAAACATCTCATTGCTGACAGGAAGTGGCAAATGAATTTAATATTTTGTTTTGCTTGGGTACGCAGCTTTGCTTTATCTAGTCAACTGTTGTTATCGCATCTCCCGAGTTTTTTCATTTAACCTCACGATTCATCCCCTATTCCACCAGGAGGGGGAGTGAGTGAGCTGCAGTGTGGACATGAGCGAGCTACCCAGGTTAAACCACAACTATAAATTACATTACCTATAATTGGATTGTTAAGTTAATTTTTAGTTTATAACCATAGTGTAAAGAAGCAAGACTGCACAGAAAATGGAAGAATATAACAATAAGCTCAAGGCACAGCATGAAAAGAGAGGGAGAAAAAAGGTGCAAAAGTGCTTTAACAAACATGTCATAGAATCACATAATCACAGGAAATCCTGAGCTGGAAGGGACCCACAAAGATCACAAAAGTCCAGCTCCTGGCCCTGCACTGGACTACTCCAAAAATCACAGCATGAGTCCAAATATTTCTGGAACTCTGTTAGGCTTGGTGTTGCAACCACTTCCCTGACTCTCCATTGCCTGACCACACTATGGCTGAAGAACCTTTTCCTAATACCCAACTTGAATCTTCCCTGACACAGCTCCATGCCATTCCCTCATGTTCTATTGCTGGTCACCAGAGAGAAGACGGGTGCCAGCACCTCCACTTCCCCTCATGAGGAAGTTGTAACTGCAGTGAGGTTTTCCCTCAATCTCCTCTTCTCCAGGCTGAACAGACCAAGCGAACTCAGCTGCTCCTCATGCGGCTTCCCCTCAAGGCCTTCATCATCTTCATTGCCCTCCTTTTGACACTTCCCAATAGCATAATATCTTTCTTATATTGTGGCACCCAAAACTGCCCACAATATTCCAGGTGAGGCTGCCCCAGTGCAGAGCAGAGCGGGACAATCCCATCCCTTGCCCGGCTGGTGCACCCCAGGACAGTGTTGGCCCTCCTGGCTGCCAGGGCACTGCTGACTCAGATTCAACTTTCTGTCTACGAGGACCCACAGGTCCCCTTCCACACCATAACTCTCCAGCCTCTCATTCTCCACTCTGCATGTACAACCAAGATTGCCCAATCCCTTAGTACTGGGGCCATGAATTTATCATCCAGTCGTTTTAGGAATCTTCTGGACCTGTATGTACCAGCTGTGTGATATTCCCAATAGTTTCCAATCTATTGGGTGTGATGTGCACCAATGACATGAGCACACTCAGAAAAGGCGTCACATTTTTCTCATGTCAAATATACAGTGTATGGTCAGACCAACAATGCAGAGCACTGCACCACAAACTCCTGCATTTCTCCAAATCAGGATGCCACTGCACAAGTCTCATGAAGCTGATCTGCATAACAGACTTGTCCAAGATCCCTAGATTTTCAGTCAGGAAATTTTGTAATTCATTCAAGACTTTGAATTTTGAACAAGACCACTCCCAAACATCTATAAACAACTTCTGAATGCCACTACAACGCCATGTCTGTGGGTGGAGACGAGAAGAGATAGGAACACCTTAGTCTAAAACATCAATATGTTCTTTGTTTGCTTGTTTTCTATTGCAGCCTCATGCTACATCTTGAGATGGTTGTTACTGAAAAAAAGCATTAGTTTTCCAGTTACGGTCCTTCTGTAACTACACTCCTTCTGTATTATGTTCTCTTATACATCTCATGCATACCACGCTGTTGTTCAGTTTACCAGTTCCACACAGCTGCTTCTTATTTAATACATACGGAAAAGTTAAAAGCAACATTCCCAGATAGATCACCTGGGGTAAGCAATATTCTAAATGCACATTAGCACATAACATTAGTGCAATCAATTCATTTATTAATACTTTATAGTTAAACCTTTCTGTCTTACTGATCCAATGTACTTGACTACATTTGTAAATTGAGAGCTGCCCACCTTGTAGCAACACAACAACCTTGATGGGGTGGTTGTCTTTTTTTCTGAGTTGTTTGTTGGGTTTTATTTCTGAACAACAGATCCCTGCAGTAACTACATGGAAGTGCTACCTGGCATTAAAAAAGACACCTAAAAACTGTGTAATTTTGATATGTTGCTAAAAGCCATTGAGTTAGTACATCGTAGTGGAAAGAATTCACAATAAGCAATTTTCAGAGCACATCTAAAGCCTTCTTGCAGGATAATATTGCTATTTCTGATCTTTAAAAGAAAGTACGTAGCATTATTCTTCCCTCAGATCACCCAGAAGGTAACTGTAATGCATGTGCTATGAGAACAGTAAGGTATTTCTGGCAGGTCTCTTGAGCAATTTACCTGACGACTACTCTAAAGCAGCATAATTTTTCTGTCAACATTTGCTGGTGTCATCAGGGGAATTATACCTAGTTTTGCAGCAGGCTGGGGTAAAAGGGTAAGAGAACACAATACACTGAAAAAAAAAAGAAAAGTAAAAATGTTTAAAGATAAAAGTATTACAGCATTCTTCTTAGCTTCTGAAGGCTGTGCATACAAAGATAGCAACACTTCATAAAAATTTTTAGTTGTTGTGTATGCTTTTCACCATTTCCCATATATGTTTCTCATGCCAAAAATTCTTTTTTACTCAGTCTAACAAAGCTCATTCTCAGTGGAAATTCCTTTATCAAACATTTAACTTCTGTTCAACAATTTCTTACCGTGCTAATGACATGCTTTCTACCATATGCATAAATAGTAGAAATCAGTGATCTCGAGAGGGGGGAAAAAAAAAAGGCAAAATGGCTTAAAAATCCATTTTTAAATATAATTTAAATATTAGAGACTCCAAATAAGAAAGAGGCCATACGACCACATAATTTCAACAACAAAAAATTTGAATGAAAGGTTATATTTACCTTGGGATATACTGGAAAAGGCCACCACATCATAGGTGACATTTTTAAATTCCAATTTAGCTGATCTTCTGAAACAGCTCCTGTTTCTCTGGAGCCAAACTGAACAAATACTCCAGTGCAAGAGAAGTTCCTTAGCCAATGAGCACAGTTTAAGCATAAGAAAAATACAAAGCTTTATGATTTTGACCACAGTTCAAAGACAGATATGAAATACTCCAGTCTACGTGCACATCCAAGCTGGACTCTCTCAGCCTACCTTCACTAGTCCAAACACACAGCTTAGTAGTTTTAACACAGAGCACTCATGTAATTTCAGATACAGAATATCAGAATTTATCATAATGTTTGTGTTAAAAAAATTATGCACCATGTAGAATAAGAAATTGCACAGTATCTGTTTTAGAGTTCATAAACAGAATCTGTCAAGCATTTCTGGTTTTACTGCTTGAAGGTCTAAGAAAGTGAGTCCACATCACTGTGCCTGAGTTTTGGAACATGCCACGAATTGCATGGTTCACAATTTTTCTATGATTCTCCATAATCACAAAAAATGCTTATTTATGTTTAATTTTATATATATTTATATAAACAAACTATATTTTATATGCTGGTCCATATAGTGTTATTTAATATATTCATTAATGAAATACACAAGGGGATCAAGTGCACCCACAGCAAATTTGCAGATGACACCAAGCTGAGTGGTGCTCTTGACACATCTGAAGGACAGAATGCCATCCAGAGGGACCTGGACAAGCTTGAGAAATGGGCCCAGGGCAATCCCATGAGGTTTAAGAAGACCGAGTGCAAGGTACTGTTACCAGGGTTGGGGCAATCCCTGGTACAAAGACTGGGGAATGAACAGAGAGCAGCCCTATCGAGAAGCACTTGGGGGTGCTGACGGATGAGAAGCTGGACATGAGCAACCAGTGTGCACTTGCAGCCCAGAAATCCCATTGTGTCCTGGGCTGCATTAAAAGCAATGTGGCCAGCAGGTCAAGGGAGGAGATTCTGCCCCTCTGTTCTATTCTGGTGAGACCCCCTGGAGTGCTGTCTCCAGTTCTGGGGTCCCCAGCACAGGAAAGGCATCAACCTGTTGAAGTCCAGAGAGAGCCATCAAGATGATTAGAGGGATGGAACACCTCTTGTACAAGGAAAGGCAAAGAGAACTGGGTTTGTTCTGCCTGGAAAATAGAAGGCATGACCTAATAGAAGGGTGACCTAATTGCAGCCCTCCAGTACCTGAAGGGAACCTACAAGAAAGCTGGAGAGGGACTTTTTACAGGAGCATGTAGTGACAGGACAAGGGGGGATGGGTTCAAAGTGAAAGAGAGTAGGATTAGATTAAATATTCTGAAAAAATTCTTTACTATGAGGGTGATAAGGCATTGAGACAAGTTTCCGAGAGAAGTTGTGGATGACCTATGCCTGGAAGTGTTCAAGGTCAGACTGGATAGGGCACTGAACAACCTGATCTAGGGAAAGGTGTCCCTGTACATGGCAGAAGGGCTAGAACTAAGTGATCATTAAGGTCCTTTCCAACTTAAACCATCCAATGATTCTACTAATCGATAAATATTACTTGGGAGGATGTAACATAGCTATATATTATAAATTGCTTTGTCATTCATATCAGTGTTGTAGGTTAAAAGAAGTCCCAAAGTTTTGTACTTTCCATGTCTCATCCATATTCAGAAAAATTATTATCTTCTGTGTAGAAACAATTCTAACTGAAAATAAGTATATTTGAAATACAATATACATTTCCAGCACACCAGCTAACAACTCTTAATTTTCATAAAGCTACCCAATTGAAGTGGAATCTGCTTTGAATCCAAACAGGTTTACAGTAATTTTTTTAAATTATTTTTATTTTTGGGCTGTGTGATTTTAAAGCAAAATTCCCTTTTCTTCTTGGATCAAAGCAAGAAGCCCTAAATATGTAAAACTTAATTTTTACCATGTCTAGCTCTGTATGACCATTTAATGAAATTTTGCAATTCCATATGCAAATAAAATAATTATTTTTTTTATTTTAAAAGTGAGGAAAAAACATTAATGTACTGTATTTAACATAAAGGACAAGTGAAATCTTCTCTTGCAATATTGAACACAAATATTTTAAAACCTTTTCAAGTATTACATTGCTTTGATTAAAGACATGTTGGTGTTTTTTTCAACAACTGATTCTATTTTCTTATTTCCTTATGTGAACAGATCTTTACAATGGACAAAATACAGATGCATGGAATAAATATACCTTTTCAGAAAATTATAAAAGATGATATAGAACATACTCTAATACTCTAAAGTACTATATGCAAGTTAGGGAATCATATCCAAGATTTAGAGGAGAATACATTTCTTCTCCATAAGAGGAATAAATGGAATTTAAAATATTTCTAGTCATTGCTGCTCATAAACTCTAATTTTCACAACTTCTGCTGATTGGCATTTGACCTTCAGCATTCCAGGGTGCAGAACTTCTGCTTCATGCACACGAGCTTGATTTGTTCTTACAAAATTTAATATAGGCATGTCTTGAAGCATTTGATTAAACATTTCTGTACGAGTTGTGTCCACTGTTCGATGAAATTAACCTATCTGCATTTAGAAGCTAGTGAGCACCACACACTCTGAAAGGTCTCTTTGAAAACCTCTTGTGACTTGTCATCATATATTTGGGTCACTATTAATAAATTCCTTATAAATAAATTATGACACAGATTGCATGACCTGAAACATTTCAGAAAAAAATAAGCACTTGGGAAAAAAAAAAATTGTTCCTGGATAAGAACTATGATAGTGAAAAAGAGGCCCAAAAATTCAGAAAATTTGATTTCTAATCCTTTGTTACCTAATCAACTAGTAACAGATTACTAAATTGTAATTTCAGTGGTGTCAAGGCATATATTTTCCTTCACATTTATTTCTTTCTATTTCAGGGAATGCATATGTTCATCAAAAAAAACCCAAGGCTTTTGATTATCCTCAGTAGCCATCAATTCTGGTTTTTTTACATTATTTAAGTTTGTTACTTTCTGACGGAAACAAATTGAATGGTTTATAAGCTGCAATTTTTTTGTGGAATATTTTGAAAACCAAAAAGACAAGTTAAAAATAAGTTTTCTTGAAAATTGTGTGTGGGGTTTTTTCCACCTTTAAAAATCTTTTCTTTAACTCAATTTTGTTTAAAAAAATCATGACTCATGTTCAGAAAACAATTTTTTCTAAAACACTATGGTCGTCAATTCAATGATTATCACCACTCTCCTGCAAAACAGTAACAGAATCACAGAGGTCCTCACAAAAACATAGTTTCACTGTCAAGTTATTCTTGTACCATGAACTAGTTAAATGCTGTTTACATTACATGTGGTCCATACTTATTTATTTCTTCAGTAAGATAACTATAAATCCTCATCCAAGAAAGAACAGTATCTTCTTTCTCAAGCATTTGAAGGCCACATTAAAATGTTATGCAGTGCTATAAAGTAATTGAGGATAAAACAGTTATAGGAATGTTAGTAAAATTTTGATTTTGAAGAATGTTAAAATATTAATTAATAAAAGTAGTTGGAATATCATCTATTGGGTTTGCTTATGGCAGATTTATGAATTTGTTGTATCATATTTATTTTTGTACAGGAAGATGAGTGGCACTAAATTATTTTGGAGTTAACAATTTCTGTGTTTAAAAAACCAAGTAAACAAACTCCCCCCAAATCTCAAAACCACATACTTCCTTACTTAGATCATTACCTTGAATTCTGTTATTGTCCATTTCCTGAATATCACCACTATCCCTTCAACTGAATTTGGATAAATTCTGATGCAAGGTACTGACAAGTTTTTCTTTTCTCTACAGTGCTTATAAATATACATGACAGAAGTGATTTCTTATAGGGCTACAAATACATTTGTCTTAACCAGGAAGAAAGCAGTGTAGAAACACTGGGGTTTATTGTTTCAGGACAAAGAAACAACCATATGCAACAACAAATTCAGAACTGAAAAAACAAGACTGCTATATAAGCCTCTGAGTTATCTTTTTGTCTATATGGACAAATGTTTTCTTCTTATTTTTCCACAAGAGTTGCCATGACACTGTGATGAATGCTTTGAGGTTACAGTGAGACACAACATAAAAAAATCAGTTACTACCCATTTTCTATTAGGGACCAGTGGCAATAGAATAGACAACTTTGAGCAACTGCAGGAGAGTTAGTTACATTATAGGCACTGCATATTAGCTACTCACATCTTATTCTATGGTTTTCTCTTTTCTGTAGCAAAAAACCACTTTATTTTTACTGAATAAAACACATGTGGAGTAGAAAACAATTCATAAGAGATACAGCTACTGCATTTGTCCAGAATCACATTACAGATGTGGGAAACCCGACCTCTTTTAATTAATCCTACATAGACCTTTTTCTTTTACACTTCAGAACAATACACAAAAACATTTTTAAGAACCTAGAGTTCTTCCTAAATTAAACATTACTACCCGGGCATGAAAAAGACATTAATGTATTAAAAAAGTTTAATAAAAAATTATTAATAAATGAAGTTTAGCGTTTAATAGGATGAAACATATATGTCAGAAAGTATTAACTTTGCTATTCTTTATTCCTTCCTATGGCAAGCTTTGAGGTTCTATACTCAAAATTTGTAGGTCTATACTACAGTGTTTGTGCTTCCACAGATTCTAACACCAGTGGAAAATATTTCAATACTTTTCAACATAATAATTTATGTCATATTTTTCGTCCGAGTACTAATTCAGAGTACCCATATCACTGTATTATGGTAAGACCGAGGCATAACTTTCATGGTGCTGTTTCTAAAAAAACCCCATAAAATTCAAAGAATCTAATACCTCCAACATGCCTACTCTACCTCCTTCATTGCTGAAAATTAAGAAAACAGACTGTCCACTATTGAAGATTAGATTAAGACATCTATAAACCTTTAAATAGAATGTATCTGAGTGCTGCCTCTGATTTGATTTGATTTGATTTTTGAAGTCTGCGTTCACTGCATTCATGTGGTAGTGAAAATGAAAAATTCTTTCTGTATGAACAATGTGTAAAATGCTAAACTGTACTTCCTTCCATCCAGGGAAAAGAAAGATACTTACAATTTATGGTTTAATGTCCCAATACATGGCCCATATTTTATGTAAATATACAGATGAGCAGAAACACGGTATGTATAGAGGCTTAGACATATCTATATCTTGCCATTCAAAGCTTGTAATGTTAAGATTTGAAAGTGTAATTACTGCTAACATATAAATCTGAAGAAATGGAGACAGCAGAGATGTTGAGACTTAAAAAATATGTACAAAAATATTGATTTCTTTCAGCCTACTCTCATATATGTATCAACATAAAGAGCAATACAAGAATTTCAGCAGAGTTTCAGAGTATCCACACAATTCATCAAATAATACCTTATTTCAAAAAAAGGGCATCTTGGAACTATCAATGAACATCAAAACCAAAGTGTCCATGTTGGTTTTATGCTCTGTACAGTGCTAAAAATATGTTTATTCTTGGCATCCTTTGTTAAAGAACAGTGTGATTTTTTAGTAGCACTCCATGGGAACAATAAATCTGTACAGACTTTTTTGTATATTGTTTAACACTCAAACTCTAGTGATGCACAGAGGCAGCAGCTATGATAGAAAACCAGTGGGTTAACCTGTATTCAAAGACCTGACATGATCAACTCTTCATCTAACAGAGCAGACTACTATTAACATTTTTCAAATATATAAATATTTCCAAAAAAACCAGTAATTGCAGTACCTATCATACAAAGGTTGATAGTCCAAGACACAGTTAGCAAAGACCTTCCTGTTTTCTTCACCTTGAAGAAGCTGGTAGGATTACCAGATAATTTCTAGTGTTTTGGATAACTGCATACCAGATAATTTCTAGTGTTTTGGATAACTGCACTCAGAGGCCATACTGATGGATTCAGTTATGTTACTTTGATAGACGTTTCAAAAACGACATTTAGAGACAAAGTATGAAAGTTGGGATACCGTAGCAGTATGTTCTATAACATACCAAGATAAGTAAGGACTAGTATAACCACGATAGGACAGCTACACAAACTCACAAACTCTCAATGAGAAAATAATCCACTAATTAAATCTTGCTGTGAAAAATACATTTAAAGGCTTCCACTGTTATATACACCAACATCAGAACAGAACTGAAATAAAATACTGAAGTGTCTTAATGCAGTATAAAATAACAAAAAAATTGAACTGTAACACTAAGCTCATGTTCCAAGTACTGCTAAAAAAAATTATACAGCTGCCTCTGTTCTACTGGTAACACTTGAGGCTGTCCACCTATTGACCTTAACAGTCCAGCTTCTGGAATTAACAATCACTCTGTCTTCTTTAATTAAAAAAAAAGCATAAATGTAGAAGTCAAAGTCCATCATCACCGCTACAAATTAATTTTATGCCTTGATCAATTTTTAGCCCTCTATTGGCAAAACTTTAGAGTATGTCTTTAAAGGCAAAAAAATAATTTCAAGTTGGAATGCAATGTCCACCAAGAATCTAACCTTATTTTCTGAAAAATGTAAGTAAGCATAGAGAATGAAAATAAAACTCATCGATTCCAAACACTGACTGCCTCTTTTCACAAATTATTTTTTATGTTTCATGTTAATGCTATTTTCAAATCTGTAGGATTAAACTAGTTCTTTGAGGGCCTTGGCAGTGTTGGAATTGAGCATCAACAGCCTTTCTACTCCTGAGACTGAAAGACAAAATATTGCCCACTTATGCTGGAATAAGTCCAGGGATTTGAGTGGAGTGTTGCTCATGAGCTTTTCAGTATGAAAAGCTATAGAATGAAAGATGAACAGAAGTAAAATACCCATGTTCTTTACAGTAGCTTAATGGTTAGACTGCTCAGGCTGGATAGGAACTGAACTCCCCAATTACATCTGCAGTGATTTATTATATGAGAAAGAGCATCCCTGAAATAGTCTTAAGAGGATCTACCCCAGAGTAGATCATACCTTAGTTTTCCTGTTTCTCACTATTTTGTTCTAGGACCTTTTGCTTTTTCTCTTTATAGCATATTTCCCTAAAAATTTTAGATTTATGGAATTGGTATTTTCNAAAAAAAAAGTATTAGATTTAAGAAGTCCCAATAAGGTCAATGGAAATAAAGTTTACTCTCAACACAACCATCAGTTTCTGAAAGAAACATCAATAGTTTTCTTCATCTAATCAATGCAGACAGATTGATTTTTCAGAAGGCAGACTGTTATGTATGTCTGAGTACCATGACCTTTCAGATTTTACCAATAATATTCTTCATGTAAATTGATCCCCCTTATACCATGGGAGCAAAGGATGCAGAACTGCCAAAAGCATTCAATTCCACTTAGTTAGCTGGAAATACAACTTCTCATGAAAAAGCACCTTCTTCAATCATGGTATGTGGCTTCTGCACATCATGTGATGAGTTATGTCTAAGACAATTCAAAACTGCAGATACTTTACACCTAGTAATCATAAAACCACAAGAGTGTGAATGTAGAGTAATTGATTTAAACTTATCAGTTCTAGGCCATTAGACTTGGTAAAAGGTATTTCCACTCAACCATATAGAAGCCCATTACAGTCATTTCCATTTGAAGGTCAGCAATCACCAGTGTTGACCTTCAATATGACATAAAAGTGGTTAATTGAATTTACCAGAGCAACCAACAATCACAGAATTATATTAAAACAAAATTAAAGAAAAAAAATCCCAGCTCATAATTAAATAATCTGAACAGAAAGAACTTAATATTTTGGTGAATTAGTCTAGGCAAGGCTGACACTCTCCCTGTTCTACTGTTTTGTTGCCTCTTAGCCATGTTCTAATGCAGGTACTGTCATTTGATACTAAGCGAGGGACAGTAGGACTCTAAGGGCAGAGATTTGGCTGCCTGGGTTCTGGGTCAATTTAGAGACTGTATAGCTGAGGTCATGCTTCTGCTCCCCTTTTAGAAATGGCCTTAAGTAAAACTCTTCCAGAAAGCTCTGTTGGAAACCAAAACCAAGTGCTGCTTAGCTCCTGGCTTTGCTTCCCTTTCGGAACAAGTGCCCCTCTGATGCGTTGGGGTAGAGGTTAATGTACTGGGTTTGATGCTGATACCAAAATTACAGTAGTACAATGTAACAGGAATTCTGGATTCCAAATACTTACAGACACAACACATTTTTACAATATTGGTAAACAAAGCAGTCTCCACAGTCTAATAACTTGCAAAGTTACAAAGACCTCTCTCAAACTCTATGACAAAAAAAAATATTTTCTAGGCAGCATTTGGAAAGGTTCTTAACAACTTTGCTTAAGCAAGGACTATAATAGTGTATTAAATATAGTGCAGTATTTGGTACTAAAGAAATTACATCTTCCAACATGGTTGCCACTCATTTGTATAACATATTTGATAATGTGAAAATAAATATCCTTGGGAAGTTGCATAGCTTGAAGTAAGGTTTTATTATGGTCTTTAAGAGTTCTGGCTAAATGACTTCTTGATTGATATTTCTGCCTGTAGATAAGAGGTGAAATAATGTTGAAGATTACTTGTTTTCCTTTGCAATTAGTTTCCTTTCCTTTGTCTGCTACATGACAACACAGATTAAGAATATCTTGAAATTTTTTTTAACATATTTGGTTTTCAACTATATCTAAACAAAGAGAGCAGAAATATTAAATATTCTCCACTTACAAAAGAAAAAAGAATAATTTCTTTCACAATGTTTCTGCATTAAGAAGGGTAGTTGTACAGTACAGCATTGACTTTTAACGAGCACCTTTATCATCATCAAGTATAAATGAAATTTTGGTCAAAGCATCTTAAAAAAAAAAGGATTTTAACTTCAAATAAAGGAATAATTTTGGTTATCTTTCATAATCTATTGGGTTTTTTCTTCAGAAATTTTCTGTAACGAAGAAAGACAGAGAGGTCGATATTCCTAAACTGAGAAAAGGAAAGCATACAGGAATAGATGGGGTCAGATAAGAGGTGTTCAGATCTATAATATTTATGCCGTTTGGGGACTATCTGTCTCCAATGTACACAAATGACAAGTGTTTTTAGGAAATCTCTCTACAAAATTACTTTAGCTGATAACAAAATAAAGGGTGTTATTTCTGTTAACAAAGGTTTCCTACAAAAATGCTTATAGAAACTTAGCTGACATTAAAAATAGGCACTCACATGCTGGAATACCTGATTATAAAATTAGGGAAAAATAAGGGAGAGGGGAGAAGAAGAGACGCATAATTGACCAATTTCCATAGTAAAGGAAGATCATATCAGTGGACACCCAAAGGTGGACACCCTTTAGCCACAGGAAAGAAAAAGTCAAAATTATTTAGGAAACTAGAGATAGGTTAGGAAACTAGAGACTAAAAATACAGAGATATTAAAAGCAGTAAAGGCCTTCAATACTTAGTGAAGGAAAAAGGAAAAAATAATGAAAATCAGAACCAGTTCTGATTTTACTGAGCAAGGTGCAGCTGTGAGTTTGTTATTGCTGCTTAGAATGAGATCTTACAATTGTAAGTGGTCCCTTTATTTAAAAAAACCAGCTTTTTATTTTTATAAAATACTGTGCAATAGCAGTAAAAAAGTAAACAGAAGATTGAGTGTTCTTAGGAAAAACATGTTAAAGCATAAAAGAAATTAAAATTATTCGGCTTATACATTAACATCTTCAGTAGTGTATTTCTGTTTACTATTGCGTTGTCCACATCCCCTGTTACACACGTTAGGAACTGGAAAGTCAGAGGAATAATAAGTGATAGTGAGGAATTGTTGGTATACGATATTTGAGTTGGAGGAGTAAAAAAGCAAACTGATTGGCATTTAAGAACCTGGGACTGATGATGTGAAGGAATAGGGAACTGCACTAATTTTCTACTTCAGTATCATGAAAATGCAGATGTAGATGCAAAATGAACAGTGTAAATACTTTGCCTAATGTACACCTAAATTTATAATTTTTCTTGGCAGGCCATATTGCATGTTAAAAAGTTACATGTGTTCAAAAATCATTAAAAAAAACCCCAAACAAAACCAGAAAAAAGTATTTGGTAAGAAGTATTAAAGTTGAAAAACACCACTCTCATTCCAGAACTTTCTAAGACATTAATTGATAAGTTGCCATGACAGTGCTTAAAGAAAGTATTCTTGTGCTGCTCTTAGTAAGTATTTCATACATACCCATTTCTGGTCAATATCAGAAATGGGATACAGGGCTAGCTAACTTTGGTTCTGATTGCATGCAAATATTCTCATGCTAGCCTTCCACAATAAAAAAAGAGAAATTCAGTATAAAATGAAGAAAGCAATAGTCCATGCATTTCCATTTAAAATTACAGGTTTCACCACTTTGAACTTATCACTGAGGCTGAGGTTAAATGGCTGAAGAGGTGTCCTCCAACTAGACTTTTATTTTATGATTAGACTAGATCTCAATATAAATTATCAAATTAAGATATTCATGCTCCTAAACCTATTTCATGAAAGCTATAGAAAAATAATATATATGTATCCATCAGTGAAATAACAATATTGTCCTAAATTAGAAAAATTACAATATAGAATAGCTGATCGTACACATACATCAGAAAAACCTATAGTTTTTCTCTTTTTTTAATCATTGCTATAAAATGTGTAATTTAAAATATTTTATAAAATCTTTGAAAATGTTATCACTACAATTTAAAGGCCCATTCAAGAAGTTAGAAAATAATAGAAAAAATATACCTAAATGAAAAATTTGAAGGATAATAATACACTTAAAGTTATACCACTAGTCAGGTGCAAATTAGAGATTAATTTTAAAATCTGTTCTTGGACTTTCAGCTTTTCTTGTCAGAAATTCTGAACTAAGTACTTTTAAAACTGGAAAAAATTTGGTGAGAAAAGTACAGTGCTGAGAGTTGATCCATAACTGTTTGTAATCCAGTAAATTTTTCCTCCTTTTTTTTATTAAAAAAACAACATAATTTGCTACAGGAAATGAACACATCTGTAAAACTCTCTTTTTACTTGCATTTAGCTCTGCAGTTTAGTGGATTTTCTAAGGAATTGAAGAGAACATTTCACCAGAAAGTAATTAGAAAAAAATCATATAAAAACAACCATATCCCAAGTTGCAATTCTGACAAAATATATTGTGTTTTAGAAATCTGTTAAGGGAACAAACTGTGCAGCCTGTACTGCTTTATCATTGTAACAACCAGCCCCAGAGGTCTGCAATGAAATAAATATAATTCTCCACTGGATGAATAACGTTAGATGAATATCAAGGGTTTTAACAATAATGCCATAAATATGTCTTGTCTTGAGTTTTGTTCTGATGAAGAGTACAACATATATTAAAAACTCAGTCCAAGAGATCTTTGACACAAAACCAGGAATAAAACACGTGGCAATCAGTACAAGCCCACACTATTCAAACTCCTCTCTTATCTTCCGCGCAAATTATAAAACTCCTCCATACTATGCTGCCTCCTCAAAACACATCTGGCAGTCCACAGGCACTTTGATAGCGGGTAGACGGATCACTGTCTGCTGTGATCACTGTTGACAAGGAAGCAGTTTCCATCTTCTTGTGCATTTGTCCCTGTTCATACCAATAAGGCAGCGGAGCAGAAGTTGGTAAGTAGACTACAGCAGCAGGGGCTGAGGCCCATGCACAAACACAAGAGTCTAGACTTTGGCTCTCCCATGGCCCTTAACCCACGTCTGGTATGAGGCCATCCCAAACGCTGTCAATGCTCCAGTCCCAGCCACTCTCAGGGCTTGGAGCAAGGACTGTAAATTCTTGAAGGAGAATTTCCCACATAGTTTCCTTCAAGAGGAATTAAGTGTGCACAAAACCACACTGAAGTAAAGCAGTACCAATTCAAGAGGGGAAGATGAAGAAATCTGCGTTAAAGCCACATTACAACTTTTAACCAAAATGTAACGGTATGCTAATGCAGCTGCAGCATTTGTCACTTTATCTTACTCCATTTATTTTTCTCAACCACTCCTTAAATTTGATTTCTCAACTGTACTTGATAATGCTGTTATAAATAATAACTTGTGATAAGTTTCTGTGGAGCTTAGAGAAATAAGACTGTCTCTCAGCAACAGTGTGCTACTGCAGTGGGTTAATCTTGGCTGCCTGCCAGGTGCTCATGAAGCTGCTCTCATTTCCCAGCCTCAGCAGGACAGGGGGAAGAAGCAAGATGAGAAACCTCATAGGTCAAGATACAGGTTGCTTAGTTTAAAAAATCCCAAACAAACACAAAGGCTGCATTAGGAAGCAAAGCAAACAAAAAAACCCACCCAAGATGCAGCTAATAAAGAGTGATACATTCTCTACTTCCCACCAGCAGGCAACGTGCATCCACTTCCTGTGAAGCAGGGCCTCAGAATAACATAGATGCTGCTTTGGAAGACAAAAGCCTTAGCCATGAATGTTCTCAGCCTCAGTTCCCTTAGCTTTTATTGCTGAGCACATCATATGGTAAGGCATACCCGTTTGATTGATTTGGGTCAGTTGTCCTGAATGTTTCCTGCCTAAACCTTTTGCCCACCTCCACCATACGGTCTTCGAGCAGGAGGTTGAACAGACAGCCCAGATACTGTGCAAGCACTGCTCAGGAACAGGCCAAACATTGGTGCATTACCAACCTCTACAACTACATTCAAGTAAATCGCAAACAGTTGGAAGAAATAAAAATTAATAAACTTTGAAAGGATTCAAAAATTTCTGTGAAGAATAGAATCATGGAATGGTTTGGGTTGGAAGGGACCTTAAAGATCATTTAGGTACAACTCCTTTGCCGTGGGCAGGGATACCTCCCACTAGACCAGGTGGCAAAGGGCACCATCCAACCTGGCCTTGGACACTACCAGAGATGGGACATCCACAACTTCTCTGAGCAACCTGTTCCAGTGCCTCACCACCCTCATGATAAATAATTAAGATACAGTATGAAAAATCCTTTCAGCTGCATGTTTTGGATATTTCGTAATATTTTTCCTTAGCAAACGAGAAGAGCATTTAATATTTAAATAAAGTTAAAAACTTCTCATATCAAAATTTTGTATACGTAAAAGTTTTTCAAAACTGTAACTGAGATTATATTTTTATAAAGAAATGTAATATATCAGTTTCATATATCATATAAAATGTGTATTACTAAGATGTGATCTGATCCAACAGCTTCTCATCCAAAGGGTTTACATATAAGTAGTGGTAATCCATTTAAACACAGCAGACACTAGAAACAGAAAGGTCTGGTATATATTTAGCAATGTTTAAAAATAGTCAGTTTCTAACAAGAGAAGAAAAATAGGTGGTAAGATTTTCCCCTGAATAATGAAAAACCTTATGATGCTGCAAAACTCTGGTATTTGCCCTTCCCTTTCTTGTGAATCAAGTATGTATTCACTATTTCTGTGAACTGACAGTGGTTTTTTTCCCTTACAGTAATACATCCAATACTTCAGTCCCTTTGAAAACTCTGCCATTAAACTCTATGGGTTTTTATCCCCAACAACATGATAACTTTTTCATAGTAAAGTTAAAAAAAAACTTAGAAAAAAATTTAGTCTGTGCATCTACAAGTTCCACAGTTCAGTATTCCACACAAGTTCACTGCACAACATATTCAATTAATCTAGTATTTCATAACCAGATATCTACCATAATCATTAGATATAATACAAAACCCCAGTTATTATTCCCCAAAATTAATTTATACATTTTTTAAAGGTCATATTCACAGATGAAACATAAAATATTTTTCCATAAAAAGCATGTTTTGAGTATTGATTTATACCACCCACAAGGGGTTTTTTCTTCATTTTATCCCTTCCTAGATGAACCAGTTAGATACATTTAATATTTGTTGCCACACTATTTGTCAAATAATAGCTATTAATTTAAACTGTATTATCCATTCCAAGAAGTACAATCAATAAAACTGCATAGCAACAATCAGTCTGAACTCAATTGTTTTATCAATTCTGCTCATTTTGTACAACAAAAGTCAAATTTTCAAAAACTGCATATGGAAATATTTTAAACCAACATACTGCCAGCTAAGAATAACCTTAAGGGCTCACATTTTGTGCAAGACATAATTAAATTTTATGTTCAGAACTTCAGTCTACATGGTTTACAACTATGAGTGGCAAGAGATTGCACAAATTCTATATTCTGTGTAAGCATGCATATTAAAGAGCAAGATAATTGTTAACATGAAATCATTTAAAGAAGGATGTAAGGATTTAATTTCTGTATTTTGATACTATGTTTTCAATCTTACTAAATCTGTTATTAAACAAAAAGTGTTGCCATTGTTTGCTTATACCCTCTGCAAGTATGAATCAGCCATTTATCAATTAATAACGCCATATTCTTCTAAGAAACTACAATGGATCTCCCAAATAATCTCCCAAAAACAGGTTTTGGAAAAGCTAGAATGTTAGGTAACTGTGTTTTGCTCTGGAATTCATTCCATAACACATCAAATCTATCCCTTTTGACAGACCAAGATGCAGAAAGACCTTTAGATGGCTGTAATTTCCAACTTTGGTAACCTAAACATCTAACTATCACCCATATTACAGGAATCATCCTTCTGTACTATTCTATCTCCACATATAATGTTATTTTATCTGAACTCAAGCTACCATCCTAGAAATAAAAAGTTCCTGAATTAGAAGTCAAAGCCATTCTTTTCAGATTATTTACAGTATTGGAGCAAATTAGATAGAAACAGTCTCAGAATTTAGAAAGGTTCAACAGTGATATTAGGATGTGCCTACATAGAATTAGACAGGTTCCATCTAAGATATAAATTCGGTTGTGCTGGAATCTTTGAAAAATATATTCTCTCCTTCCTTAACTCCTGTTTTTCATTGAATTGAAGCAGCAACCTTGAAAAATATGCTAACGACTTTACAAACCATTGTCTTCTCCACATATGGATTGCCAGGTTATTATTAATAGCAGGAGTGACTTGGGCATGAATTCATTGTTAGAGTAATTTTTTTCATAAGACTGTTTCTACTTTACTTTTCCCATCTGTGAAGGGTTCTTTTGGTCATTCAGAGTTTACCACAGTCTTTTCTTCTAATACTGTTGATCTTTATTTTGCTCATTTTGTCAATGGGTGCTTGGTGTCACAGAATACTGCTTATGGTGGTACAGGCCAGGAGCCCAGGACATACTGAGGATGCTGTGGCATGCCCTGGCAAGAAGTCCTTGCTGGAAGCTCTGCTGAAGATGACAAGACCACTCAGCCTTGGTGATGATGTATCCCTGGGCATGGCTCTCAGCCCGAAATGGAGAAAGACCACTAATGTCTCAATTCACAGCTCTGGAGGGAAAATAGTCTCATAAATGTCTTGCTATCACCCTGTGAGTATGGGGAAGGCAGAGGAAATATCCTTGCCTGTAGATGGGATCAAAAAGTTCCGCCACCAAGCTGAAAGTAGCACCAAACAGGCAACTTGTGAAATTGAGTAATGATCAAGTCCTTCAGCTGGCATGGAAAAGTCCCGTGCAGTAACAGAGGGGTTATGGTTTTTCCAAAGTAACTGTTGCTTAGAGGCTGGCTAGGCAATCAATCTGCTGGTGATGTGTGATTGCTTTTAAATCCCTTCTTTTTTAGTTTTTTTTTTCTTTCCTTACTCCCATTCCCCAGTTATTAACCTGTTCTTATCTCAATCCACACGTTGTTTCTCAGTTTTGCCCTTCCAATTCAGTTCCCCACCCTACAGCTGCAGAGTGAATGAGGGCTGCGTGGATGCTCAACTGCCACCTGGGGCCAACCATCACAAACATGCTGACCAGAGAGGTTGTGTAGTCCTGGAGGTTTTTGAGACCTCACTGGACAAAAACAATTCTAGTTTCAGAGCTGACCTTACTTTGAACAGGAGGTAGGACTGAAGATCTCCTGAGGTCCATTCCAGTCTGGCTTGTTCTGTGATTTCATGTTTTGCAGTTCTTGTAAATCAAATATAGAGCTGTGATACTAACAGATAGAGATGATACTAACAGACAGAGCTGATCACAGATGCCTAATAGTCTGTGCAAGTAACTGCTTTTTAAAAAAACAAATGAACAAAGCAGTAAAGACATTTGAAAAACAATAACATGCCTTAGCAGATGAGCATCTTTCTGGCCATATCTCCAACTTCAAACTACTTGCATTACACAGAAATCAAGAAAATACTGATGTGATGTGATATGATGCTGTATGATCTGTATGATATATCATGATAAAATAAATACTAGTAAAGACCATACCCAGTGTTTGTTATGTAAGTTATTTTAGAAATGTATGTTATATGCATGAACTTAAACTTGCTGTTCCTTATCCACCACAGAAATATAGAAAAATCACAAAATTACATTTAAAAGCAGACATCAAGTACAGATCTCAGTCTTTCCCAAGAGGAGTTATCTATTGCAACTAAAAACCCTACCTCTTGTTACTCAGAATGCCATTATTCAACAATAAATGAACATAAATTAGATTAAAGTGTTATTTAGACAAAAAAAAATTCTATTTCTCATTGCCCATCTCAAAGCACATTTGTTGACTGGTTGGTGGTTATTGGTTGGGGGCTCCTTTGCTTTCTCTTACACAGCTTTCAGAATGTTATTGGAAGTGGGAGCCTTCTGGATTGCTACTTAGCTATTGGCATAAAAAAACACGAATAAGGGATATGTGCTCAGCTAAGAGTCTCTGAATAATTTATCACATCATTTTTACCAGTAAAATAAGGTTTAAAAGTGAACAGATCTTTAGAGGAATAGAAAAAAAATAAAAAAAAAGCAAAGTCCTCCTTCTGTTCATCCTCCCCTAAGAAGATTTTCAGTGTTCAACATGACAGAGAAATGATTTGTTCCATGGCTTTCTTTGCTTTGACCTTCGTCAGGACTCTGTAGCTACCAAAGCTTACTTATCTCTTCTGTTCTTCCCAGTCCTACCTTTTGTTTCCTAGTCTTGTTAAACTTGTCGTTTCTCCCTGCTTCTTTTAAAAATGAAAATATATTGTTTCTGTACCCTACATAAATTCTAAGTCACTGAGTTCCAATTGTCCAAGTTTGAGATGCAGAATGGGCTGTTCTGTCTTGAGTAATCCTTGTTTCAGGGACATATATTGACATTGTGAAATAGTAATAATGGGGGTGAATGCTCCCCAAATAATCAAACTAAGTAAAACACATACCATATTTTTAACTAGCATATTATTTTGTATGTGTTGGTGATGATCACAACTCACTTTATTTATCATTACTTCATTTTTTCATCTCCAGAAGTCCCAGTATTTATTTTACCTGTAATTTCAGTTTTCTGGTCTGTTCTTCCAAAGTTTGCTTTTCTCCTTCAAGTGGCTCTCTCTTTCCCCATTCAGAGGTATTCTCACATTGCATTCTTTCCAGCTGGGAAAGGTTGGGGTCAGAGGAAGAAAAACCAAAAGAGGGAAAAAAAAAGAAAGAGGAATAATATGATTAAAAACCCCTGCTCTTCACAATTGCAAATTTGTCTGTTGCCATTTTATTTCTGAGTAAATAAAAACAATTAGAAACTGCACAAAATTTAAGAGGTTCATTAATTCAGAGGACAATAACAGTGATTATTCTACTCTACTCTGTGCTGGTGCAGCACCTTGAGTACTGTATGCAGTTTTGGACACCACAATATAAGACGATTATCAAATTATTAGACTGGGTCCAGAGGAGGATGACCAAAATATTAAAAGGTCTTGATGGCAACCTGTATGAGAATACTTGGTTTGTTCAGCTGGGAGAAAAGAAGGCTGAGGGGTGAAATCATCACAGTCTACAACTTCCTCAAGGGGAGGTGCTGACCTTCTCTCCCTGATGGCCCATGATAAGAGCTGAGAAAATGGTGCACAGCAACATCAGGGGAAGTTCAGGTTGGAATTTAGGAAAAGGTTCTTCACTGAGCAGGTGGCTGGTCACTGGAACAAATTCTCTGGGGAAGCGGTCACAGCACCAAGGCTGCCAGAGTTCAAGGCGTGTTTGGACAATGCTCTTAGACAAATGATTTACCTTTATGTAGCCCTTCAAGTAGCAGGGAGTTGGACTAAATTATCCTATGGGACCCTTCCAACTTAAGAGATTCTATGATTCTGAGTACAGAGGATTACTACCAAGAGTTTCACTCAGAAAACTAAACTGTCATAGAGTTACAAAGTGAATGGATTATGCTTAAGGGCATTTTATTCTATCCACAACAGATATTTCCATAGGCTGTTCCCTCACATCAGGGATTATTTGTTCCCCTTAAAAAACAAACCAGCAACATATGTGCAACTCTTCCCCCTCACCCCAACAGTATTCCCTAAACCTTGGCCAGTCTTAACATCATGATACACTGTTGAATGGTAGTATTTGGAGGTAAACCTGAAGAAATTCTTAAACTAAAATGGGCTTTTGATCCAAGATTGCCTAAAATAGCAAGTAAGAAAGAAAGGAATACATTGCTTTTATATTCTGTATCATGGCTGAATAACTGGCAACTAATTTTAACTTTTTAAACAATTACACTATTCAGCAGTTTCCTTTACATTATGGACTTGTTCTTGTATGAAAAGCGTTAATACAGCTACCAAACTACTAGTTTTGGGGGATGATCCACCTGATTAAAATACAATAGATTGAGAGGTCTAAGTATTTTAGATTCATTCCACCTCATAATCTTTACATATTACTTATCAAATTAAAAACCTTAGAACTTGATAAATATCTGTAGTTAGATTAAACCCTGAAATTAGCTCAGTTGGTTAGAGTATGATGCTAATAACACCAAAGTCATGGTTGGATCCAAGGTTGCATCCCTATATGGGCTGTTCACTTAAAGAGCTGGACTCAATGATCCTTGTGGGTCCCTTTCAACTCAGAATATGCTGTGATACTGTGATGCTAAACAGGGAATCAGGGAAGGAGAATCTTGTACCATTGGTTTTGGGCTTGGTTTTCCTTTTGGTGTGGTCTAGCCGCTGGTGACAGAGTACAAGATGTTAATGCCAATGCACATGACACTGATGCTCACGTGTTCCCAATGAGGTCTTTAAACTCTACCCACTGATTTTCTGTACAATAACTGGGAATGAAGGGGTCACATACCTCTGTTTAGCACCAATCATTATTTTTTACTCACCAAAATTATGCAAGTTTATAGTTGTTTAAATACTGTCTACTGGACTGCAATCACAAACCCTATATTTTTTCCTAAATAAGTATGCAGGCATAATGTCTTACAAGTATCCATGAAAGTTCTGGAATATGAGAAACCCTGAGTTGTTGCAAAGCATCTGACAAAATACACAGCTGAAACTGTAAACCTGAAAGTTCAACTTTCACAGTGTTGACATTAATCAATACAAATTCATTTTTAGCAGACTTCAAATAGAGAGAAATCACGAAACCCTTTGAGGTTGAATTTCAGTCAGGCAATTAAGCAGAAGATGACTACCAAACCAAGATCTGATGTCAAAGATAAATTTACTTACCTCTGTGTCTGTAAAATTTCAATTCATTGCACACAAGATGTCTACAAGCTCCAAATATGACAAATTTACATATTAAATTGTCCTGATTTGAGCTGGGATAGAGTTCATTTTCTCTCTAGTAGCTGATACTATGCTGCGNAAAAAAAAAAAAGGCATAAAAAAGCTTCAGGGAACCGTTTATCTCCAGAAATCTGTTTGGAATGTTGCTTATTTTCAATTGAAAATTATTCTATGCTCCTGTGTTACTTTAAATGGAACTTGGTATTTAATTTATTTAATTATTTAATTATGTAATTTATTTTCATGNCTCTAGTAGCTGATACTATGCTGCGTTTTGAATTTAGTATGAGAATAATGTTGATAACACAAGAATGTTTTTGTTGCTGTTAATTGGTGCTTACACTAAGTCAAAACCTTTTCAGCTTCTCATACTGTCCTGCCAGCAAGGAGGCTGGGATTAGACAAGAGGCCGGGAGAGGATGGCAGATTCAAACTAGCCAAAGGATAATCCATTCTCTGTGATGTCATGCAAAAAAAACCCCAAAAAACATGGGTGTAGTTGGCTGGGAGGAGTTGACTGCTGCTCAGAATCTATCTGGTCATCAGTCAGCAGGTGCTGAGAAGTTGCAATGTGTGTCACTTGTTTTGTATATTCTTTTATCACTATTATTGTTTTCTCTTCCTTTTCTCTCCTATTAAACCACCTTTACCTCAACCCACAGGTTTTACTCTTTTTGCTGATTCTCTCCCTCATTGCACTGGATGGGGCGTGAGTGAACACTAGTGTGGTGTTCAACTGCCTGCCTATGTATATACCATATACATAAAGAACTCCATAATAAAGTCAGAAAAAAAAATCTACCTTGCTTCACTGTCATTCATGTCATTCTTCCAAAATGAGTAGGGAGATTACAGCAAAATGAAAACACAAGTCTGGAATTAAGTTAGGAAGAACAAGAAAATTAGGTTATTTGTTATCTCTTTAGTGTAATTTTCTGCAAAATATCTTGTAGGGTTATGGTCTTTCAGAACACACCCAATTCTGTTCAACACTCTTTGAGACATTGTAAGAAGGATCTTTGTATAACCGGTGCTTTATCATTCAGGAAAGACTGAGTGCAATGACAAAAGGCACTGCTAGGTGTTAATTAGATCTTTGAGAATGTATTATTCTCATTAAAACAAGGCAAAACAAAAGAAAACAAACAAGAAAACCAAACCCAAACCAAACAAAACCAAAAAACCAACCAAAAAAAA
>VWZG01009926.1:92838-103285 GCA_013396735.1 Grallaria varia | reverse complement strand
GCATAAAAAAGCTTCAGGGAACCGTTTATCTCCAGAAATCTGTTTGGAATGTTGCTTATTTTCAATTGAAAATTATTCTATGCTCCTGTGTTACTTTAAATGGAACTTGGTATTTAATTTATTTAATTATTTAATTATGTAATTTATTTTCATGCCATGAAAAACAAACAAACAAACATCCTTTAAATTAATCTATTGCTGCCTTAAATTTAACTCCCTCACTTTCCAAAGAAAAACATTTCACTAGAACAGTAACATCTATTTTTCATGTTGAAATGTATAACTGAAGCTTCAGTTTCAAAATGCAAATTGACCAAACAACAGTGATACCTAGCTCACATCTTCAGTGAAAAGAATTTCATGAGGTTTTTTCCCCCCAGAAAATATATTTGTCATGTCTGTACAGAGACTAAGTGTTTTAGACGCTCTTGTGTGCAACTCCGGATTCTGATTTATAAAGGAAGTGAAAGATAAGAAAAAATTTACAACATTTGAAAAAAATCTTGAGATCTTTAATCTTGCCTTCAAATGTGAATATTTTCTCGCCATAAAATGTCTCCACTGACTGGCACTGAATTTTACCTTTGAATAGGAAGACCAGAATAATGGTGGAAGCATAGAGTATGGTCGAGGTACTGTCAGTGAAGTGAATAATTGCAAAGGTGAATGATAGAAACGAAGTACAGTGTACTGACCTTTTGAAACCTGATAATTACATCTTAGCGCTAACCTGCACCCTTTTATGACTATCATGAAAGGTAGAAACTTGAAAAAAAAACCAAAACACCCAGACGCAGAAAAAGGAACTCTACCTCATACAGTTGATTAGCAGGAAAATCTTAATGCCCTAGTTCAGTTTAAGGCAGCATAACAGTGGCTGAGGCTCAAAATGTTTTATTGAAACAAAATCTTCCTTCCCCTTAGTCAAAGGAAGATAGAGTAGGATGGAGGACAACAATTAAGGTAAGGTAACGGCAGCAAAAAGAAAGATGATGAAGAGACGTAACAGCCAATATGATTTCAGACAGAAAACATAAAAAATTTCCACACACTCTTCACGAGCAAGGGAGATTAAGAGAGCAGCAATTTATTACTTTGCTTGTTTGTTTGTTTATTTGTTTGGGGTTTTTAGTGCAAAAATTTTTTAGCTTCCTATAAAATTTGGGAAAAGGTACGAAAGTGTATTTAGAGAGTTATGACCCTCAGCTTTTTAAAAGAAACATTTAAAATAGAGTTGGACAGAACACGGGCATTATGGTAAAAAAAAAAACCTGTCATTTTGATCTATCTGACTGACAATGTTATCGGAAACAAAAATTGCCAATTCAACCAGAAATACNATTATGGTAAAAAAAAAAACCTGTCATTTTGATCTATCTGACTGACAATGTTATCAGAAACAAAAATTGCCAATTCAACCAGAAATACTCCCTGCAAAAATTTTTCTTCTACAAAACTGTAATTTTTTTTTATGAGGAGCATTTTCTGAGAAAGAGTCTCCAAACATCTTAAATAAAAGTTGTCAATACAAGATACTTGACATTACATGCCTGGTACTTACCACCGCCAAGGCAACTGAAAACAGTAGGTTTATTTTTTTACAATTTGAATTTTACACAACTACACCAAAATATTACCTTCTAATGCTCTCTGTCTTTATACTAGGAATCTATGAGCAAGCCAAATGTGGCCTACAGACTTGTGACCCAGAGAGGCAAGAATTCCTGTTTTAACTGATTACTAGAAAACTGCCACACTCATTCAATTACAGATGTAAAACATCTTTTTTATTTTGCATGGAACAAAAATGAAAATTTAAAATCAATATTCTTTTTGTGCTTTAAATGACCATGTAGAGCCTTTTTCATATTTTAAAGCAGGACGAATGAATACACTTTTCCAAGATTCTTGACATCCTAATTGTTTTGTGAATGGAGGTAATTTCCATTTACCTATGCTGTAAATTATTCTACAAATTTTAAGGAAGACATATATTAAACTGAAAATTTTATAAGCCACAGATGGATTATGACTTAAGGATCACATCACTTTTCTCATAAAGGAAACTTATTGAAATAACTATAAAGCTATTAAGAAATTAGTGAATTTGATTCTTACAGATCTTTTCTTTCCCCAGTTACTCAGAAAACTCAGCACAAAAAGTAAATTTTCCTTTTCTGTAACTCAGACAGGAATAGTATAATTCAAAAAGTGTCATATCCAATGGCCTTTTCAAAACCAGAGCCAAGAACTCAACAGTTGTGCAGTTTTACAACCATCTTCGTAGTTATACTGGGTCTGAAAATCTTTTATCAATGGTCTGAAAGAAACAGTATCAAAAGCTTAAAGACACTTGGCATAGCTGGGTAAAAAAAAAAGGTCTGCGCTGGAGGATTAGGAAGAATCTCATACAGGTGGAAGCATCTTCAAAGCAATAATATAGATAGGAGAAGAGAATAATTAGATTAAGAAATCTAATTTTCTGAAATCACTTTTGGTCTTAGTTCAGCTCTGCCTACAAAACTTGGAAGATGACAATGGTTCCATTCCATGGCATACCTCCCTTTGAGAAAGGTGCAAGAGAAAGACAGGCTTCACATAAGTAAGACGCTCGTGTGCAAGTGGATAGAAAACAATTCCAAGAATCTTCATTACTTGCAAAGTGACCTCTATTTTGTTGGGGTATGGGATGGTTGTGGTTTGGGTTTTTATGCTTTTTAAAAAAAAAATTTTATATTTATTTTATTTGTTTTAGATTACTACTGCTAGAGGTCTGTAAGAACATGATGAAAACTGCAAAAGCTCCTAAGGTCTGAAAGGAAACCTGCCAGCTTTCCTGCTTTCGAAACCAGCACTGCTGTAAGCAGGTGTGGTGTTTGCTGGTAAGCAAAACTATTACTTAGCATGTGTGACACTTGGCAGTTTTGTCATGATTCTTTACAGTATATCTGACATTTTCTAGAATTCTTTTCCTTTTTCATCTAAAAGGTGCAATCAAAGACTACCAGAATCCACAGCACTCCTTCCACAGGAAAAGAGAAGATGAATGTTGGCTACATTTTTATTTGACAAGTACTTCGATATTCAATATAGGAACAAAAAAAGTTTACTCTGCTTTTTTCTCTTATTGTGAGGAAGTCTGCCAAGAACACCATTTAGTCCACCAGAAACTACAGAAAGAATGATAAATGTTACTGTGCCTGACAATATCTTGAGACACCAAGCCCTGCAACAAATTGAACTTTTTAATGAATGCTTATATTCATAACGATGCTGAGCACCAGCATGTTTAGTAATCAAATATTTCTTCCTTCTGGTGCTTCTCAAATGCTTAAGTCTGGTGCAAGCTGATACCATTGCACTATGTTGACATTAAAAGAAAAGTTGCTGATTTACCAGCACGTATTTTTCTTTCCCCCACCTACACACAGAGAAAACTCTTTTGTGTTTATGATAATTTACAAGAAGTGATTTATGAAGGAATATAAGTTGTCCATAGATACATAAAAACTTTAAGCTGGAAACTTTACAACAATCACAAGTAATATATGCAGAGAGGCATAAATACGTTTAAAAACTGGAAAATGCTGGGAGCGAGGTGGAGAAAAACAACCCCTGATCTCACAGATCCATGTAGATTCTGGCACAGTTTTATCAGTTTCTTGTAAGTTCAATTTCATATGGATTATGTATTACATTAAAATTAACACCTCCAGTTCAGGAGAATCTACTATACATTCAGGGAAAACACATTTTCTGTCAACGACTATCAGAGAAAATTATTCATAATACCTCATTGAAATTCTACTTTCACCAGATATCTGAAAATAATAACTTCAGAGTAAGTACTTTTACCTATCTAAACTTTTGAGATGAGTAAATAGATTACCGACACATTATGGGTTCATTTTTACTTTGAAGTTTTGAAGGGTTTTTTTTTGTGTTTTATCTCATTTTAAACAAGAGATATTTACATTTTCAGGAGGAAAAATTAAGCAAGATTACTAAACAAATACTGTAAGTTTCTTGCAGTATCACAAAATCATAGAATGGGTAAAGTTGGAAGGGATCACTGTGGGCCATCAGGTCC
Source organism: Grallaria varia (assembly GCA_013396735.1). Classification (NCBI taxonomy): domain Eukaryota; kingdom Metazoa; phylum Chordata; class Aves; order Passeriformes; family Formicariidae; genus Grallaria; species Grallaria varia. Next base: position 99,195 of record VWZG01009926.1, on the reverse strand, counting down.
AGCCTCCCTGCTCAAGAAGGTTGTATTAGGCTTCTTCATTTTAATCAGTAATTAAGTAATACTGTAATCAGTAATTCTTAACAAGATTGACACTAGAAGGATGCCCAAACTGTCTACCAAGTGATACAGTGCTGTTTATTTATTCAACATTTTCCTTCATGAATAATAAGCTATTGCAAAAATTATCTAGGAAACCAGTTAGAACTAGAAAGGACTGTTAGAATGAAGATAAAAACCCCCACATTATAACTAAAATATCTGATAGCCATAAGAATGTAAGAAAAATTCTTTCAAGTAGATATTCTTGTAGGTGTGCCAGAAAAATATGAATTTGAATGCATATTTAGAAACAAATCACATCATCACATAATATTCTGAGTTGGAAGGTAAGAGCGTGATTATTTTTCTGATAAATCTTGTGCTGTTTTAGCTGTCTCTTCTTCCACATAATGTCTGTTTGCATATTTGCATATTTACATATTTACATGATTCTTCTTAGAGCCCTGCTGTCTCAGATTTCCTCTGATTTAGTATAACATTAAGCAAATAAAAAATTCTGTATCCCTGTTGGCCTCCAAAAGAGATTCTACTGCTGATGGAGAAGAACAGCAAATCTACCAAGTAAATTATGATCTAGCTGATAATTAGAAATAGGATTTAATACTGAAGGAAAGTAGTTGCTTTCCTTCTGAAATCTACATCCACCAAATAAAATTAAAAGACAAAAAAATCTTCCTTAAACACACCTGAAGGAGAAAGAAATCTGCAGTTGTACTATCTTCCGGACAAAACCAGTCTATAATAACAATACTTGTCAGAGCACAAAACCTGGTGGTAACCCGACTGACTGAAAAGTTCTCATAAGAAACTGAAAATACATTTCACATAGGCAATCCACTGCACTGTTTGATAGTTACAATTAATGGTTAAGAAGCTTGTTACAAGCATACTTCATTTTGTAACTGAACCAAATAAGCTTTAATGAAACTAGTTCCGTTGAAAAGCATCTATGATGTCTTCAAGATAAAGTAACCCTGTAATACTGTGGTCCTCAGTTCTACAGCCTTACTTATAAGAGCCTGAAAGGTACTGCCCTGAAATATATTACTCATTTTCAGCAAATAGTTTCTATTTAGCAATAGTATCTATTTGTTCTTTCTCTAGTAGCTGGTGCTCAGGAATAAACTGCATACAACACAGTGTGGTACGAACAGAAGCTGTTTTTAAAATGCAAAAGTAATACACTTTTTTTCCTGACTTAAATAAGTTTCATGAGGTGCTGCTGTCATTTCACTAGTGTACATAATCAGAAGCTACAAGCTAACAAAGAATTATAAAAAGGACCTGTGTACGCAACCCTAAATTAATAAGGAAATAAATTTTCCAGCAGACCAAAGGGTATCAAAAGGAGATATCAACCATATATTAAATTAAAAAAACCCAAACAAACAAGAAGACCACCAAACAATATAGGTTTCCATTTTTTTTCTTTTATACATACATACATACATATATATCTATGTATAGTAATATATGCAATCTGATATATTTTTGAAATACTGAAATTAAAATTCACATTCATGCTATGCGAAAAAAATTGCACATCTCATGTCATTTATGTTAGTGAGTTTATCCAGGGAAAAGGGACAATGATGTGCATTCTGAGAGCTACATAACAATAAGGATTTTTTTCCAGACAAGAATACTGAAGAATGAAGTCTTCTTAAGTGAGAATACAGTTCTATTGAGACACAAGCCAAATGCTAAACCATTTGCAGGCTGTCTGGAAAACTGAGGGGCTTTCATCCACAGTTTAAAGAGAACAAATGCATAAATGTTTTACTCATTTTTAAAGCCAGGCAATATATCAAACATGTCCATGTGTCCTAATCAACCAAGTTGATAATGCACGTGAAAAATGAACCACATACCTCATTATCTTTCAGAACACAACAATACGTACTTCAAGGTACAAACATACATTATCAGTCCACACAAATACCTGTAATTGTTGTTATGAGTAAGCGTGTTACAGCTGAGACAAGCAGAAAAAAAAAAAAAAAAGAAAGATTCCTAGATCACAGGAAAATATACACTGGACTATTATGAGCACTGATGTATCTTTTATATGTAAATTTAATTAGGGACAACAATGAAAAAAATTATCATCATCTTGTACCTTGCAAAACAAAACAGAATATCAACCTCATCTCAGTGTCCATTCTGGATGCAATTGTATCTAATATTTGCTAATATAAATATATTAATATTTTACCACCATTTCTATATGGAGAGCTCTCATATTGTCAACAAGGTAGGAGGCCATATATTTGCAGATCTCAAAATAAAATATTGGGGTAAGAAACATTCCTCAGTTTTGTCATTGTTATTGATATTGGCTGACTTTCTTAACTAGCTTAGATGAAATAATCACTGTGAGTACATTCTCCAAGTTGAAGTTGAAAGTGCTCTGTTGTAAGTCTCTTGACTTTTTTGGCATTTTCTCAGAGATCATTGGGGATTCATGGGAACTCTGTGAGATCCTCACGGGTATCTGCTGCTGCCACACAGAGAATGATGGAAGTAACTTCACTACCAGAATGCATCCAGAATACCAGATATCAGAATGTATCTCTTGTATCCAGAGAGAGCTTCAGAAGGAGGATACAGCAAGCGTCAGGCTGCAGGGAGTCCCTTGAGCCTCGCTGGGCACATGGTCTCCTAGCCTGCAGGAGGTGTGTAGCTGCCAAGGGGCTGTCTTCCTTGTGAAAGATGTGTGGGAAGGGGCCAACAGTCCGCACACCACCAGGGAGGATGAGAAACAGAAGGGGTAGATCATCTCTGAGATCTTGCATCTTTAAGAGCCTGAACCATCACCTTTAGGGGAGGGGCAGGAAGAACCCATGTCTGTGAAGCTGGAAAGTGGAAACTCCCATGATGATGAAGCCTGGAAACTGGTGACTTCTTGCAGTAGGTTTATGCTGTTAACTTGTACTTTCAGAACATATTCACTGCCCTTGAAGTTGATGAGAAGCCTCTCTGGTGGGTGAGGCTGAGCCACTCAGGAGCACTAGAAGGAAGCAGTGAATAACACCAGTAGGAAACTCCCTACTGTGGGGAGTGGGGACATCCATCTGCTAGTGTGAATTGTCAGAGGGTGGTTTGTGTGGTTTGCTGTTTACTGCATCTTAGACAGAATGAATACCCCCACAAGATCTCTAAATCAGAAAAAAAAGTATGAAATCTATAATCTGTTCCTCCTACATTTTGACAAATTTGCCATAATAATTTGCCTTTTTTTTTTTAAAGCTGTTTAAGAATATCTCTGAGTTACAAATATCCTGCCTATCTAGATACTCGGAAACATCCTGAAATTTTCCTCTCTCCCCCCATAAGATAAATGTGATTGAGAGCTATTTACTTATTGAAAAAAATTAATTATAATTAAATTACTGATAATAAGTGGTCCATCAAGTCATTCTTCCTTAAAGTTCCTTTTTTAAAGTTCATTTCTTTAAGTTTCCCCTCTTTCTTTTACTGTTGTTTAGAAACAATCACTCATATTCTCTCCTTTTATATATACCCCACCCATACATACATAGATAATTTTTTGCAGACCTTATACCTATATTACAGTGCGAGCAACAGTAGAAGAATCTTATTTTCCATTTCTGACTGAGGCTGAGACCTGTACCTCTGGCTCACACCATAAATGGTTTAGGTGAACTTAAAATGTTCTCTAATCTCAGTCAAGGGAGGAATTCACATTTCTGCTAATTCCTTGGAGAATACTGCTTGAAATTTATGAGGGACATACGTCAACCAAAATTCTCCAAACTTGACAAGCTGTTACTCATGTGGGGAGTAAGAATTCCAATGTGCTAACAAACACCTAGTTGCTTTTGCTACTATGAATGGAGAGGTTGAATTTTTATCCGGGAAAGAAACAATTAAAAATTTCCATTATATCAATCAACTGAAATGTAGCTTAAATCAATTTATTTTTAAAAAATTAAAAGTAAAAAAATCACATCTTAATACTTCTGTTTCACTACGAAGCAAGGGAAAACTAGAGCTCTTGAAATTGACACCAAAAGGTTTACTTTGTTTGCTTTACAAATAGTAGCATGTTTTTCTTGCAGTTGATTGGATTATGACAGAACACATATGACTGTGGTAACAGATTAAACAAACCGTGTTAAAAAACCTAAGTAAATGGCAAAGATTGTTTTAGACATAGGGATTAAAGCAATTATTTTTCCTAATTTAATTTGAAATTTCAAAGGGCAGCTACTTTTGGAGCATTCTTAAACAAAATGGTATGAAGCAAACCATGAGCTTTCAGCCCTTAATTTGCCTCAGTGACCTCCTTGCTAGGGGGGTGGAGGGAGGAAGAATGCTCACTTGCATGCTTAAAGGTTTAATTCCAGACATTACGGTTGATATTTTAAAAAGAAAAAAAAAAGTATAATAGATTTTTTTTTTTAAAGTGACATTTGTAACTTCTCACCAAGCTCTGCTTAATTCCCTTTTCATCCAAGTATTATTGCAAGACTGAAGTTGTCCAGTTTCAGAGTTTTTATGATCTGAAGTTACTTTACTTCCGTTACTACTGCTCTTATCTGGAGGAGGGGACCAGGTGTGTGTATGGCTTTTTGTTGGTTTTTTTTCCTACCCAAACCTAATACAACAACTCTCTTCCCAAAATAACGACCACAGACTACCCTCTGAGAGAGCTGAGGCTGACTAATTCGTAACTTTTTTTAGTATCAAGATAAAGAACAGATTTGTTGATTTGTATGCCTTTGAATAGAAATACATATACAGATTTTACTGAAAGCAAAAATACGCTTCTATTCTTTGGAAAGGAATAACAAATTTTTATTCTTAAGTCTCAGAACAATGATAATTTATCTGTCATTTACCAATAGCACTGTAAAAGGAAGATGATAATCCTTCCTCAAAAAATACAGGGATTTTTCACAAGAAGGTGAATGCAGACATGAAGAAAATCTTCTGAAAAAAAAAAAAAAAAAAGAAACAACCCCCCCCAAAAAGTAAATAGTGCCACGGATAATCTTTCCTTTTTTTGTTATTATTTTTGATGTTTTATTTGCCATACAAAAGGTCAATAACTCTGTTTCCAACCAATTTCTAAGCCAATTTTGCATCCTCACTTTATATTGTTGAATTGAACCAAATATATATCTAAATAGGGAACTGTCAGGAAATAGAAAAATCAATAGTGGTCAGCATGATTGGAAATGCTAAAAGTAAGTTCAAATTATCATCAGTCTCAAAAACTTCCTAGACTGTATTAGCATTATGTGCTGCAGATCAGAACATTGTTCCACCTGATTGACAAGAAATTATTAAAGTAATTATGTTAAAGATACAATAAGAATTCTAATTGACAGATTGGAAAATAAAATACTAAAATTGTTCCAGTTTACAGTAAATTTTTTTATGTAACTGCTAATGAATCATACCAAAAATACATCAAAACTGACAGCAACAGTCAAAGCCCTCTACATTTAACTTAGGAACTACACCGTTCGCTTATTTTACAGATGAAGGCTGTTGACTTTTCAGATTAATAGCCAAGGGAAGCTGGGGATAGGATGTTTCCTGTGACTAGGTCTCTACAAATAAATACATCTCAGATTACTAGAATACTAAATAGTGTGAAACCACACAAGAATTTGTAATCATTACTTTCAACTCAGCAAAGCAATCCATCAATTTCAAAGTGAAAGAAATTTTAAAGTGTTGGGATGCTTAGACTTCAGGTAAATATAGTATAGAACATTGTCTTCATTCAGCATTCCTTTCAGAGTAAGAACCCAAAATATGCAGCTTTAGTCACTTGATCTAGGTAAGAAATTATGTAACATAATTTCTACAGTGCAGCGGTCTGGTGGCAAGTGCCTGTAGCAATAGTTCTAATGTTCTCAGTACGGTTTACATGGCACCTCTTCTGCTTTATCTGAGCTATACGATTACACATTATCTTGGTATTTGAAGTTACAAACGTTCCTGAAGGATCTTCTGGCACAGTTCTCGCTACTGCAGAGTTTAATTCAGGAACTGATCCAAAGTTCATTGACATCAGCAGATTTCTCACTGACTTCAGGGTATCATGCTGTTACGCAGAGAGATATGCAGTACCTCACTGATGTAAGCAAGGAAATTTTTGTGACTGTATCCAAGCAAGATAGTCATTAATTTTTCCTAAGTTTGAATCCTTTGTTTGAAAGTAATCTGAAAAGGTAATGTTTCAGTGGAACAGCACTTGCTTCAGTGCAAGACAGTTCTCCCTAAGAAGACCAAAGAGAAAATTCCTACTACACATTAAAC
>VWZG01009926.1:42117-92774 GCA_013396735.1 Grallaria varia | reverse complement strand
AAACAAACAAAAACCCAGTAGGGGGTGGTGGGAGTACGCATGTCAGGTTCTCTTCTTTTCCTATCTCCCATGAAAGCACTACTTCTTTGCTACAGAAGTAATGCAGCTGTCTTGTGTATGTTGTAGCTGAGTCAAAAAGAAAATTCCATCTCAGCAGCCACAGTGAAACAAGTCTGACCTTTTATTTTGCACACATAGGTTAGGAAGCAAAAGTACCTAACAGTCCTGCAAGCTGTACAAATATAACTGTATCCTAGACAGAAGGCATGAAGCTACATTAATTATAACACTACATGTTTAGGCACCTCCTTTATTGTGACAAGAACATTTAAAGCCAAGAAACATAATTCCAGTTCCTCATGCGTTTTCCCTTCAAAGGCATGCAAAAAATTACTTCATTCATTTACTGCATAATAAACCTAAAACTCTAGATTACTACACAGCAATGGATTTCACAAGCCTTCCAGGCTTGCGCAGACTTGTGCCTCAACATAAGCAGGGATTCCTAACAGTCTTGCTGAGTCCGCAGTGGAAACTGTTCATAAGTAAAAAGGTACTGGATCCTGGATAAATAAAGCACCAATTATGATCTAAAAGTCATGTCTGAAAAAGAGCATTTTATTTTCAAAAACAATGAGAGAGAATGATCTAAATCTATTTTCCCAACCAAACCTCCTAATTTAGATTGTTAATTTTTAAGTGACACATTGCTATCCTTATCCAGTTAAGGATAGAAAGACTATATCACTAAGTGTAAAATGCTTGTATCTTTAATGTAAGTCTTTTATGTCAGACATTAAATTCAATTTTGTACATTCCACTTGTTGTGACATTTAATTCTTCAGTGGCTCGTTACTTAAAAAAAAAAAAAAAATAGCCCAAGTTGATTTTATGCAAATGAATAATAAATAAGGATATTAACAGAAATATTTACTTAAACAGGAAAGTAAGTGAATGTTAAAATATAACACTAAAAGGCAAATTCAGGATATTTAAACATATTTTAAAAATACTAAAAGGTTTTTTGGGGAGTGTTTTTTTTTAAACTATACACTGCAAAGAATTAATTTTTGATACAGAATCATATGGTGAACTGACCATACTAATACATTATTAAGAAGTAACTTTGTCGTAATTTTGGGCTTTTCAATCTGAACTATTAAAAACTGGTTTTTGTTAAGATGCAATCACAGAATCATATAATGCCCTGGCTTGGAAGGAACCTTAAAGATCATGTAGATCCAACCACTGCCATGGGCAGGAACACCTTTTCTGCCCTCTGGGACAAAGATTGCATCATGTATACAAACACATAAGCACATAAATACACACATAAGTGTGCACATGTGCACATTCCTCCCTCATCTTCGAAACACTTCCTTACTAGGTTATACTTTCTGCCAGTGGCAGAACAACAGGCTAAACAAATCGCTAAAATGATGCCATGTTGGAATGGTATTCCTTTCACAGAAAATCAGTATGCACAGATACGTTTCAGTATGCACAGATACATTTCTTCTAAACATACTTATAAAACTAGGTTTTCATCTTTCATTTGTAACAGAATGTCCTTAAATAAATAAATAAATAGTTGTCTTGTTTGGTATTTTCACTGCAAAACATGTGATGAAAACAGAGAAAATATTGGCAAATACAGATCAATCCAGTATCTTGTTAGAAGCCAGTATGGGAAAAAAAAAAAAAAAAAAGTCAATGAAACAGTAGACCTTTCCTGCACTTTCCAAAGATTTCTAGGAAAATAAACATCAAATGGAACCTTGATGTTATGCAGCATGACAAATTATACTTAAGTTTGGACCATAACATTCACATAAGTATGTAATTTCAAGAGATAAGACTAAACATGAACCGGGACTTGATTTATGAACACAGTGGAAAGAATAGTTAAGGCTTTACAATAATTGTTGCTTAAGTAACAATGCATAATTCTTTCCTTACTCTCTAACTATCTGTTAGTTATTGTGATTTTGACAGGAAAAAATATATGTATATCATAAGTAATTTTTAAAGTACTTTTACCAAAGTACAAGTCAGATGTATGACACTATTATCCCATTTCACTCAGTCTGAAAATTGCACCAACAAATGAAGGATTGAGACCAGTAAGAAACACTCAAAATTCTAGATCTAGTCCAAAAATAATGAGATTTTGTCACAGGAAAATTAACCTCACTGAGTTTCCACGCTATAAAGCCATTTGAGTTCTCAGATAGTTAGATGCTGTTTTCAGAAAATTACCTGATCATATTTTAAAACTCAGACTTGAGGCTTCTGATATCAAACTTTTTATAAAAACTCCTTTAACTCACTAAAACAGATTACTGGCTATTCTGTATTATATAAAAGGCACGACAAAATTAATTTTTGGGACATTTATTCCTATTACAGTAATGAAAAACAAACAATACTTCTGTGCCTCTTAGGTGAGAAAGAGAAAAATTCACAGTAGCCAGTCATTCAGGCTACTCAGTTATGTCTGATTATTATGTTTGCTACAGGATTCAGAGGACCATCAGAAGGCATTTTTTGAGTGTGCTGAAGAGTATGGGACAGCATAGATCATCGTACTACATGTAGCTAAATTATGTCTAAATGTAAGATTACCCCATTTCTATTTATATTTCATGTATATACTAAGTGAATGAAAAAGGCAATTATAGGTTAAGCAGCCCTGTAGCATCTTCACTCTATAAGGCAATTTCAGAATAAAGATTTCTGGAGAAGGTAGAAACCACAGAGAATCTTCAACAAGAACTAGCTGTTAACTTGAGCCTCCAAAAAATCATTCCATTTTAAAGAGCATTTAAAGGTTTACAGTGATAGTAGAAGACTTGATTTATCCAGAAGCCTCACTTGCATCAGTGGAGCTTCCTCCACCTGGGAAACAACAGGTAAGGAACCATTAATGATCTCTTAAAGAAAGTAATGCTCCTAAGTAACAATACATAGATTGCTGCAATACACAGTGTAAAATATCTATATATTGAGAAAGAGAACATAAAACATTTGCTTTAAAAGGTTTTTAAAGACGGGCTTTTTAGCTTTACTGCAAAATCAATAGTTGGTGTCTTAACTTCAATTGTGTAAAAAAGAACAGAAATATCTCTGCAAAAGACACAAAATTCTAATTTAGTTCATTTTCCTTTTTATATAGGAATACTTGTTTCATTACTGATGTTTCAATAAGATTTAAATACCAATTAGTGCAATTTTTGCCTTATAGCTCACAACCTGGGATATGAATTTCCTTCATTAACTACCAAAACACTAGATAATGTAGAGTAAGAGCACATTCTGTACTTCAGGTAGTTGAAAATTATTTTAAACAACACAGAAGTCACTGACTATAGCGGCATTTGTAAGTCTACAGTGCACACCAGTGGAATATAGTTGTACATGCATTTTTCCACTATTTTCAGCATCATGTAAAATTGCTCTGTAAATATTCCATCTTTCAAATGACCAGAAAAGTACTTCCTTTGAGAATTATAAAGACAGATACAAAATTTTGAGAAAGACTTGCAATGAGTATAAACAAAAATGTTTTCATGTGTATAAGATTGAACGATTTTTCTAAAACTTTAAACTTTAACAGTCTTACTAACTACAATTCTGTGTTCACAAGCATCAGGGCAAGGACTTGTTCTGTTTTACAAAGAGTCCAAACACCTAGGTAATCAAACGCAGATACACATTTTATGTTTCTCAGACTGTTGATCAGCAAACTAAACTGTATCTGACAAAATTGGCTAGTCTGTTTCTGGGGACATTCAACAAGCAATGTTATCGATGTAAAAATGTTCATGTTCTTCAGAGAACTTAAAGATTTTTAGTTTTTCCAACAAAGTGTGCTGTAACCCCAAATATATCTAATGTCAACACCCTTCATTTATTCAATAGGTTTACAGACTTGATTTTTGCCCTTCTGTGGATTCTCATCCAAACACTACAGAAAGAGCAATTTTATACGGAATAAGTGCTTTCCTCGTTTTAAAATAATGAAGTGTTTTACAGCTGTTAAAACATTATTTGTAATATATGTGAAAAGCAAGGCATAAGAAATATTAATTTATTTAATATCCCACTAAGAGCCAAAAGTTCTCCTGAAAGTGAAGCTTATTATCTAGGCAGTACATACAAAGTGTTTTTGACAGCTAAGAAATGTACATAAATCTCATAAATGTCAGTTTAAGATATGATTTTATGCACTCAATATTGTGCAACAAGCTCATAAGCAGGTCTCTTCAGAAGACCCAAAGGAATCTAACAGTCTTGGATATTGATAGTAATGTTAGGCCACAAATTCACAATAATTTGTAAGGTAGGTTCCATGTAGTACAGTACATTTTCCCTCCAATAAACACAAAATGTAAGGAAGGTACACTCCCTTTCCATTTTTCTCCCTGAAAAAATATTTGGCAGACATAAAGTCTTCATTCACTAGCTCTCTAAAGAAAGCCAAGACATAATTTTCAGTTTTACAGACATGTGAGGGAAAACTTAAACCCTAGTCTGTATTGAGGAGGTAATTTTAAGCATAACCAATTAAGACGTGGTTTGACACTGTCATAATGAAAGTATACTCGAAATTAAGGAAAGGCCAGAGAAAACAAAATGAATGAGGAATTCTGAGTGTCCTCAGAGAAACAAAAAAAATCATGTGCAGTAAAAACAGATGACATCTGACTGCTTGAAAAAAAAACCAGTGCTGTCAAACAATCAAGATTTGAGCAATAAGTTTCTTAGTGTTAATCTTAACTTTTTATTTTGCTATTGAAAGGGAGAACAGAATTCTTATGACAGAAGAGGAAATTACCAATTGCAACACTAAATGCTTTCTGTTGTATCTGTTAAAATGGTCTAATTTATGACCCCAAACAGGATAAATTCAATGCTAGTGTCGCCAAAGCTGTCTATAGTGCTCATGGTTACTATGAACACAAATTGCCACTTTACTACTTTTATTTTTTTTAGTTAACTCACTACATTGAAAATTATTTACAATTTCCAAACATTATGCAGAATGCATAATTTTTTAAAAAGATGTTCATCCAGATCACCAAGGCTTTCTATATTTATTTTGTTCCAAGGCAAATAAATAGTCATCTTTTAACAGAAAGTAGGAGCGCCAGTATTCATGTCTTTGACCTGTGAAGTTTCTATCATGCCACAAAATCTCTCCAACTTCCAAAAGGCTAGCAGAGCTAATCATTCCTAAAAAATGGTTTGTTACGGCACTGACACTTGCAAACCAAGCACTTTTTTCACATTCCCAGTGGGATTGCTAGGCAATCTACCAAAGGAAATAGCAGAATAATTTAGGCATAACTAAAACCAAAAACTCTTAGTCAAGGACATGAAGATAATCCAGATGTAATAATTTATCTGGTTTTAATCTAGAAATTCCTTTGTGATTTAGTATTGCAAGTGTGTATAGGAATCAGATTCTATGCTTAACCTAGTACATGTCTGCACTTTCCTTTATTTCACTTTCAAATTTTTCACTGCCAAGAATCTTGCAAGGTGTTCCAGCATCCATTTCTCAACAGTAATATAATATTCACATATGTGTCATCAGCAAACAAGATTTGGTTTTTTTGGTTTTTTTTTTTTTTTTTTCAGTAAAGGAAGGGTTTTCACTTACAAAAAAACCCCACTAATATAAGTAATTTCATTCACATTAGTCAGATTCATCAATACCAATTTTTTTTTTATAATTTACAAACTAGATGTATGTCTTATAAGTCTCAGAAGATGAACAGAATGTTCAAAATATCACCTCCTGTTAGCAATTAAAGAAGCTAAGCATGTTCCCAAGAAAAAAGCAGCAACGCGTATATGTATGCACACATATGCATAAAAATTGTTATCTATCAATCTTGAACAAATTCTCAGCAAATTTTTACTTCCTGTTGTTCTATTCCTGCTGACACCACCATAAAATACAAAGATTACATTTCTTAAGCAAAACAATTAATTCAATCTATATTTCCTCTGCTTTGCAAAAGTAACAAGCTAGAATCCTACTTAATGAACAAGCAGAAAATAAAGAAACTATAATCTGAAGGAACTCAAATATGAGAGAGAGAGATTAATTTGTTGTTGTGTATGTTCATCTATGAAGGAAATTCCATGTACACATGTACCACCTTTTAACTGGAACCCGGGATTTAATAGACTGCTTACAATCTTTTACAAAACACGAAAGAAAGCTAAGTAAATTCGCTGCATTATTTGAAATCTGAAATGTTAAACTCATAGGAGATTTTAAATTCACTTCTATGTTTAGTAGTATAGATGTACATCTTTAGTTTTGTTGTATCTAAGAGGTCCTCAATCTGTTGTTTTGAAAACTAAACCCTGTAAACAATAACACAAATATTTCGTATTCTTCTACTCATGAACTTGGATTGACACGAACATTTCCTTCCTAACACCAATTCCCTTCTCCCTGAACAAAAGCCTAGTTGGCCCCTGATCATGGCTTGCTGTACCTCAGGGCCACCAGCCATGGGGATGGGGCACCAGAGCCTGACTTCTCCGGCTGGTCCCTTCCTGTGGGACTGTGGAGCCACCCTAGTGCTGCTCTCGCAGATACCCACACCAGCGCTGCCATGGCAGCACCCAGGGCTTGGCTTCACACACCCTCATCAGGCCCCTCCCCACCAAGCTACACAGAAAAATTGCTGATAAATGGTGGGTTTATCACATTCATAAACCCTGGATACAATTTTACTCTTGGCTACAACACAGGAAATCAGAAGGTGAAGTTTTCTTTCTTACTCCATGCGATAATGGTGTATTGCTAACATACCTGTTTCAGGCTTTCCAGCTTGGTTTGTCTCAGTTCTTCGTATTTCCATTTCCAAAGAAATAATTCATTTTCCATCTTTTCCATTTCTTTTTCCAGAAATGAATTCATTCTGAAAAAGTATTTTAAAATTCAGCATTGCACCATTTTTAAGCTGCCAAAAGAAAAATATCCTTTTCATAGCCTGGGTTATATTTTGCTGCCTTTGTCAATGGTATATCTTGATTTTATTAAAAATCTATATGATCATTGCATAATTATTCCAAGAGAATTACCAAAATTAATAGCTACAGGGAAAAAAGAAATTCAGTAGTACAGAATTAAAATTTTAAATGAAATGAAATTTTGAGATAAACTGAAGAAATTTGGACTTTGACTTCAGTTAGTGATTCAGGTCATCTAATTTATGGCAAGGTAGTGAATATCCTCAGAAAAAGGGTATTAGATCATATATAGACAGAAAATTAGTTTAAACATAGTTTAAACACACATACACAGGGGAAATACACAGTGTGAGCCCAGTACAGAAACCAAAGATGATCAGCTTTAGATGTTAAAAAGCCTTATTAAAAGGCATATATTTCAAGTTTCAAAAAATAATTGTTCTTGAAAGAAAGGCTAGAAAAATTTTAGGAAAATTGATTATTTCATTCAGAAGTACTATGCATGTAGAATGAAAAATATTGAAATAGTTGAAAAGAAAATTCTAATACTGACAATTAAAGAAATTTTTGTGTGCCACAGTGTAGCTACTTTTTATTCCGAGGCTCATGGAATTTGTCAGCTTTTTTACTAAATATGTTATTGTCAGGCTGACTAGAAATGAGAATATTTGGTTTGAAATTCATGTCTTCAAGGAAAGTGCGTGGATGGGATTTGTCTGGGGCATTTCTGTGCAGCATACTGCAGGCTTGCAAGAAATAGCAAGATTTACCACTCACTGGACTGGCTCAGGTCCTGGAAGCAATGTTTGCTACATTAATGAAGCAATCCACTTTACTGAAAAATCTTCTGGTTCTTGGACCAAGGACCATCTTTTTCTGCCTAGATTTAGCATTTAGCACATCTTATCTTAGCAAACACCTAGAGCTCCCGTAACGTCATAGTAATAAAATAAACACTATCACTCACGAAGTAAAATGGAGCAAGATGTATTTCAGGCATTTCAGCTCAACAGTTTTTCTTCTAAAGTAATGGGATATCTCACTGGAATGATATCATGACTTCATCGGGGAACAAAGAGAATAGTTAAGTGGGACATTTAATACAGTAGAAGGGGAAAGCATGAAAGATGACAGTTTAATACTTTGAATAATAGCCTACTGGCTTTACTGAATGCAGTGGAAGTCCTTAGAAATGGTTTAATCTGAAAAGTAAAAGAGGAATAATAAGTATATGGTACTTATTCAGAAGACACTAGTTTTATGGTATGTTACAGTACCTCTTAAGTCAGATCAGGTCCCTCTGATACTACTAAATGAAATAGATGATCCTGACTATGCAGTTTCCTATTTAAATAAAGAAAATAAAGAGTAGAAGAAACTACATAGCAGAGATCAGTGACATAGCTTACTACTAGGTAAAAAGAACAAGTTCAGAGTATTTTAATGGCTCTTGTAAGCACCTATTTTAACTCATTATATAATTAAATAACATTATTACACAGACTGGTTGAGATTGGGAGGGACCTATGGAGGTCACCTGGCCCAAACCCCTTGCTCATGCAGGGTTGCCTAGAGCTGGTTGCTCAGGTCTGGGAAACCTGTGCCCGTGTTCAGTCATCCTCCCAGGAAAAAAAAAAAAAGAAAAGAAAAAGGCATTTCTTGATGTTCAGACAGAACCTTCTTTATCCACTGTCAAAGTCTCCCTACCCAGCTCTAAAAAATTCCTCTTTGAAATTATTATCTACCAGTGTAGTGTGTAGGCTTTTGGTTTTAGAAGAAAGAAACACTTTTAAGTTCAAAATGGAGCAAATGACAATCTTAAAACTAGAACACATTTAGAAGGGATCACTAGTGCAAAAAATAACTAAAAATAACCATTTTAAGCAAATGAATATTTAACAGGCTAAACAACTCATAAGGTTTTTAATTTCTGTTCATGTCAATGGGACCTCAAATGTATAATTGATATGAGCTATTAATGTTTAGTAGAGGACGTTGGTATGTGATCTTACCTTCCAAACCCAACCCAGACATTTTTTGAAAATTAAAATATGAATTTTCATGTCTTTTTTTTTTTTAAGACCTTCTTTCTTTTTGTATTTTGCAAAGCCTGATCTGTGTGCATAAGTGTACATCAGCATTACTGATGATAGCTTTAAACAGAATGCAATAGGCTTAGGTCCTCTCTTATGGAAGATTAGATAGGTAACTAGGGGCAAGTCCAAACACCAGATCTGCTTAAGTTGACTTGACTGTGGAAAAAATGCAGCCACAGTTCAAAGTACCGCATGTAAACCAGAAAACTGCTGAGAAGTCCTCTGTTCTATGAGTAAAATCATACTGACTGCCAAAGTAACCTTCGGCCTGGGGGTTCAAGCTGTCTGTGATCTGCTTGCTTTTGATGAAGCACAGCTGCGTGTCCTTGGCTCATGTTCATTGAGAAAATTGCTAAGATGTGAGGAAGAGGCTGTGAGAAAGTACTTAAGCTAGAACCATGCAAGATAAGGGAAGGAAAAATGCAAACATGGGCGAGATTGTTGAGATAAACATTACTAGCAGCTCCAGAATTCAGGAGCAAAATCACTGACATGAACAAGATGAAAACCTAAGTGGGAACACTGGGACTCTGAAAATGGAAACTCAGCAAAATCAGCCAATTCCACTGAACAGCAGAGACCAGCCCTTTCTGAGCTAGCAGATGACAGCCTGCTCAGCAAAGATTCATCAGCTATCTCGAGAGAACAGTGATTATGATAATACTTATCCTAGTAACATTAGTTCTAGATATTCATTTTGCACTTTGCTAAATATAATTGCTTCATACTTTGAAGATGCATATATTCTGCTTATATAACATCTTTGCACAGAGGAAATGCTGCCCAAACTGACCCGGAGAGGGAGTTGTTATGCCAATACCTGCTGTTATCTGGAAATCACTGCTCTGTGAGTGTTTTCTGCCTGTGGTTGGCACAGCCATATATTGCATGTTATAGATACGCCCCAATTCTTACAATGTACAAGTAAATTCAATACTTTATACCAGTCAGTATACATCTAGCTATAAATGGCAAAGTCTGTCTCTCTGAAGTACAGTTACAGATGGGCTAGAGAAGCATGTGAACAAACAAACAAGAAAAAAACAGGGGTCAGAACCAGGGTTTATAAAAGTTTTGCCTAAGAGGTGATTAAAAGCAAGAGTTGAAAAATTATCACTTTTCTAAAAGAAAATTGTTGTATATTCATGTATGTATATTTGATTACCATTGAAAGATGAAGCATCTAGGACTCTAAATACCTCAACTAAGTAAAAATAGATATGTGAGCCATCAGTCTCCTAACTCACATATATGTATATTGCTTCCACAAAAAACCTAAACTCATTTAAGGAGAGAGAACATACCTCTGGTTATCTTCTGTGATATGATTCAAGTAAGAAATTATTGTATGCTGTCTAATTCATAACACAAAACCAAATGAATACCAGTTGGGAATTTAAAGGATTTTTTTTTTTTTTTCTCAGACTTGTGCTGTCTACAGGACAATTGTGAAATAAACTGACAGGAAGGAAATTCCTGTGGTAAACACTGTTTATCTTTACAGACTCTCTGAAATGAAACTGCTGAATATATTTGCAATAGGAATTTTCTTCCTTTAGATTTTCTAATGATCTTCAACTGATTTTGAAATTAGTCACACAGTCACTATGCTGAATACTCCCTCTAAATTCTTATCAAAGCTTTGCAAATGGCAATGAATAAAGCTTAGAAACGAGAACATATGAGTTATAAATGCAAAATCACTGTATCTATATTAGACAGTGTTTTCAACCCCTTTATTTTTCATAGAGATTTCCCCGAGTAGGATATATTTTGCACTTACTCTCTTTCCTTTTGTAAGATTTTCTTCATCTCAGCCAAATGCAAATGCAAGACTGAAACATGTATTAAATCATTTTCATTTGTCTTAGCTGTAGTGTTCAAACTTTTTTTAGGGTCCTCCAAATAGATGCTGGGAAGTCCATTGGGGAAGAAATCAGGAGGCTTTGGAGTGAATTTTTTATTTTGATTCCTTTGGTCTGTCTTTACCTCTGCATCCTGAGAAAACAAAAATAAGATGTCTGAGAAAAACACAAATGAAGGGGAAAGTCTAAGATAATTCCTGCAAGGCCTACCAAGGTTCTTCTAGACATTTAAGTCACATAGTAGAGAAAAGGAAATAGCTAACATCTGGACAGTAGCACTGTGTATAGGTAGAACATGCAAAAAAGGTTGAATCACTGTAATTTTGTGATTTCTCATACCTTCTGTTAAGTCAAGCTTCATATCCAAAATATTTCTAATGTGTCTTTACCAAAGAAATAGATTCCACTTAATATTTGTTGGCTATAACTATGGTGAAGAAAGAATTCTGGAACTAATAAAACCCAGAATGCAATTTATACATACAAATAATATATTATGAAACTCGACATTATGAACTCTTAAACTTTTAATGTAAATTGTGTTGAAGCAGGTGATTTGCTTATACAATTTTTTTATAAAGAGTAAAGTATATAATCATCTATTTTGAAGATACATATTTTGCATAAAAAACGTAAAACTGATAACAACTAGGAGAAACTAAATAAAAAATAAAATACATATTCACTAGGAAGACTGCTTCTTATAAAAATGTTTCCTTTATGAATGTATTCTTTTTACCACTCCTGATGAATGATATTTAAAAGCTAATATCATTTTAGCAGATTACCAACGGCTTTATTTCATACTACTCTGGTCTTTTGAGTTTTTAGAAGAATGCCCAAAGTTACATCAGAAAATACCAGAAACCACTGAAAAGATAAGACTGTTTCCCATTCACATATAAAGTTTCAGTTTTCAAGTAGAAATTATTTTATACTGAGGAGAAATAACAAAAATATATTCCCTGTCATTTCCTTCCTATGGTACATTTTTCTGTCCAAAATTATGAAAGGCAAGCCTTTTTTGGCAAATTTTGCTCTCAATACTAACACTGGGTTTTTTTCAGCTTTCACAGGAGTATAATATCATTTATATGTGAAAATTCATAACAGAATACATTCAGATCTAAAGTCATGACAATTTCCCTTGCGTTGAAGTAAAAAACTTCCTGTGTTACAATGTAGGGAAAAACATTTTCCTGCAATGTATGAAAAATTACCTATATCTACAATTATAGTATCTATCAGACAACAAATACAGTTTTTATGTGGTGCTGTCTATGAAGACTATACAACGTATACCAAGGCCCAGAATTAAAGATGGTTAAACATGAACACATAGTTCAATTTTTAGTGAACATAACAGGATCTTTTGTATAAAACTGGGAGCTAATTAAACAATGCCCATACCTGATTCTTTAATTCTATGTCACAACTTAGTTGTCCTTCTTACCGGACAAAAAATCTTGCAAATTTGCCGAAGAATTTGCCTCACCTCTTCCCATGTCTCTGAAGTTCAGGGGGAATTAAATGACTTTATTTTACAAGACAAGAATCTAATTTGCCTTTTTTTTCTTTTTTTTTTGGAGGGAAAAAATGTAAGTACACAAAACATGATGAATTTAAGTAACAGAGGTAATCTGTTACCATGGAACATGAGAGTCAGCAATATTGTCAGTCACGGGGTAGAACAGTCTGTCTCTGTTACTTAAATGTTTCATTGTAGTGCAAGGGTATGAATTGTTTTCCATATTTCTATGTATTAGGAATATTTAGATGGATAAAGAAAAAAAGGTTTTTGCTATTGAATGGATGAGGCAGCATTCTGGACAAAATGCTTGAAAAAACCCATTTCTAGATACACATCCATACTGTGCCACTTCTTCATGAACCAAAAAAAGATTCCTCATTCTTTACCTTCTTTGTGCCTTCTGCTTCAGGAATTTTGATGATTTTGCTCAGTTCTTCTGCAGATTCTGGTTCCAGAAATGTTAACAGTTTCCGGTCTTTTTTAATATAATAAATATCAGGGCAACTGCATTCCGTTTTCCAACCAGTTCCATTTTTGATGTTTTCCTTCTCACTTACTAAATTTTGATTTATTTTTTTAAGTATACTTATTTCTTTTATGACACTATCTAATTTGATTCTCAATTGTCTTGCTTCCTCTCGGGCTTTATTTCTTTCTGCTCTAACTTTGCTCCATTTCTCCCTCCAGTTGGCAGTACAGTCTGACCACCAGCGCATGGTCTTTTCCATTTGAGCAGCTCTGGCTTTGACTTCTTCCAGTTCCTGAATTTTCGCTGCTTCAAAAATTTCCCAGTCACTGCTGTAATTCATATGCATATATGTACAATGAGATAAATATGGGTAGAAACTTTGAGATGGCAGGTTTGGATTCCACAGATGGTCACCTGCTTGGCAATCTCCATCTAATTTATAAGGTTGTCTTGGTTGAGTCCCAAAAATGTGTGTCTCTTCCATTTGTTTCTGAATGGAGCCTAAGTTCATGTTTTGATTCATCATCTCATTCTACTCCTAAAAAAGACAAAGACAGACAATAATTTATTTTTAATCAATCAAATTATATGAATAAACTCCAACAGTAGGGGTTTTTTACTGCTATAATAATGAGTTAATTTTAATATTTCCATTCATGTTTCAGAAACGTGCTTAATTGAGAAAAAATAGATATTAAAATATCTTTTATGCAATGTAATAACTTTTTAGTAGCCCAAACAGAAATACCTATTACTTGGCTAGGAATTACTAGAAAAGGAAGTGTCATTAAATAATTACAGTGCTCAAAAAATTTTGAATCTAAAGAAAGCAGACAAAAGCATTCTTCTTTCAAGACAATATTAAATTGAATCAATATATATAAATATCCAGCAAGAGGAAATTATTTGTCTAGAACTATAATCACAATTAATTTGCCTTCTTTCCCAAACTGTGGAATTTCATACTAAGCAAAACTTGCCTTGTAATTTTCATACCTAAGGAAAAAAAAAAAATATGGTCACCCTCCCCCTGACCTTTGGATTTGCTTTTTTCCATGAAAAAGTGAAGCATTTTTACAGGGGGCTTTATTTTGCTGTCTACATTCCAGTAGATGTCCAAGCAGTATATTCTTAAATTATTCTTGAAATTGTAGCCCTATCCTACCATACTGTACAGCCTACCTTGACAGTACCTGTGACTCTTGTAGTAAATCTAGTTGCTTTCTTTTTCATTATTTGTCTTTTCATTATTTATTACTCATTTGGTCAGAGAAAATACAATATCTCGGAAATTGCTTTTCCAAACCAGTGCTGATAAAATGCTGATGTGGACAGTCTGTAGGGACTAGTCAGTTATACCTCCTTTGTTTTTTTTTTCTCCTTCATTATCTCAAACACAGAATAAACCAACCAATCAAAATACAAACAAATATACCAACCTAAAAGTCTTGCAATTTCAACAGAAGACTAAGTTGTTTAAAGTAAAAAAGAAATTGCTCTCGTATTCTAACATCCATTTGTAAAGAAATTGTGTTTATATGTTACAGCAATTAGTGCTAACACCTGCATTTGAAATGTAGAAGGTCAATGCTGCAAATGAAATACTGAAGAATAGATAGTTTTGGCATCGAGATTCAGTTATGCTCCACTTCAGCTAAAAAGATGTTTTTTGCAGGTTTTTTTCCCAGTTTTTCAGCTGTTTTCAACTTTTCTATGATTTTTTGCCATTTGTTAGAAGCTTATGGAGAACTGTTGTAGTGAATTACGGATAAGTGAGTAGGAAAAGGACAGCAAAGGCTCCCGGCTCCCTTATTATCACTGTGTGGTGTAGTACCCCACCAACCCCCACAACAACACTACACAGATGTAGCACAGCTGCTGCCAAAACTTCATCAAGGTTAAGTCTTTTCCTTATTTCTCCACCTGCTTCCAGCAATCTAATTTGAATAAGCCTTATCCCAAATACAAAGATATTGCCACCCCCAAGGTTTCAGGAGAGCCAGTAGAGCCAAAATAACTAAATACTAACCTCTTGCAGTAAGTTGTTAATTTAACTTTTGGGTTGTGGTAATGCCTTTGTTTCATAAAGCTTTAAATGNTAAATTTTTTCTTACATTTTTTATATCTGTTCCAAACCAGTAGATATCTACAGAAATGTGCATTACACTACTCATAATCAGTAGGGGTTTTTTAATGGATTTTGCTAGCAGTTTTGCATACTCATTAATAGAAGGGAGAACTTGGGGAATGCACAGTTTATAAATCTTTGGAGAAATAAGAATGGAAATATTTTTCTTTTGCAGAAACTGAAAGTTTTCAGAAATCTTCATGAATCAGAATAGCTTCTTGCTCTGGTTTCCTTATCGGTGTGAGGTGCCTTAACACTGACCTACTGAAAAAAAAAGAGTTACTGGTCGCAACTTCTTGCTGCCCTACACTGTGATGGCTCAAGGGTTCTTCAGGCTGGAACACTGCCAGCCAGATCAAAATTACAGCTGTAATATTTAAAGTAGGCTTGTACAGTAAGCTAGTAGTCTCTTAGCCTTCTAATAGTCTTATGATAGGGTGAACTTTGACCATACTTTTCATCATGGATAAATGATTCCAATTCCAATACCTAAAATTCAAAGATATTAGGAAATTAAAGTAAGTTGCTTTTCCTCCAGAAAACAGAAGTGCAGGCTCGGTTCAAGGAGATAAGGAAAAGTAGATGTTTCTATGTGTCACAACTTCCCTATGTGCTTTCCAAAAATCTAATCCAAACTGTTTTTTTAGAAAGCCCCTTTAATTTTACAAGATGTAGAATGATACCATTTTTTCGGTACAAGACACAGATCCCAACACAATCCATTTCAGTGTCTGGCTGACTTAGGATAAAAACATAAAATAACAGAAATATTTGTTGGATAAGTGAAATAGGTAACAGGAATTCTATTACAACTATGAATTATTAACATTTGTGCTCACATCTATTTTTAAAGTTGAATAACTATTTTTCTTGAAAGGAAGCAAATATTTAAAAATTAGAAAAAATATGTTGATTATTGTAAAAGTTCTGAAATGGTCAAAAATTCCATTGTTCCAAAAGGATGATTAGGATGGGCTTTTTAAAAAACTTTATTTCATTTACATTTCATATCTATCTGCTTTTTCATGTTCTCAAAAATATTGCACTGATAAAATAATGGTAAAAATAAGTCCAACTGAAGACTTTTATAATACTGAGTCAGTTGATACTGAAACTTTAATCATCCCTGCAGTTATTAGGACACTTAAAAAAAATAAATTCTCTTCCCTGGTGTATGAACAGCTCATAGAAAAGTATTTCATTGTCAAACATCATATATGTACATTGAGCTCAGAAAAATCTCAAAATAAAAAGCTCTTGATTTATTATTGCAGTTATTGTTATAGGCAAACAGAAGTGTATCAACCCTTGGTAGCAGTTAACAAAATCACCAGGAGGAAAAAGAAAGACTACACTTTCTCCATGTGAATACTTGCTCACTGAATTCAGGATTTTTCGTTAGTTCAGTAGCTAGTGCAGCAACTCCAGAATAATATTTCAACACCTTTTTACTGATTGCATGACTCAATCCTTAGTTACATGTCTCTTAATCATTAAGAGCTCAGCCAAACTTTTTTAAAGGTGTTCTATCTTTATAGAAAATGTCTGCTTCAGATTAAGCCAGTTAATTTTCTTTTTCTAACCTGTACATTAAGTAGGACAAAATGAAATTTAGAAAACGTACACATGCCTTTGCAGGTGCTATTGGAAAGTCAGAACTATGCATGGCATTGCTGCAGTTCACCATTCAATCAACCCCGACAAAGGAGGAAGGCTTAGAGAAAATGGACAGGGGTGACAGGATTGTAATGGGAAGAACCAAGGGGGGGAGTGATTGACTGACTCCATGAAAACTTGGCTCTTTACTAAGGGCTGATAACTAACAAGTTATCAATTCAAGAAAAGGAGATCAAATTATATGTGGCTGTTCCTGTTGTAAAGCTGGTTATAATTACTAACCCTCAGAGTTTCCAACCAGTGGCTAGAGAATTGGATGAAAAAATATTTCTAAGTAAATGACTGAAATGTGTGGCAGGGAAAAACATCACAGTGGAAAGTGATTTATGATATAGCTCAATCTAAGAAAATAACCATAAAAATGTATCTAGTCACCAAACCCCTGAAACTTCCAGCAACACAGAATGAGGTCGCTGATCATTTTGCTAGAAAAAATATAGAACAAAACTTAGGTAGAATACCAGAATACCTGGTTACAGGAATGGCTTAGACACACTGGGACTTAGGATATATTTCAACATGCTATGGAGGCTGTTTCAACAGGAGGGGATTCACAGTGGCAAAAGTTCTGGCAAAACAAATTGTATATTAGTGCAATTTTTTTGTCAAAAAATGGTACATCACATCACAAACACTGTGCCAATTCTGGGAACGAAAATTAATCTGGGAAACTTCTCATGTATATTATATTGATCCTTTAGAACAAACATCTGGACAGTGGAAACATCCTTACAGGTGCAGAAAGAGTGGTGTAGGGAGTGTGTTCCCTGCCCAACTTATCACTGGTCTCACAACTGTGACAGCTTTAAACTGGTGGTTTGCTACTTTTCCCTTATCCAGAGAAATACAGTCTTATAATGGATAATATTTTAAGAATAAAGTTGGACAACCTTGGCTTGTTTCAAATGTTGTACAGCGGATTTTCTGCCTACTGTATCAACCTCACAACAATAGGACAGTAGGCTGATGTAATGAATTACTAAACCACCAGCTACATAAGAATGAATCTATTAATACTGTATGTAGGGATCCTATCTGTAAGAATGTCTAAGTTGGCTACACAAATGACAAACACCCACAAGAAGAACCATAGATAAGGAATTCATATCAGTAGCTGCCCAAATTCCCACTCAAACAGTAAAACCCTCCTGAAGTGTATAAAATGAGATTGCAGTTAAATATCCACCTCAGAGGTTATCTGTGTGCCTCTCCTTTTACAAAGAAAAAGGGAACAAGTTAACCATAACTGAGGTTTGGATTATGCCTAAGACCTAATTGTCCTGATCACATCACTGTGGCAACACTGATAATTGGAACATATACACAAAAATTGTCTCCTACAGGTCCTGTCTTTTAACATTGCCCATGGCAAAACACAGGTATTTCAGATCAGTTATAACTCACCTTTAAAACTAGTTACATAAGTAATACCATCTGCAACACCACAAGGACAAATATTGACAGTGGTGATAATGTTATATTAACCCTAAGTTCTAAAGTCAAATTCAGGTTAACTATATGTAGTAACACTGGACGTGAAGTTGTACGTGGTTGAGACAACAGAGTGAGTGGGTGCTACTGGCATTTAAGGCAACTAATCATATACTATAATCATACACAACAGTTACAGTAACTGTACACAGGGAGAAAACAAAACAGCAATTTTTTTCATAAACGCTCCCTGTGCAAGTCAATGTAAATGGACAAAATTAAGCTACTATTTGTTCCTGATTGTGTATCTTAAAAACAATCCAGACAACTTTCTAATAAAAGTACCTTTCACTTAATGCAATTGCATGATGGACAAGAGCCTATGATTATGGTTCCAAAATTAATGACAATGGTCATATATTGAACATAAACAATGCATACACTCTTGTACAGATGAAAACTAGTACTGATTATAGTGACCATCTTGACAGTGGTGTTTACAAAGTCATTGACCAATAGGGCATAGAAGTAAAAGAAATATTTTTCAAACTTCTGGGTGTAATTGGTATATGAATTGAATTAATTTGATACTCAAACCCTAGCAAATAAATTGTTGGTATTAAAAGAAACTGAAGTTGGGGTAACCAGAAAGATTTGGAAAATGCTTACAGGAAAGAAAAGTAAAAATGTGGTAATAATGATCACACAGCTCCTGCTAAAGTCTGGCTTATGCTGAGAGCAGTGTCATTAGGTCAATGCGTGAGCAGGAAGTATATAGAACACAGCGGACTGGGAGATAAGGACTAATATCACCTGCAGCCATCACCTCCTGCATCTTAAAAAAGTAACTACCTGACAGTTTCATCAGAATCCGGTCACTGATGGAAATGCTATAGACTAAACATCTGAGCCTGAAAATGTAAATGCCTAAGCTTGCCCCTAAAATTTTTGAAGTAGATCCAACTGCAGGCAGACTGCTGAGGCTTTTGTGCTTCTGAGTGTGACATGAGGGACACTCACACCATGATGGAGAACGAAAAATGAGCACTCTCACCAACAGTTTGGTAACGAATTTGAGAAAACATGATGTAGAGAACTTGTAAGTTAGAGAGTTTGTGAATTAGTGAAATAATTAATTAGTGAGTTCATGTGTTGGACTAGCCTGTACAAAGATGATTCCAGAATTGTTTGATGTCTTTTTATGTTTTGGTGGGGTTTTCTTTTTTTTTTTAATGAGGTCATAAGCTCATCAAATAAAGTTTAATTTATTAAGGTCACTTGTAAATTTGGGAGATCCAAACCGGCCATGACATCATATGCAGATTATCATACTTCCCCATGAAAATGAAAAGAGAGAGATTTCAAGATTTTTCAATGCACAGCCAAAGATGATTCTGTTTAATTTTTTCCACAGCTATACCACATAACAATATTAAACCATATGGCATATTTTTAAGCTGGTTATGTTGTTTCCAAACATTGTATTCTTTACATATGACATAACTAAAAATAAGCGAAAAAATGGCCTCAAGAGACAAATAATGAAAATCATTTACTTCCTCTAATGAGTTATGTGATAATTTTTTTTCTTCCTATTTGTATCTCTCTAACTTCCTTTTCATATCAAAATATCAATACAAACCTAATTTGTTTTCAAACCCTGCTTTATTTATTTCTCAGGTCCAGTAACTAAAAACACTTATGTTATAAAAATAATAAAATATAAAGTTGTTTCTAACTTCCCAAAGAGAAATGTTTATAGGTTTCTGAGATTTTCTCTCAGTGAAGGTTTAAACTCAAATGTTTTATCAAAAAAAGAGAAAGGGATAGAACTGAAGGAAAAAAAAGGCCCCAAAATATTGGACTGTTTGAGAGAAAGCAGTAAAGAGAGAAGTGTTGAGTAGCCTTTTACATTGCCTATAGGTCTGATCAAATATATATAGTCTTGGGAAAACTCAATATTGCTATTTTCCTCATTATTTCATTATGATATAAACAGTTTTGCCTTGAAAACAAAAAAATTAATGCAATCTCAGATGATGCTAAAAAACTCCAGAGGCAGTAAAAGGAGTAGGATCAAATGTAAGTAAGCTCTTGATAATAGAATCTATGTGAAAATTGAGTAAATTGAGTCAGACCTCATTTCTGAGGTGCACAACACTAGATGATGAGAGGGAATAATATGAAAGAGAGAGAGAGAAGGCAAAGAAAAAGAGACCCACATTTTGACTAGTCCTTCTACTGAAAAATCCACAAATAAAGTTTGTTAACAACTCTATCATTCCTAAAAAGCTCAAAACCACAAAGTAACTTCAGGAAAGTGGTATTTCTGCAGGGAAATTGCACTTTACTATCATATAAAACATTGTAACAGACAAGGTGTTTCTGAATTAGCCTCAGATTGTGCATTATTATACTAACTGTCAAAGTATAACTAAATCACCAGAAGAAGAGGTGAAGCAGGAGCACAGTAAAGAAAGACAATAAACTACGGAGTGAATAAAAAGTGAAAGGAGGAATCAGAAATGGCTTAATCTTTTTTTTTTCTGATTCAGTCAGACTACCCAGAAAGCAAGGCAAAATAAAGAAATCACCATAATGCTGAAATGAGTGTTTTACGTTATACAACAGTACTAAGTATACCGCTACTTGATATTCTAATATGGATTGTAATAAACAAAAAATTCCTGACTCCAGAGGAAGAATTCTCTCTATTATTAATAGTTTGCTTCTCCTGAAGATTTTCATAATTCACATGATGGCATATAGGTTAATGGTACATATATATAATTTATAACTTCCCAAAAAGAAACATGAAGTAGCCCTAAGTAGCCCTCAGGTTGAGACATGCCAGTTCCTCTGCCAGTTTATTCTCATTTGTTATCCTTTCCCATAACTTGTTCCAATCCTTTGAGATAAGACTTACAGTTCCAAGTGGAAGCAGTCCTGCTTATTTTAAAGAAAATAAAATCTCTAGTGTGACAGAAATTCTTTTGAAACAAAGGCATGCTATGTAGAAGTCTTGAGTAAGATGCTCTGAGCAAGGACAGTAGATCAGATGATCTCAGAAGTCCCCGCTAACAGCAACTGGTTTCATGATTCTCTGAGCAGCGTGATTTCTGAGGAGTTCAGCCTTCTTCTCCCAGTTCTTTCCGTAACAGATGGGAATTGAGATGAAATTAAGATCACAAATTGTGAATCTCAGAATATAAAACTTTTAGCCAAATGGTTCACAAAATATCATGTAAGTAGAGATGGGCCATAAGAAATAAGATTGTTTTGGGACGACACTGAGCTGCCTTAGAAGCAGTAATTCTTCACCGTTGTCAAAAAACAGCTGTAAGGTACATGGAAAAAGAAAGAAGGGTTTAGCTCCATAAATCTGTTCTGCCATCAGACACTGAGAATATGAGAGAAGTGTGTGTGTGAAAGAAAAGGGAGAACAAGATAACCAAGCATTCCCAGATACTTCCCAGGGTGCAGGTCATTTCTAAGCACAGGTAGAAACAATCCAGAAAAAATATACCTGTAATAGCAACAGTTAGTGACTTGTAGGAAGCATTTACTTCTCCATGAAGTTTCATAGAAGTTTATATTTGGTCTAAAGCTTTTATTGAGATGAATACTTTCACTATGATTCATCTAACCATAAGGTATTATATATTTCTCTCAATGTGTGAATTGCTTCTGTAAAATACAGTGGAAACTTTCTTCACCAGTAGGAGAACTTGATTGCAGAAGTGGTAAAACTGCCATGGCTAGAAGTTTTTAAAAACTGACCATATTTATTTTCAACTGAACAAAAACACCCCTAAGTAAAGAGAATTTGTTCTACTGACTTATACTAAGACATAAGATGCCTTCAATAAAAGCAGTAAATTAGGGGAAGAATTCTTACACAGCATATCTTACATTATTTTTGCCAGGGGTGGGTAGTCTTACAGGTTCTTGCTCAAAATGAAATGCAGTAATTCTCTTTGAAAAAGGATGCACCAGAAAGGAACTTGGTCCACTTCTCTGTTGACCTATGTACTGTTTTTCCTTTTTTAACTTTTACCATTTTCTCCCCATGTCTAAATCCATTTTAAAGTAAAATCCTCTTCATTATTTTGATTTGTTTTAAAACAGAGGAATATAATGTATCTTATATATTATTATACAGCCTATATACATACTGTACATACTATATATGCATACTGTAAACAAACACATTCATAAAAAAGACAGCTTGGAGGGTAGTCAGATTACAACCAATGTAAAGACTAAACAGATGTTACTCTTTCTTTCCTTTTTTTTGGCTGCCACTTTCAATAAACTCTAACCAGCCTGGATACTATTTATTCAAGATGAGAACCAGTGGTATATACTTATTCTGATTTAGCTCTACTGGTGAATACAAGTGATTACATATCATCGCAATATCTTTTACAGAAACAAGCTGATGTTTCCTCACATCTTTGAAGTTGTATTCAAATCTTTAGGGTTAAATATGAGTAACATAAATATTTGTACATAGAGAGGTTGTCATTTACTAAGCACAAAGCCAAAAGAAGCTCTGAAGTACTGCTTTATATATAATTTACAGTAACTTCATTTCCTCAAGAATGTTTTGTTTGATTACAAACTTTCATAATATCTCAACTATAATGTTTATACATTTGAGTCTGTAGAAATGATACTCATTTCTCAGACACTACACATGAAAAAAGATATAGTATAATCAGATTATACAGAGAGGGTGTGTGAAATGAACAACTTTCCCAGACAGTCTCAAACAGAACTAAGTATTAAGCAGAAGCTAAACCAAGTGTAATCTGATTTAATTATGTAGCTGTGGCTTTTGAGACACAACACTTTGCTTGGCTACCTCCCCTTTGGGATTGCTTAACATTTTTTATTAAAATATGATCAATAAAAAGAGGCAAAATCAATTTTCTATGTAGTTAGGATAAGTATGAACTGTCAAAGGTTTAGATCTCGTCAGGGTAACCAACTTACAAACAGGTTTACAAAACCTAATGTAAAGTTCTGAACTAAAAAAGTAGCCAACTCCCCTAAACTGCAATCTAGTCTCCTATGTGGAGATTTGTAATCTTATTGAATATATAGTCTGAATGATGTTCTGTACAATTATTAAGAAAGACAGGCTATGAATAACAATCTGAAGAGTAACTTCAATTAATGGCAAATTCAGAGTTTATTTTACATAAGATGATGGTTAATACTTACAAATTAATTCATATCAGTTAAATGTCTTGTTCAATAGGAATCTCCTGAAGCATAGGGAGATTTCTTTGGTACAATAGCAATCTGTACTCAAAGTTGAAAAAGGTATTGCTGAAGAAGAATAGTGTTCATATTGGTTAATACTATTTCATTATCTGAAACACTATCCTTTTTAATGCTTATGGCTGAAGATGCAAGTGAACTCTTTGTGTGTTTTGAAAACACCTATAGGTATCTGGTTCTTCAGGCACAAAGAGATTTGTTCTTAATCACATTAAAACAGTATCTGTTTTTTTGTTTGTTTTGGTTTTGGCTTTCAGCAATTCCACAGCAAAGGCAAAGAATGACCAAGTGCATGAGTGGTACTCCTCTGTTTCCACAGAAAGCAGAGTTAGTTTCAGTGAGTGTCTAATGGGACAAACATTTTTTAACCCATATTGAAATGAAGTGCTAAAGGGGTCATAGCCCCTTTACTGGGAACAAGAAGTCTAAGCAGATAGGTTTTTGAATCACTCAGCTCAGTTACCACACAACAACAGAGAATCTGAAAAGACTCCACACAATGCAAGTTGCCAATGTGTTATTAAAGGAAATGCAACTTGACCAATACAAACATGCACCAGCTTGCCTATGCTGACAGACAGCCCTTTAACATGACATAGAAGAGTATCTTTCATAGACTTGCCCTGAACTTTTCAGAAAGAGGGAAGAACCCAGAAATGTAGAGAAATATTATTTGAGACATACATCCTCCATAAGTTTAGACCTGCCTGTGAACATGTAATTCATGATTGGTTTTAGAAGACCTTAAAATTTGCAGCATTAAAGCCAGTTAAAAGTCAAAAAACACAAACTTCTCACTCAGCTGGTCATTTTTCATATAGGTTGTTTGTTATGCAATTTAAGATTGTATGAAACATAAATATTTGCAAGTAAGTTATAAATAACTTTACAGCACACTATTCAGACCAAAGACAATTGTATCATGTTGAATTCTCAATGGTTACGTTCCTTTCACAATTATTGATAATATTAGAATTCTACTATTTATTATTTTATTTATTTAAGTTTCAAAGCCAAATTCACATATTTGTGAGAGCCACTGTAAGTTATTATTTGGTATAGTTGAGAAGGCTCAGCTCCATCCAAATGGCTCTGAGGACTTCACAGAGCTGTGGGGGCTTTTTTCCCCACATTTTTTGGATTGGGCTACAGATCAAGTCAGCAGGGCTTCTTTCAGTCTCAAAAGGAAGTTCAAAAAGGCAGCTGAAGACAGACTTTAACCAGCCTGAAGGGCACTTTACAGAACAAGGATCAGGTCAGATGCAATGCAGAAACCTGTCCATCCAAACAGTGGAGGTCACTTAAATGTATAGAGAAGCTTCATTATTTAGACAAAAATCATGACAATTTTATTTTCTCAAGTTTATACAACAATTTCTAACAACTTCTTTGATGTTACTCATATGGAAAGAGACTTTGAACTGGATGGCTTCACTTTCATTTACGGGCTTTTTTTTGCTTACGAATAAAACAAGACAGGGTTTGGGGTTTTTTGGGGTTTTTTCAGCTTGTGAATATGTAATGGCATATGCCTGAAAAAGTTGAGCTTCTAATCCCTCTTTATACACTGAGAAATTTTTCAGGGTTTTAAAACACTTGACAGTATCTTAAAACCATATGCTTTATGGTATGAGAGATCAGGAATTGTCTTGTTGGAGCTGAAATCATTTATGATGTTTTCCTATTCAAAACATGACCTACTTTAAAAAAGAAATTTCATAACACTGGGAGTAGAGAAAATTAATCACAGATATCTGATACTTTGTTTCAGACAAAGACATAAAACATTCCAATACTTATTAGGACACAAAACAATTTTATGTCATAACATTACTCAGAGTCAGCCTGGAAACATGTGATTTTCCCACCCACATAAGTGGACAAATAAGAATGCTGATGAATATATTGTTTTCTCTGGGTCAGAGCATATCCCTTTGGCTTGTTCAACTGCTCTGATATAGTTATATCAGAATTAACAATTCTGTTGTGCAGAGATGTTCTCAGTTTTATCAGAACAATTTTAAAGGCCATTTCTTTAATAATTAAGAATATTCTTTACAAAAAGGTTGCTACTTGGACACTTGTATGTGATCCTTGTGGGATTTAATGCTGCAAGATAGCATCCTGTGTTGACTCTAACTCCACTAAGTCTTCTTTGAGGAAAATGAACTTAAAAAATAATTCATAATGTCACTTTAATCAGGATTCTACAGTTACTAGAGTGGTCACATAAAATAAATCACAAAGTCCCACCTGTTGTATCCTAGAGATCACTTAAATGCATAGAGAAGCATTCCTACACTCACTCACTGTAGGCTAATGAATAGTCTCACTAAAAGTGAAGAAATTAATTGCATAAGTGGTGGTTTCAGAAGCCTGTCTTCTTCTGCATACTTTCTTTTGAATACTGTCCTTCAGACAGATAGGAAGTTGGCATCCTTTTGCCAACATGGATACCTACAAAATTTACAGAGAAACCTTCAAGTCAACTAAAAATACATTTAAAAAAATAATCAGAACAACTGGAACTTTCATGGCATTTCCTCCCTGGTGTTCTTCCAGTAATATGATTGACATTAAATAAGAATGGATTTGGCATAAACACAGTCTCATTTAACCTAATGTAAATCAGACTTAGATTACTCAAATCAGCATGAGCAAAGGATCAAGCTGTTCAGGGAGGATCATTTTCACAATAAACCAGTCAATTAAAGATTATTGATTGGACTAAAAAGGGAATAGGAGCAAAAGCGTCCTTTGCTTTGAAACCTGCTTAGAGACCAAAAGAAAGCTGAATATAGTTTCCAGCAGCTTTAACAGGAAATTTATATATCTTTATGTAAACCTCTGCTGTACAATTCTGTTAATAGCACATTTAAATACACAGGGAGAAAAAAAGGAGGTTTCTAACTGTGTGGGGAAAAATCATAATAAGGGTCCCTACAAATGGAATGGACTATTAATAACAACAAAAATGTTATTTAGAAGCTATTTTGCCTATTTTGTTAGTCATATAGAAAGTCACCAGACAAAATTGTAACTGCAGCAAAGATCTGGTTTGGGGATGCTGGAAAATCTTTTGACATTAAAGCAGCTTTTATGAAATTGTGAGATTAATGTTCAGTTTTCAATTACCACTGTAACTCACTGAGTTAAAGGGGAGAGGAAGATTCAAAGCTGAGAAAGAAGTGAAGAGTAAGAAAAAGGAAGCTAATGAATAGATCATTAAAGAGGATGGACACAGACTTTACAGAAATACAGGAACAAAAAGGTGTTTAAATAAAAATAATACATACGTCATTGTAAGAATATTTTATAGGCTACAAAAATACATATTTGCATTAGAAGGTTTTCCTGATAGCATATTGCTTTAAATGTCCATATGTTCTTTTTAATTATATATACAGGAAAGAGTTAAAATAAAACTTGTTAAATAAAAGTGGTAGTAGATATGCCTTTTTATTCTGAAAAACTATTTGGAACAGAAGAGTTTTTCTTTTTGTTAAATTTAGCAGATTCAAATGGAATAATGGCTATCAACGTGGAGATGCTATTGTGGGTAACGCTTGTCTCTTCAACTCATAGAAGAGCCAACTGATAGAATATATCAGAAAGGCTTCTTTATTGTGAGGGTGATGAAGCACTAGAATAGGTTGCCCTGAGAAGCTGTGGATGCCCCATTCCTAGAAGTGTTCAAGGCAAGGTTGGACAGGGCCCTGAGCAACCTCCTCTCTGGGAATTGTCCCTGCCAGTGGTGAGAGGGTTGGAAGTAGATGATCTTTAAGGTCCCTTCCAACCCAAACCATTCTATGAATCTATGATTCCACGAATATCAAACTTATATATTTTAAACAATTCCAAAATCTACCCCTCTTGGTGCTGAAGTCAATGTCAATGACAGTGTTTTAAGCCTGTTCATTACCAGCTGCTTTAGAGCATTCATTTTCAAGCAAATAATTTTTCAGATCTACCTGAGATTAATATTAATAATTTATATCCAAGGTGAAAGAGTGACCTGAATTCAAAACTGCTACATGAAAATACATTAAAAAAAAAAAAAAAAAGGCAGACATCTAATTTCACATTTTCACTACCTTGTTTGTAGATGCTTCTGGAAGTGATATGACTAGTTCTATTAATGATGCTTAACATATTTTGGAAATCCATTTACCTTCATTTTATTATGCAAGTAACTGCATTCTGAAACTCAAAAGTAACTTTTCTAGCATAGATAATCTAAACCAAAAGCTAAGATTCCAGACGTAAGATTAATTATAACACAGCCTGTTTCACGAAATGGTTGTAAGAATCAGTGAGAACTAAGACAACCAAAATGAAAGTATCTGCATAGTCAGTAGGAAGCCTGTTAGTACTACTTGGTATATATGCCTACTAAACTCATCAACATTACTTTTGGAATTTGACCCTTGGTTCTCATTGGTGATGGATCATCCAGTCTCATATCACCTCTGATACTTGCCTTTCAAATAATGGCAAACTAAATATCTCTGTCCAGCATCAACAAATCAGAGTATGAATAAACATATTTCATTGTATTAGAATAATGTCATATAGCTAATAACATGTTTTTTTCTTATCCCATCTTCAGATATTTTCTGAAGGAAGTTTGGATTATACAACTCATTATTGAGTTGCATAACTTATGAAAATAGAAACACTGTGCAAACACTGCTTTCTAAATAAATAAAAAAAATGCAGTATGAACATCTGCAAACTTATAACAGTATTCTCACTACACGTATGTCCATAATACTGATACTCATTAAAAGGTAACAAAGATTTACCAGTTTATGCTATTGTAGATGTATTTCACAAAGTAATTTTAAAAAGTGTTTTAGTACTAAAACAATATAATCCTTAAAATTCTGCATTTGTACTAATTTAGAAATCAAAAATAAGAAATAACTATTTAACAAACTGCTACTTTGAAAGTTTTGAAAACTTACCTGGTTATGGTAAGTAAGGATCCTACTGCATTTGAAAAACAAGCCATATTTAATGAGGTGTTAAAACTAACACTATCCAATACTAGCAAAAGAGACAGAACTTAGTAACTCATACTTTGTCCCTGAAGAAAATATAGAAATTAAACATTAAACCCACAAGCTTAAGACCCCTTACCCTCTGGGTTTGCTGGGCTCTTCTTGCTTCTCAGTGTTACAGACACATGTGTAAACACCAGAATTTCCTGCATCCTTTTCTCATCTGCACTCTACTGGGACTTGGCCAATTGGATTATTTACAGTATTAAGGCCACTCCACAGCAACTTGAAAAAGATTCTCATTGGTCAGGCATTATCAAAACTAAAACCACATTTTTCTTTTAAGTAGAAGTCATTTACAGAAAGTAAAACTTTTTGCCTTACTGTTCTTCACTAAGCATTTCATTGTTCATTTTTATTTGTCCCTCCCTTTCTGAGCTGAAGACTGTGGCCTCAGTCCCCCAAATATTGAAATTATGAAATTAGTTATTTGTATCACAGGACTTAAGCCAAAGTATTTGCACTCAACCAGATTGGGTGGATTCTTATGTCACTACTTGCTCCTAGTATAACTTCTTAATTTTAAATATCCTATAATAACAATAGGGCTTTAGTCAGCTAGATGATACACAGTCTTGCAAATACATGTATTTTCACAATTAACTCAGCAATTAGCCAGGGTCTGTTGGGCATTACTATGAAAAATTCTAGATTATCAGAGGTATAAAAAGACCACAGTAAGGAAACTTCAAAAAATAGGAACTTTGAAAATATCATTTTGCATTAAAATTTACAGCTACATATTAAAATAGAAGGTAAGCAATATTTCTTTCCAAAACGCAAGCTCCAACATTTTCATAACTGACATAACAAAGCATGACACCACTGTCCCAAGACTGATATCACACACCACCAAAATGGCAGGTCTTCAAGACATAAAACTGATATAGTTAGACAGAACTGATATAATGTGTGATAGCTCTGAAAAGCTAAATATTTTCATGAAAAGAACCAAACCCTCTCATAATGTACAGAATACTGACAACTCCTAAGTCACAATCTCAGACTGAGAAGCCAGATTTCCTTAGTCATAGCTTTAAGGGACATATCTCTATTTCTGTACTATCCTGACACATTAAGCAGCAATATAGCAGGCAGACTTCCCGTCATGAATAGTAGCTATAGCTACAGGACTATTCTCTTGTTTGACACAGGACTTTAAAATTTATTTCTTATTAATTTATTTTAAGGACATGAACAAGCAAATCCACCTACTCTCATCAATTAACTGAGCATTATGCAACTTCTGTGACTCACAAAATCCATTCCACTGCCAGGAGACAAAAGACATTCAGTAAAATAGGTGGAGGGGAAAAAACCCAAAAAACAACAACAAAAAAAACACCCCTCCATCGCCCCGCCTAGACATATCTGTTAAAAAAACCCCAAAAACTAAAAGCTCAAAGCAAGAATCTCCCAAAACCCAAAGCAAAAAATAACTCAACATAAAGCAACCCGAAACTAAAGCAAAAAACCCCAATCCAAACCAAACCCCACAACAAAACCAAACCACAAGTCTGTATCAAATTAAAAAGAAACAAACAACAACAACAAAAAAAAACCAACCCAAAAAAACCCAAATCCAAAAATTAAAATAAGGCAACAGTTACTTTATGCATCTTCCATGGCTTCTTTAGCAACTACATAGATCTCATCTCCCATTGGAATACTCTCTGGCTACATTCCATTATCCCTACTGTAGGAAATCTCTTCACATTTTAAAAATCATAACATATCATAACTTAGAAGTTATGTTATTCCCTTGTAGCTATTCACACTTCGACCCATTCATGAGATTCACTTTCCAGCATTTTTCACTTACTGCAATCTCTGAAGGCAT
This sequence comes from Grallaria varia, assembly GCA_013396735.1. NCBI lineage: Eukaryota > Metazoa > Chordata > Aves > Passeriformes > Formicariidae > Grallaria > Grallaria varia. Next base: position 62,389 of record VWZG01009926.1, on the reverse strand, counting down.
CCAAGCAGGCTGTTCCTTTGCCCATAATCAAGCAAATTCTCAGTTGCTAAAGAAATTGATGCACATTTATTTTGTCTGAAAGGAGGGAAAGGGACTTTGATCACAACTGACAATATCTTTACAAGTAAAGGTCTGCAGAGAATTTATCACACTAAAGCAAAGAAATACAAACAAAAAAGTGTCAGTACACCATGCGATGGAACTAGTGAAGTACTAGTGAAGTACTAGCACTTCTGGGAGTGTCATTTAAGTACTCTCTGGAAAGGAAGACTGTACTCTTCAAGAAAAAAAGCACAAATAATAATTGTCTATAACAGACCAATAATAAAGCTATAACTATGTTGTGTCAGGGGAGGTTTAGTTTAGATATTACAAAAGGGTTCTTCACCCAGAGGGCAGTTGGGAACTGGAAGAGACTTCCCAGGGAAGTGGTCATAGCACCAAGCCTGACAGACTTCAAGAAGTTTTTTGACAATACTCTCAGGCACATGGTGTGACTCTTGGGGATGGTCCTGTGCAGCGCTAAGGGTTGGACTAGATGATCCTTGTGGGTCCCTTCCAACTTGGCATATTATGTGATTCTGTGAGCCAAAAATGAGCTTCTATTCCATTACATTCTGTAGGAATCATGCATTCTTGGAGCAATCTTGATTGTGCATCATTGTAAAAGAGGCAGTCAAATTTAATTAAAAAATTATACTGTTAATTTGGGAAGTTACCATGTGAAATTATGTGTACCACACTATGCAATATGGGTTTTCTAAACTTTCATAAAAACTATAATCAACTTTGATGAGAGAATAAATTTTTTTTTTAAAATGAAAAAGTCCAAAACTCAAACTCAAAAGCTTTTCATAGTAAATAATTTTCTGAATTGCACCTCTTCATGAATCCAGATAATTACCAGGGAAACTACTCTGAGGTACTGTTAGGGAAAGGTAGAAAGGAACCTGGCACACCTATGGTGCTACATTTGATAAACAATTGTGTATGTTTTTTCAAAAAAAAAAAAAGTGGAATAGTTAGCTGGTTTTGTATTTTTACTTGCAAGTATGTGCTTCCTTTTCAGTCTCATTTGACCACTGACCTTGATGCTGGGTTTCTGTAATAATTACAGAATAGATGTTGCCAACAGCAAGCTTGCTAACACTTGACCTTCAGACAGGGAACTTGTCTTCCTAAAAGTCTCCATGTATGCAAACAATCCTGAGTTCATACTAAGAACATTCATACATTCATCAAGAGAATGATACTCTGGTCATTATTTCTGTAAGAAAATTGTACTCAGAAAACATGAAAGTTATGAAAGATATGAAAATACTATAGACAGCATCAAAAATCCAGAACATACATTTTCATATATGTCCTTAGTTGTAAACTGTGCTGTGGCACCCCTTTTTAGAGTGGGATAGACTCCCTTCACTTTGAGTACATTTGAACTTTGGCAGCATGCCTGACCTGTTTTTACCAAGATCCATATGAGAACATGAAAGCCAAATTTTGAATTTTTAAATGTCAAGACTCATCCCTTTGGGGTAACAAAGGAAGAGACCGGATCCTTTTTAGGATTACTGAGCCAGCGAAGAAGATTAAATAATTAGTCTCAGAGGAAAAAGATAGAGCAAGTCATTTTCAAAACAGAATATTTACTGTATTGATGCAATTTCCTTAACAGACACAAAAAAATTAAATTACATTGCCATTAACGCCAAAAACAATAAAACACTTCAAGTACAAATGGCAATAAATCAGAACATTCCTATTAAACACTAAAATTGTAACCTGTTAAAAATTGGGCTTCCTCAAGTGCTCTCAAAAAACACAAATATGGCAGTTCTCTGTTGATGAAAGTAATTTTTAATTTTACTATTTCATATTATTCCACACAATTTTATACAACGCATTTGAAAATACAAGGATACTAGGTCATCCTTTACTGTACCTCAACCTTACTTAGATGATGAAAACACACAGAAGACAATTTGGCACAGAAGGTACCCTCAAGGCGCAAAGCAGAATTAAATATGGGCAAAAAAATCATATAATTTTGATCCTGTCTCTCCAGAAGCATTAGTAAAGCCCAAACTTAGATAACATAAAAGCAAAACTGTGAAGATATAATTAGTTACAGAAAGGATACAACAGTCAAACCCACCAAAACTGAGACACCACCAAACCTCATGCATAGGCTCAGTGTAGGAAAACATAGCGCAGTACAGTTTGATACACAGACTAGGAAAAAGACACTGGCTAATTATTTTCTAGAATCTGTCTCTAAAATTAGAAATGCAAAAAAAGGGATAACATTTTTCTCCCATTTGCTACTAAGTTCCAGCACATACTAAACAAGCAATCATAGCAAAGCTTTGCTTTCACAAGGTTTAATAGTGGCGGGGGGCTACAGGGACGGCTTCTGTGAGAAGCTGCCTGAAACTTCACCCATGTCCTACAGAGCCAATGCCAGCCAACTCCAGGATGGACACGATGCTGGCCAAGGCCGAGTCCATCAGTAATGGTAGTAAGCCCCTCAGGGACAATGTAGTTAAGGGGAAAAAAACCACAACCTGCACAACAATTGCACCTGGAGAGAGGAGTGAGAATATGTGAGAAAAACTGCCCTGCAGGCACCAAGGTCAGTAGAAGGAGAGGCAGGAGGTCCTCCAATCACAGGAGCAGAGGCTCCCCTGCAGTCTGTGGAAGCAGACTGCCCCCCTTGCAGCACACGGAGGTCTGTGATGGACCAGATATCCACCTTCAGCCCACAGAGGACCCCATGCTGGAGCAGGTGGACACTTAAGGGAGGCTGTGACCCCATGGGAAGCCCACACTGGAGGAGGCTCCTGGTAGGACCTATGGCCCTGTGGAGAGAGGAGCCCACACTGGAGCAGGGTTTGTGACCCCATGGGAACCCAAGCTGCAGCAGTCTGCCCTGAAGGGCTGCATCCTGTAGAAAGGACCCATGCTGGAGCAATTCATCAAGAACTGCTGCCCGTGGGAAGGACTCACATTGGAGAAGTTCATGAAGGACTGTCTCCCATGGGAGGGACCATGTGTTGGAACATGGGAAGAATGTGAAGACTCACTCTGCCGAGGAGAAAGGAGCAGCAGATAAAACATGATGAACAGACTGCAGCCCCCATTTCCTGTCCCCCTGCACTGCTTGGGGGAAGGAGGCAAAGAATTCAGGAATAAATTTAATCCAGGAGAAGAGAGGAGGGATGAGAAGAAGGTGTTTTTAATTAAAAATTTAGTTTTATTTCTCATTATCATACTCTGATTTGGTTGGTATGAAATCAAAATAATTTCCCCGGGTTGAGCCTCTTTTACCTCTGATGGTAATTGCTGGGAGATCTTTCCCTGCCCTTATCTCAATTCATGAGTCTTTCATTGTATTTTCTCTCCCCTGTCCAGCTGAAGAAGGGAATGATACAGTGGTTTCGGTGGACACCTGGTGTCCTGTCAGGGTCAATCCACTACAATAGGTTACACACAGGCATAACAGGATATCATGAATAAAACAATCTCACTCCTACCTAACTTTAAAGCGGATCATAAAACTTAAAAGCAGCATCAAACAGCAATGTTTAAAAAAAAATAAATCTTACTTTTACTCTAGTGATAAAACAAGAAGTTTATCCAAAGTTAATACTTTGCTCAGATTGTTAGTTTTCAGTTCTGACTTCACCTGTGCAAGTTAAATCGATTCACAAGTGCAAACAGTGATAGCAGATTAATGTAGACAATTTATCTTGTACAGATCTATGCTGCTGGCTGAACTTCTCTGCTTATTAGAAGTGAAACAGGAAAAAACTACATATTACTTTTGACTGGTGTTGGTCTATTATCACTTTACAGCTTGTATTGTGGTAGCAAATATGTGGTAAGAAAAGTTGTGATAAAATTACTTACAAGTGTAAAGATTCTCTGCAAATAAAAGTGTCACTCTCTGTTGTTCATTACACTCTTTAGTGAAAATTAACATGTAACACCTGAAAATGAATTACTTATTATAGATAAGTATATTCCAACAAGCCTCTCCTTGGCAGAACTACTACTGATTCACAACAACCAGAAATATTAGCTGAGCAAGTTACAAAAATAGGCTGTAAATTTGAAGATTGCTGTGCACTGGAAGTTAGTTCAGCGCAAGAATTTTAGTGTTTTACAGTCAAGAAAAAAAGATCAAGACTAGCCACCTCAATTATTTCAGCTGATCCTGATTTTATCCCTGGTGTCTCCTGACCAACTGATGGTTTTTTTTTTACAGGGGCATGTGGGGATAGAACAAGGGGTAATGGTTTCAAACTAAAGGAGAGTCAATTTAGATTAGATATAAAACAGTGGGTCTTTTTACAATGAGGATCATGAAACACTGGAATAGGTTGCCCAGAGAGGTAGTGGATGCCCCACCTTTGAAACATTAAAGGCTAGATTGGATGAGGCTCTGAGCAACGTGATCTATTTGAAGATGTTCATGCTCATTGCAGGTAGGGGGTGGCCTGACACTCAGCAGTTTTAAGATAAGAAATAGAAGTAAAAAGGCAAGAACAATTGATCTCCTTCTGTGACATTCATGTTATTTTCTACTGAATGTCTACATAAATGTTTGCCCTTTCCATGCTTTATAAATAACTTAGCAACATAGTTTCCAACTAAAGTCTCAATAAAAATATAATTACTAATTTCTAGCACATCTGATGAAAAAAGGTACTAGTATAACTTCATAATTTATGACTACAGCTTGGTGTTGAAGTAATGTAATATTGAAATAGCAACATAATTTAGAGGAATTTTAAATTAAATCAAATTAAGAATAAATGAAGCTTTTTTTTTTTTTTAATGAAGGAAGATATTGTTTCTAGTCTGATATTTCAGTATGAAAACCAAAAGGAACTGAGTCAAAAAGCTATGGTTATTCTTGCTCTTCATTGTAAACTGAGTGTATGGAGAAGCCTCACTGCCAGACTTTTCACTAAGTGTACTACAAGGATGTTTAGATTTGTCCGGGAATGCAGTCATTAGAAAGATTTGCATATGTGGATGCAAAGAAGACACAGACTTGGCATGATTTTTCATTTCATCACCTTTAAACACAAAAGTCTGAATTTGAATGAATCAGTACCAATCAATGCATTACTATAAAAGTAAACAAGTAACTTCTACATATATTTCTGATGAAAAATGAGAAAGGTCCCACACTAAAATAATGATGATGCTTAACAGTTTTAGGGAAAATATAGTTCTTGGTGAATCTTTCATATGCTCAGATTTCTCAGTTTTTCCTCCTCAGATATCAACCCTAAAATAAATGATTTTTTTTCAGAGAAGGTTGACAAGTACTGCAATGAAGTGTGTATCTTCCAACATCAAGGCTGCAGGATCAGATATTACTTTGTATACTTAGAATGTGGCTGATATTAATAATTTACAGCATTAAAACAAATTTTTCTTTCCCCTGTAACCTTTTCTTTCCCCCTCTAATCCCATATTTTAAGAGTAACAGTGTCTTCCACAAGAAAACCCCCGCTCTATATAGCAGATTTTAACCACAATGAGATATGACAAGTGTTTCTTCAGACCACACCTACAGCAGGAAAGATGTCTAAAATTGTACTGAAACAAATTTTTCATATCCATAATTTTCCTTTCTGATCTAAAAGTAGTTATTTATTTTACTCTAATAGCATTATTGCCTGTACTCAACATTCAAACAGCCACAGTGACTGCCACAAAAACTTTAATCACTGTAAAAACAGTTACTGATCTAAAAAGCAATTGTTTACTCACTTTTTTTGGGCAACACTATCTGTGTCTGTAAGGCTGCTGTTCTCAATAAGAAAAACATCTTGTATCTTCAGCATTTTAAGTGACAAAATTTGGCAAGATGGAAGCCTCTATATTATTAATAAAAAGAATGTTTTCATTTAGGTTTGAATATCTGGACTTCATCTGTATCTATTTCAGAAAAGAAACCATCATAATTAGGTCTTTGAGTCATCAGATTATAAATAACATCCAAAGAAAGATGTGTTCCTGATTTTTTTTCCTGTAGTCCAAAATGAAGATGAACATCAGCAGCATAGAGATTTTGGAAGTTAGTGTCTTAGTAATACTTGTAGGTCAACAGCAGTTAAAGAGGTCTTAAAAAGCAAGAACGTATTTAAGATCTTGCTTCACATTCCTGTGATTACTTTGCTTACATCAGTTGTCCTTACCCAGGATTAAACGAGAATTGGAACCAGAACGCATTTGAATGTAGAAAGTCAAGCATGTGCCTGCTTTTTTGGGTTTGTTTGTTTGGGATGGGATCAGTGTAATTTTGGTTACTTTGGTTTGCAAGAATCTCTTTTTGCAAACTTTTACTCTGCAATGTGTACCGCAATGTACACTACTTCCAACAGTATTACTGAAAAGTATTAGAGGAAAAAAAAAAACAAAAGTAGTCTGGGCAGAGTGTCAGGCAAATGTCTTGAATTAAAGTTGTGGTGCAAATCACTTTCAGTCAAGACAGCAGGAACAGTATTTATGGATGTGCTTGCATGTTACAACTAGTCTGCAAGTACTACACCAGTCCATGTACTAGAGGTGGTTGTAAATTAGAGCTGACATTAATCTAAAATTACCAATCTTTTTTTTATAGTTTAAAATACCCTCTCACTGAAAGTACTACACACAATTTTTCTGACCCTTTCCGTACAGTCTCACAGCCATACTTATTAAGAGTTTACCTGCCAGCAACGGTTTGAACAGGTGAAGACCTATGAAGACAGCATGACGCAGCTGAAGGTCAAGATTGTCACAAATGTCTTGTATCTAAGGCAACCCACACTTCTTGCAGTACATCTGTTCTAAAAAAACCCTTCCACATAATGCTTCAGTAATGAGAAGCCCTTTTGTAAATAAAGCCATTGTAACTGTATCCTTGAGAGCCCTGAAGTTAACACATAATGGAAGTTACTGCTGTGGATTATCCTGAAAAGTATATCCCTTTCAAATTATATATTAAGATATTAATTATTAAGAGTTGACTGAATTTTATTTTGAATAGTTATGTTCAATTGGAAAATATCAGTGGAATACCTGAGTCCAGTTAAAGCTTGTTTTCCATATTAATGTGACTAGAGTTTTGGCCATATAGTTGTACCACTTTTTTTACTGAAATGGAATAGGACACTGCCTATTATGCGCATTCTGATTTTGTCAGGGACTTATGTATCTTCATTATTTCTAAATGAGTATTAAGACTGATATCTAGACATTAAAAAATAGTTACTCTCTCATTTAACACCTTTTGCAGTTTAACTTCACATTTTTCAATAGCAAACTGCTCAGCACAATCTTGTACTGCTTCAGATTATCCTCTCTCTAGTGTTTTCTGCTTAATCTAATTCTCTCTTTCTATTCTTAGTGGCTTTCCATCATACTTAAGCACAGGAATGCCCAGCAGAAATGAAAGGATGAACTTTCCCAATATCCAAGATCCTGTCAGAGATAAGCCAGTATGTTCTGTACTGTTTGACTTGACCTGAGCTGATGGCTAGCATTTCTTTTGAACAAGAAGAAAAGGGCAGAAAAGCAAAGAAGAAACAGAAGAAAAAACATTCTGTGAAAACTTCATTGATTAGTGCAGTTCAGACAGATAATGTGAGCAGCTACAAGGATCATTTAAAAACTATAAAATATTAGTAACTTAATCTCTCATTCTAGTATTTGGAATAATTATATATATGAAAATTGTTTCTGCAGGAGGGGAAAATCTGGTGAGATTTTTTAATTCCTCATTCTTCTAAATCTCCACTCCATTGCTTGCCTAAAGAAACACAGTGCTAGAATTGAGAGAGCGAATTTTCTAACACAAAAGAAGCTCTGTTCTCCACTCCCCATAATTTAGCTACGAAGAGTTAGCTTTCATAATCACTAAAAACTACGTCGTTGTAAATGAAAAACACGCCTAAAAATATGGGTTTGCAAAGACAAGAAGTATGTGGGCAAATTTAAATATTAAATTGGAAACAGAAACCATCTATAAACTAATATAGTAACTCAAACATACTTAGATTACTGATAAATTTAATTTTTTTTAGTTGGGTAATGCCTACCATCAGTCTATTACAGGGATAAATCTTAAATCTCTTAGCACCCTGAGTTCCACTATTCTACAAACAGGGACTAAGAGTTAAGGCCTGCTTATACCTGAACAGGGGATCAGTTTTTCACTTGCCAGAGTTTGGCTAAGGCCAACATCACTGTGACTGGTTGTCTTAACCAAGTATGAATTCATCTTGTGTTAGAAATTATAGTTGAAATTTCCCGGGTAATATGGTCTTGAAAAATGTTCTTAATTAAAATTAATGATAAAAACTTATGGAAATTTTAAATTATATTTCTATTCATATCTGTACATCTAGAGATTTTATCTACAAAGATCAAAGGATCTATATAAAAAATGTTTGCTGGTGATATGTCTCTGAAGACCAAAAAATATTCAATATACCTAATCTGTTGCACCTTCCTGCTCAACTGTTTGTTTTTCTCCTCTCTGCCCACCCTCCAAGAGATCAATTAAAGACAGAAAGGTGGTAAGAAAGGAAAATACAAGCAGTTTTAGAGCAAAAAAATTATCATTATACTTGTCTGATATTTTGATATATTATGTGATGGATTGCAACAATTTAGTTTACTACAATTAAATTTAATACTGACAGTAGGAATGCCTTGTTGATTACAAGACAAAACTATGCAATCATCTATCTTTTTAAGATAAAGCAGACAAATTGAAATGTAGATTGTATTGTGAAGGGATAACAGGACCAAATGAGATGGAAATTGTCTTTTGACTTTCCAAATAAGCAAACCAAGAAACTTTCCAAGTAAGTGATAATTTTGTCTATATAAGTGGTGTTCAGAAAAGCTTTCAGAACATTTGATATAATAATCTTTTTGTTAAGAAAAAGAAACAATGCTGCTTTCTGGTAAATGCGTCAGTATTTGCTTTTATTCATCCAGCAATACGAATTACTGCTGATGAATGTAAGCAGTAAAAGTTTCCCCTCAGCTGGCAACCCTGAACCTGAATGATCTAGTTTTCAACAGTCCCATAACTAAAAGAACAGATTTGAAAGACAGATAAACCATTCCTTTTGCCTTTTTTTTAATCTATGCAATATTTTCTATGCAATTTTTCTATATCTGTGGCTGATTAGAATCATTGAGATTGGCCTGAAGAAGTTAACTTGCTACTTTAACTTATGTATGGTTTCAGCCTTGTCTTTATTCACAAATAAGTGCAGTGTTCTGCTATTTACTTTGTGACCAAATATCTCTCCAATGTAGAAACCCCACATACACACCCACTCATGCATATGGACTGTGGACATATTTTTGTTAAAATTAATTTTATAGTCTGTCTACAAAGTATTTTAATTTATATGAAGATAAAAATTAGATGGCAAGCTGCTATTCACTGAAATAGGAGATAAAACCTATTGCCAGCTGATTACCAGTCCTGAAATTGTGTGTATAAATAAAGGGAGAATATACAAGCATATAAAGTATAGGTAATACAAATGAATCAAAAAGATTCAAGAGCTTGATACTAATCAGCTGCCATACTCAAGAAAACACTCAGGAAATAACAGTCACCTTCTCTTTGGCATGAGTTTTTAATCCCTTATTTGCTCTAGCAAATGCTGAATTCTAAAGGGAGATACATGACATTGGTTTATTTAAAATCAACCCCATGCTTTTCACTTTAGACTTGGACTTAATGACCTTAGAGGTCTTTTCCAACTTTATAAATTCTAAGTTTGTCTGATCTAAAAGATTATCATACAAAACTTGAAATTCTGAGCAGTATGTGGAAATGGCTCAACAAGATTTAATTAGCAAGCAGGATAGAAAAACTAGAAGAACTGTTTTCAGCAGATGCCTGTGGATATCTGATTTTCACACTGAGTGAGAACACCCGCATTGGTATTAACTTTCACTGCAGTTCCTGCACTGTGTCTCCCTGGGCAGCTGTGAGGAGACTCAGCCAATTGTAGATCCTTTCTAGAAGGGAAAGTAAAAATGCCAAAGGTGCCTAGCCTGAGTGCCTTGCACTAGAGCCCTAGATTTCTTTGTGAGGATAGAAAATTAACTTCCTTCCAATGCTCTTCCAGTCACTTCACATCTCCCCTTAGTTGTCTCTGACTTGTGCAATATGTTTAGATGAAACTAAGGAGATACGTGACCAAATCTCCTCTTCGGAAGTTTGTCTCATGTTTTTACTAGTATATACTATTTCATCAGAGCTATGTTCGACTAAAATAAATATATTTTCTGTGCCAGAGGAAGACTAGATTTAACCAAAGTCAGAAACAACAAAGATAGGATCCTTTAAACTTCTAACTGAGGCTAAAAAGCCGAAATATTATGATTACGCTGATGCTTTATGCTCTAAGAGAATTACTGTCAACCAGAGCCAACAGCTGCAACTTGAAAAGTAGAAATGATATAGTCTGTCATCTTAATGTACTCCTCCTCATTTGAGGAAAGAGGATAATATACAGAACCAATGAAGTGATGATACCTTGTTCCTGCTTTACCTAACTATGATATTTTTAATGTTTGAAGACACACAACAATTCTGCATTTTTAATAGATATCTTGATTAGATACCCTATTCAAGTTTTCATCAAAGCCTTGTTAGATGTATGATCATCTAAGGATGCAAAAGAAGCAAGATCTTTGGGAGAGATAACATATCTTCAAAAATCTTACCCAAAAAGATTAATTTGTTTTTTCAACAGTATAAAAATCTCTATCACAAAATATTAACAACCTGTGCAAATACTTTCTTATGCAAAATTTATGTATTTATGTATTTTATAATTCTCTTAACATATATATAGTGTGTCAGTTGCCATACTAACATAGGAAACAAATCAAGGTTTGTGAAAGTCAAAAGACTACTAAGAAAGAGAATAGGTTATCTAATATTAAACAGGATAATGTTACAATCAGGCTTTCATATGTGTTTCCTGAAGCAGACTACAACTAATGCTAAAAGCTATTACGGTATATCTTTTTTTTTTTTCTGTGACCACAGAACCACAGCTCATATATTTTTCTGCTAATAGTATTAATATTCTAGAATAGGAGTAATGGAGAATTTTAATAGATATACCTAATAAAGAGTTTAAACAGTATTTATATTATCCATATGAAACTGTACTGAAATCATAAAATCTTCTGTATATACTATGGTACACGTAAATTGCTAGCTTGCAAAGCTGAACCGCATTAAGTTATGGAAACAACTAGAATTTTTGAGAATATTTTTGTATTTATTTAATTGTTTATATAATATTTAAAATAAATATTTTCCTATCTATTTAACTTTGGTTTTTTGGTTCCAATAGTAACCAAACATTCTCTAGAAAATACACACATCTGGAGCAATAATTGTGCTGCAGACATAATTTTTTTATAAATCTTATAAGATATGAAACTACAGATTCATATTCTGACAAAGAAGACTTGGCTATAGTTACACTAAAATGGTGACTGTTGTCACCATGGTAAAATTTGAAAATAGGTTGTAAATGGAGAATTTTTTACTTCTCAATAAAACTGACTCAGCAGCACATGTGCTACAATTTCCCATCATGTGAGGAACATCTGTTCTGCCTCCTTTTGCAGATTGGACATAAATGTATTGGTGTTTTCAGATGTTTGTTCCTCAATTATACGGCTACATGGTGGGAGGGATGTTCATGGATGTTTCCAGGCAGTTAGAAATACACTGTGTTTCAACTTGACTCTATGTGGCTCCTGCATGGGAAAAAAAATTAAATCGGCTCCTATATCATTTATATAAACAATTTTTATGGCTTAGTTAAGAGGGTCCTGATTGAAGTTGACTAGTGAAGCTGAGACAATGGTACAGGCACTTGGGTTTAACAATAACCTGTTTCAAATAGAGGGTACCAAGGAAATTTTGATAAGCAGTTAAGTGACCTGGTAAATTGTTTAGTCATAATGATATTTGTGAGAATAAAAAATTAGTATCAAGCAATGTTTTTCTTTTCTGTGGAACGCAATATACTTTACGCACTGTGAGTCAGGCTATAGTAACCAAACTCAACATTACTGTCTGATTATATAAAGTATTTGTACTGTCAAAATAAGCTTAAAAGTCAAATGGCATATAGTGAATAAGCCAGAAATCTCGCCTAGTTTGTTTCCAGAAATGAACACTGTGAGCAGACATTGAAGTGTAAAGATGAATAAAGTTATTCACTGAGTTCCACCAGCCTAAACCTGTCATGAGATTGGGACAATACTGAAGTATTTAAATAAAAATTCAACCTCTGTATTGCAAAGTACAATAGTTATAGAAATTGTTTCCACAGACTTTGGTTGAGATGTATCATGCATGAGTATGAAATAATGAATCTCAGTTCTTTATCCACAGACATCAGAAAAAAAAAAAAAACAAAAACAAACCACTAAATCTCTACAAAGGAGATTTCAACAAAAGCTAAAGCATCATTATTTTCATCTTCCCATAGAGAAATTAGATGGAAAGTTATTTGACTTTACTGTACGTACAAGCAGTTCAGTAGCAGAACCATGAAAAGGCAAGTAATGTCCTGAGCCTCAATGCAGTAGTACTAACCAGTCTGTATTACCTCCCTTATGGTTACATTTCAGCTGCTTTTTTAATTGATTCTGATATATTCATTACAAAACTGTAGCATTTTCTTATGGACATCATGTCCCTTGATGAATCTCGTGCATAGGACTTTTACTACTAATGTTCTCTGAATACAGTTCCATGCAAGGTGTCAGGGCACCACAGGGGCCAGGATATGGGCAGGGACAGGCAGGGCTGGTGATGCCCAAGGGCCATGGCACGAGGCATCTAATGATAGATTTTTTTCCAATTCAGTCAATATTGGATATTTGAAATCAAATCAATAGAAAACAAAACAGTATTGCAAAAATCAAGTTAATTGTATACATGAATTTAAAAATATGAACTTGGCTTTTGTTAGCTTTGAAAGTTACCTTTCATGATCATACCTTTATATTTGGCTAGGACTTCATACCTGCATTCAGGGACATGAAATTCAAAACTAGACTTTGAATAGATCATACTTATAAGATGAATCCAATGTCTTAAAAATTTATACTATGTTCTTTTGCCCTTTTTCCATACTCAGATTTTTTGTTTCCCTTCTTTCTTGGCTTCTACACGAGTACTTTTCTCCAGTAACTTTTCTGTTGTGTGACCCTCTGCTATGGGGTTCAGCTGTCCCTGGCTTGTACAGCCCCTGTGCCTGACCTTGGCTCTGGTTCACTGAGAAAGTTCTTGCTGAGGTGTGAGAAAGCAGGCAAACTAAAATTAGGCAAGATATGCAAAGTAAAAACAGATGGAAGTGCAACTGTCGGAGCGGCAACAGCTAATAGCTCCAGGACTCAAAAGTACTGACTAGAACTGAAGGTCTTTCCCTCCTGTCAGCTCCAGGGAACTGGAAGACAACCCAGCAGCAGCAGCAGCATGGCAGGTCAGTCTGCTTGGAGGAGCCTGGCCCTTCCCCAAGTGACAGCTTGCCTGGCCCAAGAGGACTGAGCTGTTCTTAAAGGGGTTGCAAACACTTAACCTCGGAGCTTACTACTTCTAGCCTGTTGACACACGTATTCTCTGACAAAAAAACCCTTCATACCCCTCAGCTGTATCTTGCTAGAGTCTCATGGTGAAAGCCACCCAACTGAAGTGATGAAAGAGAATATTTCACAGTGTCTAAGAAAGGATGCTATGTCCATTGTATAGATAGCAAAACATTTTCCTGACCTATGAGAAATTAAGACTAAAAAGCAATTATTATCCAGAAATTTTTAACAATCAACTTTAAAATTAGAGAGGAGATATTTAGAAAGGATAAAATGAGAGCAATTAATGTCTTCATGTAGTCATCACAAAATTCTAAGTTGATGACTTAAAAAATAAAGATATTTTATTAATTTTCAAAGTAGTACTATCTTTAGAATTTAAGCCCCCTTTTCTCTGTACCCATGAAATATTAATTGAAGACAAAACTTTTGCATCAACAGTTTTGTTGCTGATATGCATTTTCAGTGAATAAGCATTTTCCTGAAACACATTTCTATCTATTTGGATTCCGTGTGGGTCTTCCACTAAAATAAAGCATATGATGTGTCAACTTCTCTCACATTCCCTTTGTAAGTACTTAAAATCTTTAATACTCTTTTTGATATTGATATTGGTCTAGTGCATGGAATATCCATAGATCGTATATGATACAGACTTATTTAAATCAAAGCCAAAGTAAATCTTCCCATAGTGAAATTTTTAATTAGATGTTTGGTTTATATGTTCACATTTTTTGGAGCTAACATTCCGAACAGCATAATTTTCTCTCATGAGACTTCTCAATGGCAGGGGTTAGAGCATGCTTTACAAATATTAGATCCCATTCAACCTTATGATAATATTTTTTTGTCCTTTTGCAGATGAAATAAATGCATAAAATGTATGTCACACAGGAAGTAAGTGACAGAGGATGTGGAATTCAGACTCCTAGACGCTGCCAGATTAGAATCTTTAAAAATATGTGCAGAAACCCAATTCTTAGATATAGGAGAAAAAGAGAGTGCCAGAACAAGCAAATAAATTTGAAAAACTATAAGTAAAAATGCTGGGAGGGTCTTTTAGTTCTTGAAATTCAATCAAGATTGTATGATTGCCTGCCAGAATATAATGTTTTCAGGTCAATAAAAGCAGAATAATTTCTCACATGAATGGAAGAATCCGAACAGGATAACAGCAACCCTCAAAAACATTTTTACCAGCTATCTCATTTAGTCCCATGTTATGTTAGCTCTTCCAGTTTCTGCTGCTGCTAATAATCACAGGATGCTGACATGTGTACAACTAGTTTCTGCCAATCCAAGCAAACCATAGTAAGCATGCTGTAATTTACAATCCCAAGATGTTGACAGACTGGTTCACAAGCCAAAACATCACTTTTCTTTGCAGCTTCAAAGCCTGAAAGGAGTACACAGAGTTCTGTGAAAATCAGTGGGATACTGGAAAGCTAAGGCATAAGCTAAGCTGTTCGTTACAAAGATACTGGCCATCATTCCAGAGGGGATATCACAGATCTAACCTCAACAAAACATCTGGCAACAGGGCTGTTTTCTACACAAGCTGTAAAAAAATAGGCTGAGAAAGTTTTTCTTGGGGGCATCAGAAAAAAGTCCAGCTGTGTGTCGTTTTTGTGCACTACCAGTTATGTAAAACAGTAATATTTTATTCGTGTATATGGTCTGTCTAATCCTGTACCTTGTACCGGTGTTTTCCAGACGCATATGTCCTTTGAAATCTAGGTATTTTGAGACAGCATTTAGAAAATTCTGTAATTATACTTCTGTCAACTACATGAGCTTGGAATCGTAAAAATCTCTCTAGTTGATATTGAAACTCTTATCTGGAAAATGCTGAATTTTTGTTAACACTTTCAGACTACAGAAAAGTAAAACAAACCTTACTTTTTGAACCATGGAGAAACATTAACTGTGATTCTAAGCCTCTGACCCCAGGACAACAGGTGGCAAAGCTAGGACAGTGCAAAAGTCATCACAGTGCAGCGCTGGATGTCTAGTGACAGACAATATCTGGCTGTAAAGGAAAATCCACAGCAGTGTTATGTTTGCTTGGATGTTTTAAATACAAAGAATGAACTCTGTGGGTTCTGCTGTATCCTACCATTCAAACAGAACAATCCCACTTGCTGCAGCAGGGCTACTCTCCGGCTCCCACAGCCCTGCTAAGCCCACCCATGGGCCCAGGGAGGTGCCTAGTACCCAGGGCTGGGTCTGCCCCAGTGCCCCTGGCTGGGGCAATGGGACAGGCATTATGTGACATGCCCTGCTTTGACTGACCCTGATGAGGAGCCCCCACTGCCCTGACAGACCATGGGGCCACCAGCCCTCGCAGCTGCCTGAGAGTCTCTCCCTTGGTGTTTCACAGCCTTAGAGGCTTCGGCTGCTGGCCCTCCTGCCCATCCACAGCTACGGAAAGATGTCCTGTGGGTAACATGGTGAATGTTATATGGTTTAAGCTCTGCATAACATACTGTAGTGACTTTCTTTCAAAACCGGATAACCCTTCTTAAGTAGAAAGTATACAGGGAGATACAATACAGAAAATCCTAATAGTTACCAGCCCAAGAGGTTGGTTTTCTTTAATACAGTGTCTGGTTTTTATCACAGCTATTACATTAGCACTCCACAATCTACTTGCATCCTGTTGGCTCTACAAATTGAGCTCTACAGATGTTTTCTATTATCCACAATTTAGAAACTATTTCATCAAAGAAAAAAACCAACAAAAAAAGTGGGAATTAAACACCCCTTTTGTCAAATGGCCCTTAAAGAAGCAAAAATGTCAGAATCATTGCAAAGAAATAAAAATGTGGCTGGATGTCCATATAAAATGATATAACACTGTTCTTATTAAAATTCATTTTTCTTTTTTTTTTTTTTTTTTTCACCATGCGAGCATTCTACAGCCCATGCTATAGTATGCCTATAGACCCCCTACATTGGAAGAGGAAGAAAGAAAAGACATGGATATTTGGTGACATATGGAGATGTGCAGACCAAGAGTAACAAACTAATCTATTCAAATTTAAATAAAATTTATCATCAGAGAGCACATATGCTTTGATTAACGAAAACATTATATGGAAGTCCTAAAAATAAGCAAAGATGACCTTCAGCATGTCCAGACCACCTGGGCAGAGAGAACTCCTCTTCTGCAGAGGCTGTATCTCAATTCTACCTGCTTGTTACTGCATTACTATGTAACAGCTGACTAGAAAAGGATTTATTCCAGAAGTCCCTTGATGTCCATCTTAGTACCTTTGAAGGCACTAGTCACAGTAACCCTCTCCACCAACCTCATTTGTCGCTAGGCCACGACTGGAATCTTTATGTAATCTGCAGTGCACCAAGTCCAGTGTATTTGCTACTTGACCTCCCAGTCAGCTGTTGCAGATCTGCTCTGGTGTGACTGGCAAGGGGTGCTATCGGACCCAGGGCACTGTTCAGGGAGGTACAGCAGCTGACACAAAAGGGTGCACAGAAGGGGAGGGACAGAAGCGCCTTCCTGTGCTCAGCACTGGTGGCGGCATCCCACAGGGCATAGTCCCCATTCTCTGCTAGAGGAACTGCTCCTGCAAAGCAGAGGCCTTGACACTGCGTGAGCCCCTGAGGAGCTGTAGCTCTGCAGGGATGTGGCTGCAGCAATGCCTGGGGCCTCTGGCTGAGGCTGGGGCAAGGAGAGCTGGGCTCTTTGCTTGCCTGCTCTTGTAACCAAGCCAAGTGGCTGCAGGAGTAGGTCACTAGACTGTGTAACAGAGATGATGAGAAATAGTTTGGTGTAAGGGCATGTGGAAAGGGAGAGCACCTGCTTCATTAAGGTCATCATCTGATCAAGAACCTTTTCAATGCATTGACTATTCTTTACTCAATAATGACTAAAGGGGGAAACCATAAACAAGAGCCCACAGAAACACAAATCTGGTCACAAAAACAGTCAACAGAGACAATGCCAAGGACTAGCCTGAGACAGAGATCCTTTTCTGTCTTGGCACACTGGGATGGTCCTCAGTGATTGGAAATGATGGAGGTGATGGTCACTTATAACTTCTCATAACAACTGGATCATCTCCAAGACCCTGCGGCTTCAAGAACCTTCAAAAGTAATGAAGGCAGTGCAGATAGAGTCTGTGCTTATCAGGTGTAATAAAATCAAGCCTCCCATGAAGATGGAGGCTGGAAGCTGGTTACTTCTGGTCCTCAGAGGAAGGTTCCTGTTCCACTTTCCGCTTTGGAACTTTCTGACATGCAAGTGTCATCACTTACACGACACCACGCAACCAGACAGTCATCAGCATGACAGAGAAAAGCTACATAACATTGTTCATCAGCAGGGAACCATTGCTTTAGTAACACTATTATGTCAAATACAAACATAGTGGAAAAGTCTTAAAGGGGAAAGATAACTATTTAGTAGCTCCACAAAGCAATGAAACTCTTTTTTTTTTTTTTTTAACTGATAAAACCTAATAAGAAAGTGTATTCTAATTTAACTTTATATCTGGTGTGGGTTTGGAGTATACCAAGCATGTAAGTTGTTCACTGAGTACCATGGGGAGACATTCCCTTATTAAGTGAATGACAGTAATGGAAATTTGCTCTCAGGTCCTGGATTCTGCACAGTTCCATCAAGTTTAAGAACTTCTTGCCACCCAATTTGGTTTAAATTCCAAAAGCATTATTTCTTTGTCTGCAACCATCTTTCTCTGTTAAAGAAAAACAATACTAGCAAATACAGGCATTCAGGTTTCTAGATCAGGTCTAAAAATTGTCAAGATGTATGAGTTTAAATTACTCTGAATCAGATCCTTAAGAATTCACTAATTACTTTGTCCATGTGTAATATCAACTTTTTGCCTTGAGTCTACTGACTCAAGTTCCAAGGTTTTTATTTGCCAGGTAACATCTGCTGCACACCAGGAATACCTCTAAACTTATCTGACCATACTATTACTAATGTGCTTTGACTTAAATTACACCGGCAGCTAAGTCAACTAACATTAGTTTAAAGCCTATTTTCTTTTGTCTTCTTGTTCTTGCCTCCTATATGCTAAATATTTTTGCTATAAAAGGATGTGGCTAACTTAGGAAAAAAATACTGTTGAATAAGTCTTTACATGTCCTCTGGATCTCCCTAAAATACCATGAGTGTGTTATGGTTCCTATAATCATAGTGATGCACAAATATTCTGGCAGCCAGCAGAACAGTGAAAATTTAAGTACAATAAAGCTAAATACAAATCTTGCAGAGGATAAGTCCCTGGAGTTTCATGCATTTCTTTTGCATTAATTATTCTCTTGGAATTTCAAACTATATCAATCAGTGTGGCAACACAGAGAAAATCACTGCACTAAGCATTACAGAAATTCAGATGTGAAAACCACTGCTCAACTGAAGTGTAAATGTAAGCATTGCAAAAAATTACATTGAAGTCTCTCTAAATATTTCTTTTGGAAACAAACAAAAAAAAAACCTGCATTAATTAAATTACATCATGGGTGTAAGGCAGATAACTGCTGAAAAAAACCCCCCACAAAGATAATTACCAACAAAAATAATTGCAGTCTCAATTTTATTTCACTGTAAACCCATATTCTAAATCTGAATAAAAATGTTCTTATGTTACTTGTATTCCTTGAAGTGAATAGCATGCATTTTATCAGCAAAAATTCAGTTTGACTCCCCCCCACCCGCACCTTGACTAAAAGATAGACACCTAGCATTTGAAACTTACTTAGCAGAACATGCCCATATGGAAAGAATGGATGGAGATTTTTTTTTTTTTTCCTAGAAGCCAAGCCTAGCTGCTGCTTCAGAAGGCCATGGCTGGACCAGAGCCCCTGTCCACCTAATTGCAGCAGCTTATGACAGTGCCCAGCTGCATTACAAGATGGTCAGGAATCTGCTGGAGCTGCATGAACAGGTCCCTGCTGCGTGTAGGTGTCAAGGGCTGCCGTGGCAGGACAGCTACAGTCATGGAAACTGGAAGAAGCTGATGTATCACCAGAGGCATTGCTCCAGGACCTGATCGACACTGCCTGACAGTCTGGGAGTGGTGTGAGAAGAGATCTAACATTAGTATCCCATGTAATTACCTATAATGCTGTGTAATTGCCTGTAATTGCCTACTGTTTAAAGTATTATTAAAACTGTTCTGTGGTAGCATATTCTTGTTCTTGCTAGTGTTTCTTGTGTAGAAAGCATTTCCTTCATATACTAACACTTTGATCTGAACATTAAACTGGTTCTGACATAACCCTTGGTCATCATTTCAGTCTCTCAGAACAGACAAATTGGAAACAGATTACCTAAAGTGAATGCTGAAAATATGAAAAGCAAATACCTATTATTCTAAAAATTAAATTCTGGAATAAAAATGTATTTACTCTACTTGTTTATAATATGCTATTTTTTTTTCTTCCATATAGTTCTGATAGGAAAGATCCCAGAAAAATACCCATGATCAGCCATGAGAATCAATACATAGTACAAGCTGGATAATGTGTAAGTGTTCTCAATTTGATTTCAAATTATATAGTACCATAACATAGGAGGTTCTGAGTAAGTGATATATCATAAATGATAAAGGAAACGTTATAA
>VWZG01009926.1:345-42074 GCA_013396735.1 Grallaria varia | reverse complement strand
AAAAAAAAAAAAGGATTTTTTTTTTGTAAATACATCCAAAGACCACCAGGTGTCTCTGTAATAAAAGGAACATATATAAATGTACACAAATAAAAATGTAATGCTTACAAAATATAATTCAGTCTTCAACACATACACACACAAACCCAACAAAACCAAACCAAACCAAAAAACCAAACAGTCCTGAACCCTAAGGATCCATTCAATTTTTAAAACTAAAATTATACAGAAAGGTGAATTGTTAATGCAGGACCAGACTGTGTCTGCTAGTGTACTGCCTGTGTACTGCCAGCGTCAAGAGTATTAATGCCATCAAAATTATGTTTTAATTCAGATTGTACTTTATGTTGCACCTTGCAAAAACTGCAAGCATTCTCATGCAAAGCATGTAAAGGTCCTCAAAGTGTACCAGATCATGTGTTCTTCTAATTAGACATGAATTTTCTTTCACTACAAGTTTACCACTACTTTGAATTTAACTATGATTAATGACAAACGTGTTACTTTGTTAGTTCATTAGTACACATTAGTTTGTTTTATGGCACAGACTTAGATATTGACACAGATAAACAAGTGCAGGCCCACTATCATAGATGCAGTCACTATGGGAAGATACTACATACCACTACAGCTTATTCTTCTAGTGAAAGAGAAAGAAACAACTCTGATATCAACTATTTACAGCAGTATAACTTTGCATATTCTCTATTAAAATATTCAATACTGAATGATGCAATTACTGATAATCTTGTTTGTGATAGTACTATTATTACACATGAAGACAAACACTTCTGTTGCTGGCATGTGCATTGATGCGTTTTCTAAAAACATAACAACACAGTAAGTGTTTGTTCACAAATGTGCACTTACCACTTTAATTAAAGTACATATCCTCCTTCCCCTTCATTGCTGCAGTCCATCTGGTACATGTGAAAAGCTATTTAAGTAACATTTATTCAGATTTTTGTTCTGCTTAAAGTCTTTGACAGCCGTTAATTGTGAGCACTGTAATTTTAACTATTTGTTAAACGGTAAATACCAAGGAAAGTACAGAACATCTGTTCCTTATGAAGCAATAGGAAATGCATTTTTTTTTCAAAATCTCTTTTAGTTTTGAAATTACTAAGTTAATTCTTGGACTACTTATACTAAAATTATAATACATATTTTTCAACACTTTCTCAGATTTCACATAACAGCAAGGAAAATATGAATAAGTGGATAACTTTTTGTATAAAATCTTTGTGTAACTGTTCAGAAATACCATTTTGATGTTTACACATTTCATATAGTAAAAATATATTTAGTAAATAATATACCATGAAATAAAAATATACAGTAAAATTTATATAAAACAAATAGTATTAAATACCAGAAAATAGCAGCATAATTGCAGGATACTACTGGTGGCAAAATTAGAAGGCATGTGAATTTCTTGGTTTGCCTTCATTAGACAGAACCTGCTGTCTTTCCAGCATCTCAGCTTCTTGGCTTTCTTCACTTCTTCCCTCACTATGATATGGGCTGCAATATTAACTGACCATCAAATCTACCTCCAAAACTTTGTCCCTAGGAGAACACTTACACCTTCCTCTATGCCTTCTTCTCTTGTTCAAGCTCTCATTTTGCTTTCTTTCCTCTTTTCCCCACATGTTTCTTTCTACTCTTCCATCTCCTTTCTAAATTTTTAATCTGATCCTTCTGTACAACCTTTCATGCCTGGCTGGGCAGTGCTGGGAAGTCTCCCTTAGTATGATGTCATGGATACATTATACATTGAATAATGATAGAGATGTGTACCCAGAATTTTAATATTCTAAGTATTCTTTATGCAAATATGTACTGAAATAACCTTGATATTCTATTTACAATGTTAATGAATCTTAGACATGAATTCTCCTAAAGCACAAGTCCACACATTCCAGTAAAACTAAGTTCACACTGTATAATTTAGATGGAGCTACAGGTAAATCCTTTCCCCTGCTTTTCACACAGGCAAGAAGACTGGACAGTCTGCACAAACAGATCAAAAATTGCACTGCAAAACCATCCTCAGCAGGCCATGAGGCAAAGCCTGGATCTTGTCTTTGTTGAATTTCCCTGTCTTACAGGTTAAAAAAAAAAAAAAAAAAAAAAAGAACTATTCGAGACAGCAGGACCATTGAATCTTCCTATACAATATGGATAAAAAAGAGTCTTTGAAACCTTGTAAGTTCACTTTCCAAAGTTTCATTGATTGCTGATCTCATAATTCCCACAGTTTCCTCCAGTACCTCACAGGATTTCAGCAGTATTCTCTGTGCTTTTTGCTTCTTACCCTTTTTCATATCTTCTGCTCAGTGCTTGTACAAAATCATCCCTTTTCTACACTAAATTCTCAAGTGAATTTAGTAATCTATTAATAGTAATACATTAATCCTGTATTTTTTTCAAATGAAATATTCATAGTAGAAATAATAAAAACACAAAACCCCCTTGACATTTCTCTAGACCTCGTCCATCATCATCCAGTTTATTTGTGTTGCATGATACATGCTTTTCCCACGATACTTTTGCTTGGCTGCAGTGCCAGAACTATCTTTTATATACATTTTATGTAGTAACGCTTCAGCAAAAACTGTATAATAAATATAACATAGTGTTGTGTATGTGAGTGTACATAAATTTAGTTACAAAAAAGTAAATATACAGTGACTCATTTCAAGATAAAATATTTCAAGAATACTGTACAAGCTTGTACATTATTGCAAAAGACAACCGTGGCTTGTTAAATGCAAAAGTTAGAACAATCCTATTCCATTAATTGCAGAGAGAATAAACTTCAAAGCTGACAAACAGGACCTAGAGGGATTTATTCAAATCTATAAAAAACTATATAAAGTGTTTATTTCACTTTAAAAGTTTTTTAAAGCCAATCATGAACTGTCTGAGTAAGAGAACAGGATTATACTAATTTAACAGTTACTTGGCTATACCCATTTTCTCCCGTATGGATTTTCCACTAAAGGATTGATGGAGTAAATTGTTTTCATTGTCCCAGTCTAGACAGCAGCTAGATTAAGATCAAAAAGATGCCAGCTTTCATTTGGTTGGGCAAACAGACAGTATTTAGCTAACTGTGCTATACAGAAAGTGAAATGCATGGAAAGGAAATTCTCTACATTCAGTGAATAATTGTTACAGTTCATCCAATACAAATGTTAGGAACATATTAGTTCTCCCATCATTGGGTGCGGAGAGATGAGGAATGAAATAGTCTTTTTAAGATCTAATGCTGCCCAATCCTTCAGTGAAACGTGAGTAAGAAAAAATGTATCTGCCATCTGCCAGAGTCAGCTATCTTAGCATTCCAATGGGAGCCATGGCATATACTCTCAGACCTTGTCCTATTTCTCGGCCAAAGAAGCTGTGATACAGAAGTTGGCTTTTCCAATGGGCTGGACAGCTCTGGGGATCATTTGATGAATCCAACACGCTTTACCCACAAAGCATTAAATGAAGGGGAGGTTTTCACGACTAGGTATGGCCTAGTGAGGAAGGTAATGAACAGCCAGGAGGAGAACACATACTCACATACATAAATACACACACAGAGTAGTCCAAAAATGAGGCAAACTCCTTTTCCAACAAAGATCTCAAACATTTGCAAGTACAGCTGAGAAAAGTAATTCCAGTATAGGGAGAAAGGTGTATGTAAGAACTCGGACCACAGGAGTCAAAACTGAGAAAGCAGATCTCAGAATCACAGAGAGGTTGACATTGGCAGGGACCTCTGGAGGTCGTTGGGTCCAATCCCCCTGCTCAAACAGGACCTTCTGGAGCTGGTTGTTCAGGACCTTGTCCAGGTGTCTTATGAGTATCTCTGAGGTGAGAGACTGGTGGGCAGTGCTCAGTCACCCTCAGTGAAAAAGTTTCCTGATGTTGTGAAAGAACCCCGTGTTTCATTTTATTCCCAATTCCTTTTGTCCTGTCACTGGGCACCACTGGAAGGAGCCTGGCTTTGTTCTATTTGCATCACCCTTCAGGTAGTTACAGACCCGCCCCCGCCCCGAGCCTTCTCTTTCCAGGCTGAGCAATCCTAGACTTGCTTTCACTCAGCTCTTTGAAAAAGGTTTCTCAGCCAGATTCCTTGACCTTTTGGGACCTGCAGGTCTGCACTGACAGAGAAACAAGGTAGTTGAAAACAGGAAAGACTGAAACAGGTCTGAAAGAACGAGGGAACCCAAAGAGAAAGGTACGGCCATTAACTAGAAAGGAGCAGGTGTTTCACGCCCACACTTTAGGAGGGCCGCTGTCACCGCAGCCAAGCGGCCCGCCATGGGAACGGCCTCTATACCCGGCCGGAATGGCCCCTACAGCCGGCCCTTATAGCCGGCCGCAGTGTCCCTATAGCCCGCCGCAGTGACCCTGTAGCCGGCTGGAACAGCCCCTACAGCCGCGGGACCGACCCCCCGCCGGCCCGACCCACCTCCCGCCCGCAGCCTCTGCGCCTGCGCCGTGAGAAGGGGCCGGCGCTTCCCGTTCCGGCCGTGCGCGGCTCCCCGAAGATGGCAGCGGCGGCGGTGGCGGCGGGCGGGCGGCCGCGGGGCCTGCTCTGGGCGGCAGGTGATGGGCTGGGGCTGCAGGGTAGGGGAGGTAAAAGCCGTGAGGCTGGAGGGGGGCGGGAGGGCTACGGGGAAGAGCCAGAGGTGTGAGGGGACGGGAGAGGGAGGAAGGGCGGCTGTCAGCGCGGTGAGAACCCCGGCGTGGTTCGGACATCACTCACGAGTCGCTTTTCCTTGCCTCGCAGTGGTTGCACATGTGGTGGCGTCAGGCGCGGGTTTCGTGGAGGATCTGGATGAGTCGTAAGTACTGGAGTGTCTTGACTGATATTGCCTAAATATTGCTTGTCTTCTTGCGGGCAGCGTGACCCCAGACTTTGTGCGTAGTGTGCTAGTCAAGAAAGCTGATCTGGAAAAGTTTGCCTTTTTCTTAACAGCAATGGCAGAAAGATTGTGTCCTGAATTATCAGAGACTGTCCTGTGTTGGAAGGGACCCTCAAGGCTCATTGAAGTCCAGCTCCCGACCCTGCACAGGACAGCCCCGAAAGTGACACCATGTGCCTGAGAGCATTGTCCAAACACTTATTGAACTCTGTCAGTGCTGTGACCGCTTCCCTGGGGAGCCTGTTCCAGTGCCCAACCAGTCTCTGAGTGAATAACCTTCTGGTATCCGACCTAAACCTCCCCAACACAGCTTCATGTCATTCCCTTGGGTCCTGTCACTGGCCACCGCAGAGAAGAGATCAGTGCCTGCCCATCAGCTTCCCCTCGAGAGGAAGTTGCACACAGCGATGAAGTCTCCCCTCAGTCTCACTTATTAAGCAGGTTCAGTTAATGAAGCTGAGAAACAATTTAATTTTTCAGATTTTTCTTAAAGCTGTTATTGCAAGTAGTGTTGCCAAAAATGTTCATGGACTTCATTGTTCTTTTCTTCTTGATAGCATAAATATATTGGTGTATTCGTGCCTGCCCCAAGTAAATCTGATTGCATTTAACCAAGTTCTTCATTAGAATTTGCTGCAGAGCTGCCACAAGTGGTTGGGAGAATGAACATAAGTGCTTTCGTGCATGGCCAGAAACAGAAGAGAGAACGAGGCCTGCAGGACTAGTTTGTGGCTGCTTGAAGTGCCAATTATATTCTAGTATAAAAACGTGCCTTTACAACAGAATTAGCCCTGAGACTGTGCAAGAGCTGAATTGGGTAGTCCTGCCATTAAGCTGGTTGTGTAGTGCCATTGGTCATGTATTGCCTTGCTTTAGCAGTTTGATGGCTACCTAGTTGCTGTTCCTCCAAAAAATTACACAGAAATAGTTGTGTCGTTTTTTTTTTGTCAGATCAGCAGATTAACCGAAAGTGCTACCAAGCAGTATGATTATTAGAATTGAAATAGAAGGTGTGAAAAATAGTAGCTGGTAGGGGAGGAGAAGGTGGCATTAGATGGCTGCTTTATGATAAAGTTCAACCAGTTAAAGACAATGGTTTTGTGAGGGTTCTATCACAGTAATTTACATCATAAAGCTAAACAATCAGAAAACCATTCACCTTTTTACAATATTGCTTATTAATCATAAGATCAAATGAGGCTCAGTGGACGTATGGGTGAGGGAAGGGGTACTCCAGAGAAACAGAGCAGCATCTCTGAGTGGTGGTGTGAAAAAGCAACTGAAACACAGGAACTGCTTGGATTTGATTTTCAAAAGTTGTTTTTGAGACATGACTCATATTTTCAAGGTCTGAAGATAGACTAAGTGAATATATCTGTGCTCTTGCATCATATTCCAATATCCTGTTTGCATAGGTGTGAATTTAAATGTATTTACTGTTTTGGAGTGAGAAAATGTAATTCTGTAGTCACGTAACATTTATAAATAGCTGATAAAGGAAAATTCTGTTTTAGAGCACTTGGATTTTTCATCTATAAAACTATATAGATATCTGTCTTTGCAGTTGTAAGAATTGATGAGTTGTTCAGGACTGTTCTTGTGTTGTCTTTTTTGTGGGTTTTTTTTTGCTCATTGGTGAATGGTGAAAAAGGTCAGGAAAACAATTTTAAACTAACAAACCTGGGAGCACTGACTGGTGAAGTTTGAAGTTTTACACTTTATTGATACCTTAACATTGTGGGGTTTTTGCTGTTGCTGAAAGCTTTGGGTTTTATTTGAATTTTGACAGTTGTAAACAATGCCAGCTAGTATGAGGCACAGGTCCCTTTCCCAAGCTTGTAGGATGTGGAAAGACAAGTAGCAGAGCAGAACTAACAGAGGTGCAAGGTACTCAGCATCACCCAGCTGGGCCTTGCAAAGGATGCAGAATGAGAGCTGTGGTACCTATTGGCTTATGCTGACAGTGGATCCGGTGCCTCTGATCAGTATTCATCTTGCAGTGTTTGCAGACTTGTTCTGGTGAGATAATGAAGCAGTTAAGTAACCTGACTGAAAAGGGAAATATTTTTCTGTCTGTGAGGATGCATTGGTGGCTCAACCCAGGATCAGAAGCATCAGAAACAGTAGAAGAGGAGTGAGAAGCAGGGCAGCAAGGAATTAACACTGCAGTGGGGTTGGTTAAAGGCCCTTGGAATTGTGGTCTTGGTTTTCAGTTTTGCTTCATGCTGGTTTCCTTTAAGTGTTCATTATTAAGTAGGATACTTGGTTCTAGTGGCAGTTGAGTGAACATTTGATCATGTAGTTTGGAAGACATTCAAAGGTGTGCAACACCTATGTCATCTTCTTATCAGTGTGATTGTGTCTCTGTCACAGGTCAATTAAAAAGAGACACTGAGGTGTTACAATTGGAAATGTACTTATAGGGCCTAGAAATAGCATCTTCATAAAGGGCTCGAATCCTCTTTTGTATAGGAACTTCTGTTTTTGTTCATCAGTACTTTCTTAATATTGTCTAGTAATTTAATCATTTACATTATCAAAACAAGAATGAATTTCAGTAGTTAGGCTTTTGTCACACTTCAGATTTTAGTTTCTGTGGAAGTTGATTAAATAAGTGCTTGTAAATGTGTAGTACATTGAAATTTATTATTGTAAAAACTATTTCAGTATTTTTTCATGTTATCTTAGGCCAAAGTTATTAAATTCCATTGGAATTTTCAGCTTCCAGATATTTCCTTGCTTTTCCTTTTTTCTTTGCTGTCTGCTGATTTTGTAAGATTTCAGTCTACCTTTCTCAGTGCTTTAATGCTATTTGCAGTCACCCGAAACAGTTGTACTGTGGCAGAGATTTTACAAATCACAAGTGATATTCTAAATTGAAGTGTGCTCCAGGATCTTATGATTCAGTAGCTGCTTTCTGCCTCTTGCATCATAACCAATTACTTGACATTGTAATTGGGAGCTAGCTGTAGCTCTGTTAACAGTTCTCTAGAGATGCCAGACTTTGGTTCTTTTGTTAGGTGAAGTAAATATTTAGTGAGTTGGTCAACTAAGCAATTTTGTGACTTAAAAATGCTGCTTTCATAGGGCAGTTTTACATTAGTTGGTGCAAATACCTTTCCTGCTGGACAGGCATCACAACCTTCTTATGCCAACTGTTACAGATTCAACTTTAAGTGAAATAATAAACGTTCTCTGATTCTGCTTACTGCCAATGAGCCATTTATATGCATGCTGCATATTGGGAATTGATGAGCTGGGCTATAACTTCTAGTAATTGGATCTTAGCGTGTAGATCACGCACTGCATAATTATATGAAAATATTAATCTCCTTTCATAATGAGTGTTGCAATAAGAATGTTGTATCTTATATGTTACAACATGTGACATTACCCCCAGTCCTGGTGACTTTTACGAGGCCTGTCTTGCAGAAAGAAACCTTACATTGAGTTTCTGGCTTATTTAATTCTTTATATAGAAATCTTTAACTAATGCATTAGCTCATATTATCGTGTAGTGACAACAGTTCAGTGAAATGTGTAAGCAACATTTCAGGAGATACCAAGTAACTTTGATTTATCATGTTCTGTTTTCGTTTTAAAGGTTTTAGCATTTAGTGACCGATTTGCTGTTAATGAATTTAGTCAGTTCATTTCAATGTCATGTCTAGCATTAAGAATATTCAATAGTACTTGTGTATCTCTTTTTTTTGTCACTAACTTGAACGTTTTTATTCCAGTAAGTTGGTTTCTTGTGTGCAACTTCAATAAAACCATAAACTGACACACCTGTAGTAGAATGTTAAATGAAGTTGTACTAAAATTACTTTGCTTGTTAATATTAGAGATAATTTAGTTAGTTTACATTCAGTAAAGCTAAGATTAGCAGTGTAAACCAATGCTCTAAGAGTCTATATTAGTTGATCTGTAAAACCACAAAAGTCAACAATATTTAAGATAAGTAAGACAACTGCAAAGTACTTCTTACCTTTAAATTGCCTATTCTAATAAAATATCTTTTGTGTCTGTATCTTATTTCATCCTGGTTTTCTGTTTTCTTTTGCTATTTCCCAAGACCAAAAAAACCCCCAAAGAAACCAGTTATAGCAACCTAATTGGCAGTTGTGTGTGTAGTAGCTTGTGCAGAGGCAATGTTAATACTAAAAATATTGTCTCCTTTGTTCCCCCACCCCCAAAGAAAGAAACTTAATTGTAGACTTTGCCTTTTTCATACATGCATTTCACTGTTTTATTTTCAGATATACGATTCGTTGATTTAGTTTTTTCCCACTTTAGGTTTAAAGAAAACCGAAAAGAGGATATTTGGCTCGTAGATGTGAGTATATGAGAAAAATGGGAAGGTCTGCTACTGGAAATCAAAAGACGGCATGTACAATGTTACACTCTGTAGTAAGGCTGCTTCATCATTTGGAAAATTGTCTGTACATGATGCAGAAAAATGTCATGACAGTAATTCTGACAGGATGGATAAGCAATCTGTATTGTTCATGGTGAACCGGGAATAGGCTGAATACTGGATGCAGATAGGCTTCACCCTATATTTTGCAGTCCTTAAAAAAAGAAAGCAGATTACCTAACACAGTCAGGAGGTGATAGCCTCTTTTCAGAATTGTTACAGTTCCACTCTCTAATTATACCAGCTAATTTGTGCTCTAGACATTTATTATCAGTGCAGGATCAAATGTACGAGAGGCTTCTTTTACTCTTCTAATTTATTTGGAAGGTTTCAGTGCTCCTTATTTCAGGGACAAGGAATTACAAAAAAAATTGAGCTTTTTTGTGAGTGAGGTAAAATTCCTTTCATGAACACGTACTGTTATTCTCAAAATTGTATTATTCAGATTTGTGTTTTTTGAGTGGGAAAAACTAATTATGCTGATTTGGAGTTGTCAGTAAAGTATAGCAAAAACAAAATTCAGCTTTGTCAGGTTGTGACCTGATCTTGTTACACCAAAACATCAATATCTTCCCTATTAATTTCACTGAGGTGTGGCAGTAAGACATAGGCAGAAAGGTGAAATGAAGTGTCAGTTCTGCTTGGTCCTGAGAAAATGGGATCGATTTTTCACTGTACTTCTATAAAAGTAGTTGCTGAAGAACTTAAATCCAGAGGGTATCTTGGGGAAACACACATACTTATCTATTGCCCTTCCTTTCAAAACGGAGTGTTCCCCTGTTGACAAATATTGACTTATTCCTGGAGAGATTGTTTACATGATCTTTTAACTTTCAAAAAAAAAGAGGAAAATCTTCCAAAAATTTTTTAAAAATGTTATCACACCGTCTATTTTTAAATAAGAAATCACATAATAGTACAACAATTTAATGTATTCTTTTCAAACTTGTGTTTTCTTATTAAAAGTAGGACCAAATCATAAATTCTGTATGTCATGCTAGCCTTGTAACTGACTTGCAATTTTATTAAAACACAAGGAGCATCATGACTGGAAAATTAGTGTTGCTAATGATTTAAGGGTTAATAGTATAATCAGCTTCTACTAATTTCAATGCATTTTTAATAAAATGTTTTTTGCTTCTCAGTTTTATGCGCCTTGGTGTGGCCACTGCAAGAAACTAGAGCCTGTGTGGAATGAAGTGGGCATAGAAATGAGAAACATGGGCTCTCCGGTAAAAGTTGGGAAGATGGATGCAACTTCCTTTTCTAGTAAGTATGGTTTGGTTAGGGGTAATTTTGTTGCAGGCTCTGTTTTTGAGACTAGTCTTATTTTTATTTTTTTTCCATTAAGTCATTCTTCTGTTTTGTATCATAGCACAAGTATACAAACAGTCATTGGAGAACAGTTTCCTGATCTTTTTCTTTCTAAAAGTGACAACTTGCTGTAGTGTGCAGTTTTTGTCACGTTTGTTTCTGCTTGTGTAGGGAATTCTTCCTGACAAGTGGAAGGTAAAAGCTTTTCAAAGGTCTGCTTTTGGTACGCATCTTAGAGCACTTATATAAGCATTTTTATGTGCTGTGTCTCTTGGCAGCATCCAGTTTTAGGTTCCTTGTATTACTATTGGAGGAGTGCTTTGTGTTCTTTCCATTATTCTTTTCAGGTAATTGGTCCTTAAGCTGTTACACAAAGCCTGCTGAAATGACTGAATTTACTGTTGAGCCAATTTCTTCCCATATTTCTCTGTAAATGCCTTCTCGAAGAACCAAATTCAGCTCTAATGCTTTCTTTTCTGCCGATGATTTTCCTAGGTATTGACCTTTTCAGAGAAAACCCAAAACTTCAGGTGTTCTGAGAAGCGGTTAGGGTAGATGTTGGGAGGATTGTTGAATGTTTAACCATATTCTTTGTTTTCATGTGCTTGTTTTTTGTCGTTTCACTCAAGTCTATGTTGAACCAGGAGGGTATTTGAGCGGGAAGGCATAGGGAAAAGTGGGGCCCAAGGGAGATCTATATATAATAAAATTTTGTTAATACATGTAATATTTTTAATTAATACTGATTAAGTATGATTATTCAGCTGTGTTGTATTTGCCAAAATATTATATAGACAGTTTCTTGCACTGATATTCCAGTTTTTCTGTGTTTACATTTAGCAGAGTTTGGTCTTTTGAGATCAAAATGATTTTGCCTCTAACACCAATTTATTGTATGTAACTTTTTCTGTAAAACCACACAAATTTGATTCCATGTTTCATCTTAAAGGTACTTATTTATATAGTAAGTCTGGGGAATTAGAAGTTTCAGATTAGTTTTGTGGATCTCTAACTTTGCAGTCATACATGTAAAATTCTAAATCATGTAAATTTTATGAATTCTTACCCTGAAATATTTGCCTCTGTCATCCTCATACTAAATTCTCATATTTTATACCTAGAACAGAATTGGCACATTGTTTTAGTTCTATAATTCAGTTTTGCATATATAAAAATTACTAAAAGCTGCAAGGGTTCCTTTGTGCCCTGGAAAAGTTTTTCTTCTCAAATTTGTTACCAGTTTTATAAAGAATAGTGTCCAGTAAATCTTTTTTGGAGTAGCTTTATACTTTTATTTTGAAGGTGGGAATTTTACAACATCTGGATATGAAAAGCTCGAGTCAACTCGGCTTAATGTCTTTCCAGTCTGAAGATTCTGTGAAATCACAGTAATTCAGTCTTGAGAATATCAGAAGGAAATGTAGCTGTAACGTGCAGACATATAACTAGGAAGGAACATGAGTAGTTGGCTCTACATAGTTTGTATTCCTAGTAGGAGTAGGAAGTAGTGTGAAAAATCTGAACTCTGGGTAGCTTGTCTTCAAGGAGCTGAGATCACAGATGAACATATAAATGGTTCAATAAGTGTTGTCTTGGTGTTGTATAAGTGTTGGTATCTTTGTGTTATGAGAATACAGCAGTCCTATCAACAGAGCAGTCACCTGATGTGGTATCAGTTGAAATTTCAAGGTGGATTTGCCTCAAAGTCAGCTGAATGTGATCAGAATGGAAATACATCAGACCTTGGACTGACACAATTGCTGCCGTTTGTCTGTACCACATTCTTCATAGGAAGTGGAGATGGTGATGTAAATAGTAAGTCAGCTCCAGGATGTTGAGAGAATTCTGGTAATCTCCAAGGCTGGGAGGTTTAAAAATAGTGTATTTAAAAATGTGTATATTCTATTTCTCCTGTCCATGCACAAGAGATGTACAAGGGAAAATAAACTGTCTGTTGACAGCTCTTGTTAATGAATGTTCTAATACACATTTTAATGTGTTTTAGTTCTATTATAGTAGAGCTGTGAGAGGAAAGGATCAGAATCAAATTGATCCTAATACATATATTTCTTAGAACACTCGTCTTTGGCTAAGGTGCCAGTAGGTGAGCTGCTAGTTTTATTTGTAGCGCTGTGCAATAAGGTACTGATCAGGGCAAACAACTCTAAGGTCACGATTCATAAACTGTTATTGAGAGCCCTGCGCAAAAGTCCTCCCACATTTGCTTTCTCTAACATGTGGTTGGTAGCTTCAGAATGTTTATAAGTATTGCTGCTTGGTGCTTTTTGAGTGCAGGAGTTGTTGCTCAGTAGTGAATTACACAAGTGTTGTCAGAATTTTATACTTAATTTTAGCCTTTTTTGAAGACTACTTGGTTTAACTTCTGGAAAACACTGAATTGACTAGAAAATGTAGTTTAAGGTGGTTAAGGGTGGTTACAATTGCTACTCCTGTAACTGATGGTAGCAAGATACAAGATTTTTGACAAATCTGAGGCAGGGGAAAAAGTTCTGCAGTTATCTTACTTTTCAGCACTTTAGTAAGCAGCTGGTAAGTAACTGCTTAGAAAGTGTCTATTTCTGGTGAGGTTCAGGACTGTAAACATTATGTCTGTGGAATATGATGTAAAAACTATTTTGTAACTCCTGCAGTATGATATTGCGCTTCTGTTTTTGGCCATTACTGTAGCATATGAGTAGTTAATTGTCTCATATTTCTTCCAAGCATTAGTATTTACAACTCTACAGAGTTGATGTTAATTATTGCCTCTAGTATTTTCAGTCAGTTTGATATGCATATTAAATGCATGGTACCTTTTGGTGAAAATGGACCAAGTCTATTTAGGGGATTCTCATGACATTTGATTTGTGGCATGTGAATTGAGAACCTATGCTGGGACCCTGCAGCACCTCTGAAAGAGGTCCCAGATCTAAACAGGTAGCTAATAACAGTAGTTCCTTGAAAGCAAGTAAGGTAATTCATATTGAACTAAAGGGGAATTTTTTCATTTGTTTGTGTGGCTTCAGTAGTAAACTGTTTAAAGATTAAGGTAGGGAAAGCAAGAAAGTCTTGGATCACTTTGGCATTAACGCATTTCTTTCAGGTATTGCATCTGAATTTGGAGTACGAGGCTATCCAACAATTAAGCTGTAAGTTGATGCTTCCTATCGAATTTCTGACACTGATTTCCTAAAAGTAAAGAAAAAAATAGCACTGTCCAATTAAAAAAAAATCTCAAAGCAGTCACAAAAAAGACCAAAAACAAAAAAAAACCCCAAAAAACATTCACCATCTCATGGTGGCATTATCTTTGATTTCTACTGGATTGTTTTGCTATGAAATTCAGTCATGTTCAGCATCTTATTTAGGAACAGAATTCTTAATAGACAGGTTAACGACTTTGGAATTCATTCAACTGCTGTTTCTTATGCAGTTTTGTAGAAGTGTGTGTATATAAATACGTTTTTCAAATATATATATACACAATTATTATTGAAAGGAATTTCGTACTCCATTCGATTTGACAGCTTTAAAGTGATTCAGGAAGTAAGTACATACCTGAGTCTTCCTGTTGACTTCGTGTAAGCTGCTGATAGCATTTTCTTGTTTTCAGTTATCTCTCTATTCTCTCCAGTGTACCTGAAAAATTTATGTAAATGACAGTATGGTTACAGTATAGAGTGAAGTATGAGAGCAGTCATTTAGAAAGAGAAGTATATGTAGATTTTTTTTCTTAATTTAAAAAAGTCAATAGAGGACAAAAATTATAGGAAAGTATCAATCCATAATGATGTTCTATGTTCTTGCTTATAACACATGTAATTTATTGTCCAGTACAAGGTCATATTAATGATTCAGTAATTTTGAGTACTTTTTACTATGAACATACCGGGGGTTTTAGCAAGTTATTGTTTAAGCAGAGGGTACTCATAATATGTAATAATCTTGTCAAGTTAGATCTCTTAAAAAGGCAGCAGAGATGTTTAGCTTATTAATCTTTAAGGATGAAAAATTTTATTGGCATGTAGAGGCATAGAGAATTGGGTTTATCATTACTTCTTTCCTGTGAGTTTCCTGTGGACTCAAAGAAAGCCTGTTAGAACTAGTAAAATATACTGGTGTACTCTTATAATGCAAGTGTGGTACATCCCCTGTCAGCAGAGTACTGTAAGCTGACCAACACCTCAGGGTAGCTTAATTTAATACATAGATTTGGAAGGTTTTGCAGATTATTTGGTATCTTTCAATTATAAAGAACAAAAACCAACAAAACATTAAAGAAGTTGATAAGTTTGTTTTTTATAAGAACTAGTCCCTCAGTAGTATGAATGGTGAATGTTTAGGGTTTGGTGTGGGGGTGGTTTTTTTTTTATAGTCATAAGCAAATGTTCTAAATGATCTGTGTGCTTATGAAGTAAATGACTGCTGTGCACTTAAATAATTGTAAAAGGATGCTAATTTCTAAAAGTCAATAAATCAGATACTGTGTAAATACATTTTACTGCATTAATTGCATTCTATTGCATTATTAACTTTTATATTTTGCTGACTACTTCTTTTGCTTATTGCCTGCTAAAAGGTGACTGTAATAAACACGTGAAGACTGAGTAATTCTCCATGTACAAATGTAGCATAGGTCACTTCAATTCTGTTCTTTTTTTTTGTCTTTCCTATTTATCTAGCTTAAAAGGTGACTTGGCATACAACTATAGAGGACCTAGAACCAAAGATGATATAGTTGAATTTGCTAATAGAGTGGCAGGGTAAGTATACTCTTCTGTGAAACTGGGTCTAGTGACTTAAGGCTTATGTAGCATTTTGAGGTGGGCCAAGAATTAAAACTATTTGAAAAAGAGCAAAATACTGACATGAAGTTAAAAACTGTATGTACTATACCTGTGATATGTGAGACTGGTGGTGAGTGGCATGGAGAAGTACAAAGAGACTGGCTAGTCACAATCCCTTCTTTACAGTGCAAGAACTAAGGACTTTTCAAAGTAGTGGAAACTATGAACAAATGAAGCGCAGGGAAGTCAGAAACAAGAATGCCAATATAAACATCATTACTCAGGCAGAAGCTGTTTCATGCTCGGAAGTTGTGCATCTGAAAAGTTGTGGCCATAAGACCATTTGCACATGAGGAAATGTATTTACAGGATTCTTCATAGCAATTTTAGTTGGCTTTTTCTTTCTTCCCTACATTGGTCTGTGGCCTCAAAACGATATTGATAAGTAATCATTGCAGAGATAGAAAGAGTCACATTTCTCTCCTTCTTCTTAAAAATAATTAAGAAGCCTTGATATAGGTACAATAATATTCCTTATTGTTCAGGAACCTGTAGTTTAGGAATATCAAGTGGTCAGAATTTTTTAAGATTATTTATTTTAAGAGCACATTTCATAACTGCTGTGCATGCATTCAAAATTTTGTTTCTCAAATGATTGAGACATTATTGTGACCTCTCACTAAGAGGTCTTGTAAGAAGGACAGAGAAAGACTTTATCTCAGGTTCTGTACTGACAGGATAAGGGTCTGTGGTTTTAAGCAGAAAGAGGATAGATTTAGATTAAATATTAGGAAGAAATCACTTACTGTGAGAGTGGTGAGACACTGGAATAGGTTGGCCAGAGAAACTGTGGATGCCCCATCCCTGGAAGTGTTCAAGGCCAGGCTGGGTGGGGCTTTGAGCAACTTGGTCTAGTGGAAGGTGTCCCTGCTTATGGTAGGTGGGTTGGACCAGGTGGTCTTTAAGGTCACTACCCATCTAGCTCAGTCTGTGACACTGTGACCTGTAAATGGCATGCATGTTTACATTGTAGCAGCACTTTGTACTAAGATATGAATTTCAAATTTAAGTGTAATTTAAGTGTGCTATTTGTGGAACATAATATGTTATTTTGGAGGGGATTTTTCTTTTTTTCTTTTTCCTTCTAGTCGAAAACAAAATAATAAACTGAAAAAATAATGTGCATTTTGGAATTTAATTAAAAAAAACAACCCCAAAACAGAACTAAAACTAAAAAACCCCCAAACAATTGTATGACATTTTGTTGTGGGTTTTTACTTGTTTGGGTTTTTCATGTTGTGGAAACTGAGGTTTTTCTTTCTTGTTTTTTTTTCCCTCCCAGACCTCTTATCAGGCCACTTCCTAGCCAGCATATGTTTGAGCATGTGCAAAAGAGACATCGTGTACTTTTTGTGTATGTTGGTGGTGAATCTCCTTTAAAGGTTTGAAACGATTAAAAAAGTTACTTCTTTTGGCTGTTCACAGATTAATTTAAAATACCTTTTAAAAGACTGAAGTGCGTGCTTGTAACAAATTTATGTAGTTTTTTGCGTTTATTAAAGTGATTTAACAATCTTGTGCCATACCCATATTTTCTAATTACTCTTTGAAGATAAGGTATGCCACAAAGCTGTTGTTTGACCCATACTAAAAGTTCAGAAATTAAAAAACATTGTTTGTATTTTTTCAGGAAAAGTACATTGAAGTTGCTTCAGAACTAATAGTTTATACATACTTTTTTTCTGCCTCGGAAGATGTGGTGCCTGAGGTAAGCTGTTTCTATTCCTACTATTTTGACAGAAATGGTGTTGTTATCATGTATGTAATTTTGCTGTTTTGATGGCACAGACATGGCTTCTTACAGTATATTTGACTTTGATAGATTTCAAAGTAATTATGCTGAAGCATAATTTTTGAGTCTATATGAGGAAAGAATGCAAACCTCAGTCTGTTACTGCTTTGTTTTGACCAAATTACTTGTTCTGTCATATTAATAAAATTAATCAGAAGATATGTGGAACTCAATGTGGACTGTACAACCTTCTGAAGAAAGTAGATACTTGGATTTTTAGCCAGTGCAAAACTCTTGTTGCTTCAAACAGTCCTTCCAGTGACCACTTTTATAACTAATTTGAAGGTCTGTTCCATGGAGTACTAGTGATACCTTAGTAATCAGAGAGATTAGTGAACAGGTAAGTTGTTTTCATCTTGTATAATACAGGTAATCAAAACATTAGTCTGTGGGGATCAACCAATTCAGTCTACTGCCCGCAGAATTCTCATGTGGCTATTTGGAGGAGTCTGTAGCAAGGAAATTATTTACAACTAGTTACAAGGGTGGAAAAAATTGGTACTACTGTTGTTTGTCTAAGCATTGTTGCTTACCTGTTGAACAAAATCAAGAGGCTTTTTCGTTTATTATCTCCAAGTGGGACCTAAGTCTACTCCATACCTAATAAACATTGAGATTAGTTTGAGATTAGTGGGATGAGAGCTAGCAAAATTTATTGGCTTTTTTTGGGGGGGCAGCTGCATAACATCATAAGTAGAATTAGCCTCATTATAAATAGTGTATTGTTAGATTTCCAGAAGCCTTGTTTCAAAGGCCACCTTAATTTGAATATTGCTATTTGTACTTCAGCCCCAGCTGAGCAAGAGAAGTACTGTTCAATTGTGCAGTGGAAAAAGTGTAAAAGGCTGGAAGTCTTTGAGATTCTTTGATTGCACTGATGTAAGCAGTGAGCTTTTTCCCACAGAAGGTAATTTCCCACCAGTGTCATTAAGCTGAAGTAGTAATGGTATGCAATATTCTATGGAGAGAAGCAAAAATGTTATGAAATTACTGGTTGCTACAGTTGTAATGAGCCTTTGCATAACAGTGTTCACTGTTAGGCTTTGTCTTGTCACCTTAGGTAATATTGTTCCAAGCTTCAGGCATCTTTTGCGAGCCATAAGCTGTACACCAACTGATTTGTCCTTTAAATGTGTTGAACAGTGTTTAAAATAAGAGAACAAAAGCATCATTTAGAATTATCTTCTTGCTCATTTGTATCAACTGTTACAATATAAACCTTTTACATTTATTTCCAAGGCAGATAATGCAGAATGATTATAGAAGGCATGTTGTTTGGAAATCATGCAGTTTTTACCTTTCCCAAACATATCAGTAAATTAGACAATTCAGCCAACATATTGAAAACTAAGCTCACAATAGTCCTTTTTAACCACAAATACCATTACAATTTTAATTTACAGTGGTAGGAAACAGTCAGGAGTAGATGTAGTATATCTTCTGTGGCAGTTCACTGAAAGCATGAACTGAGTAAGATGCTTTAAGTTCAAAGGGAAAGGTTTCTACATCTCTTTTTTTAGTATGTTGCTGACCATACTAAAGGCATGTTTAACATGGTATTCCAGGCTTTTTTTATTATTTTTGCCTAAATTAGATCTATACACAACCTTGTCTTCTGAAGCTGTTTCTTTGTATTCGCATCAGTCTGAACCACAGGAAATAGCCCAGATTCAGTGGGACATGTTACCAGTATTACTGTTTTACTCTACAGTATTGACTGTCCGTGTAGAAGAAATAGCAATATGACAGGTATGCTGACAACAGCACAAATGAGGAACAGAGAGCATGATTCATAAAACCCTCAAGTTACAGTCTCTTATCTAAAGTTCATGTCCAACCCAGAAAATACTCTTCATCCTACTGGAGATACCAGTAAAAATCCTATTTCATTTGCGCTTTGTGAGACCTACCTCTCAAAAATATATTGATGTTGTTACTTTTAATATGCAGAATTTAATAAATTTATTCTAGCATATAGAGAGAAAATATTTGAATGTACTTAGAGATTTTCTCCATGGACCGCATTTCCGTATTTTCAGATTTTTTTGTTTGTCTGTTTAAAAATCTTTTAAACTTTCATGGATTAATTGAAAACCAACTCTTTCAGTATGTGACATTGCCTGAGTTGCCTGCTGTTATGGTCTTCAAAGATGGAACTTACTTTGTTTATGATGGTAAGTAAAAGTGGACTTTACCTTAAGACGGGATATTTAAAGTATATATGGAGAAACTGGAAGAGCTGGGAATTTTTTTTAAGGTTATGTGGGGGTTCTGGGAGATTCCCCAGTTTTAGGATAAGAAACAGCTCCTTCAGGAAGAAGAGAAAAAAATAACTAGTTCTTATGCAACAAAATGCAAGGAATAATACTGAAATAGAA
The DNA here is from genome assembly GCA_013396735.1 of Grallaria varia. NCBI lineage: Eukaryota > Metazoa > Chordata > Aves > Passeriformes > Formicariidae > Grallaria > Grallaria varia. Next base: position 22,401 of record VWZG01009926.1, on the reverse strand, counting down.
GTGATGTTTGCTTTGTGTTACCAGTAAATTATAGTTTCCAATATTAATATTTTGTTGGCACTTATGTACTTATAAAAGTGATTCCTTCTGTCACTGTCCAAATTCATCGTATACAAAATAGAAGAAAAGTTACCAAAGAGGAATCAGACATAGGATGAATTTACAGTTTCAAACAGTTAATGAGATTTTCTGTAAGTGAGAAGATGTTAACCAAAATGAAAATAGTCACTTGAAATTAATTTGGTTTTTTCAGATGTATACTCTGCTCAGAGATTGCATAAAAGGTTCCAGTTTGGGATTTTTGTGCCTTGAAAAGACATGATATAATCTTTCTTCGTAGAGCAAGCCTTCTTCCAAAAACTCTGGAGGAAGAGGAAGCTGATTCTGCCTGTATTCCCAATATTAAAGTTTGGAGGGCCTTAACTGATGGCTTGGGGCCTCTGTGACTTTCACATTTGTGTTATTTGGTAGCAGGAAAGGCTCAGATAGTGTAACCTCTCCCTCTGCATCTGACAGAGAAAAATGTGCATGCATGGAGCAGTTGACCATTCAGTCTATTTTTCCCTTCCTCAAACATGTTAAGGAGGTGTGGACTGTTGTCACTGGCACAGCTGATACAAAATTAGGTAGATAGACTGCTTTAAATGGATAGACTGCTTTAAATGGCTTGTTCAGCGTGTAGACTGTAGAAAGTTGTACTACCTGAAAGTAGTAGTGTTTTGTGACACTGTCTTCTATACAGTGTATATGTATGTAGTATATAATGCCAGTACACCTGCTGTTTACATAAAAAGTGGATATTTGCATGTATGGAGATATGTATATGAATATTAAATTATACTCAGACTGTACTGTAAGGCCCATGCGTTATAACCTGGTAGATGCATGTACACACACACATATGGCATGTTGTGGGCTGCCCTATAAGTACACCACTTATTTATGAAAGCATGCTTCTGGTTTAGTTTGTTTTAAGTGCAAGTTTTTACTGGAAGTTGAAAACACATCACTCAAAAGATTACTCTGCTGTTTTCATTTCTGAGGATGAGTAGTACACCACAAAATACTCCAGATGGCCATCAAGGATATTCTTTGTGACTTCATAGAATGGATGTACTTGTCTTCCTCTTCGGTCTTTTGCCTCCAGATAAAAATTCACTCCCTAGCCTCCTTGACTGGCATTTAATTTTTTTTTAGCCATCCTGGAGAAGGAAATCTTGTAAGAGAAACACTTCTGAATTGCCTTTTTCTGTGTGGCCTGCTTTCTTTTTCTACAACTTTTTTAAACAAATGCAAAACTTGTAATAATCCAGGATTTTAATTTACTTAAGTAAAAAATTGGCTTTTTCACAAAGTACCAGAAACATTATTTTAACAAATTACAAAGATGCAGATTAGGACACTGAATAAGGTTATTATATGCAACTGTTACAGTTGAGCTCACTCTAAGAAAAAAGTTCTGGCCAAATCCAGTTCAGTTCTCTGACCTTGTCTGGTATTTTGGTTTGGGTTGGAAGGCATTATCCTTGGAATTGCTTGCTACTGTCTTGTGACACTGAAACAGTAAATCTGATGGCCTACCTTAGGAAAAAAAAAAATTACTCTTTTTTTCTATTTCCTTTTTTTTTTTTTTTTTTTTTTTTTTGTCAGAGTATGAAGATGGTGATTTGTCATCCTGGATAAACAGAGAAAGGTTTCAAGGCTACCTTCACGTAGATGGCTTTACACTGTATGAACTTGGAGATACAGGTGAGATGCTGCTACCACTAAACTCTTTGACATCTCATGTACTAAACAGTAAGAAAAATTAAAAGAGTTCTAAGGTTGTTTTTTACGTCTCAGTAGTTAATCGGTCTCAGAGTTAAGAGTTGATAGTGCCAGTCTTCTGTTAGTGTTGTTGTCAGTCTTCTGTTGTGCTGACTACACGTTTCATTAACAGCCTTGTCCTACACTAGTCCTTTCCTCGCAACATAAAAATTTGTATGTCTAAGCCTGTAGTATTCACAAAAATTAATAGGACTTTTAATTTAAGAGCACCTTAGGTTCTACCTAAGTTGTATACAAACTCTTGGAATATCTGCAGGGAATTTTATGACTAGATTTAGAAGTATCACATATGGACAGGTTCAGGTGTTTTACATCTAATGGATTTAGGTATCTTTAAAATAGATACGGTAGAGAAGGGAGTGGAGCGTGTGCCAAAGTGGACTTGACCCAGAAAACTACTGCTTTTCTGTAATAAAATTTTTTGCAGACCAAACCAAAATTTTGCAGCCAACTGACTTCTGGAATAGGCAAATAACTTGTACTGCTCTTAAGGTATATATATTCTGAGGTATCAAATAAAAATGCTGTAAGGGTTGATTTTTCCAGACCAGGGTACCTTATCATCTACATTACTTTCCAAAATATTTATATTCAATGGGCATTGAGTTCTTTCGGTTTTAAAGATTACAAAACATCTAGGTTCTTGCATGTTTGTAAAGCTAATATTGTTACAGCTACATTTTAAACAGTTTTTTACAGAAGTACTGTTACAAGTTTTCTAAATGTAGCATATTTATTCCTGTTACATTTTTGTCTAACAATTGCTTAAATTTCCAAAAAGAAAAATTTTGATTTTATTATGCAGTGGAGAAACTGTAATTTATTTTAAAGGAATTTATGTACCTGGAATTTCTTTACATCATCTTTTGCAGTCTAAAAGGTAGTTGACTCCTAGTGTATTCACTATCTTAGAGTATGGAAAGAAATGGGAAAAACTGAGAATTGAGGTATGGAAGAAGTGGGATGGGGAGAAGCTGTTGCTATTTCACAAGAAAACCTGGAAATGAATCATAGATCTTGCCCTTAAAACTCTTCAGTATTATTTGAACAAAAGTGACTTTCTGTTTTTGAGGAGAATGTTCCCTGTTGTATGGTGATAGGTAGGAACAGAGCAATAGATTGGCTTGGTGGGTAGGATTTTGAATGAATTGTGACATCTGAAGAGAATTAACAAATTGCACTCTGTAGGCTTTAGTTAGTCTGGCTAATAACTGCACTGTTAGCAAATCTGCTTTCCTAACGGGAAGTGCTTGAGAACCTTTGGCCAGCTTTTTAAACGTACTTTGATTTGGTTCTCCATGAGTCTTTGGGTTTGGGTTTTTTTCTTTTAATCAGAAAAACTTCACAATGTAGATCGGTAAAATCTATATATTTTGGTGTTGAGCTTTAAGCTCCTCTGACAGACGTCTGTGGACTAAATTGTTTTTCTGATGTAATGAATTTTGGGCTGTGACCAGAATTTTTCCAAATTTTTTTTCCATAATACTCCAAGTTTTTAATAGTGTAAAAAGTAGTCATTATTAAGTCCGTACAATAGTGATTCAGTGACTTAGAATCAGGTTGTAATTGTCATTATTTAATAAAGGTCTCCATCGCCTCATATTTAGGTATATGCCAATATGCAGCTGAGTAGGTAATTAATTTTTATCTGTATTTTCTCCTTTTAACTTCTTTCTATGGATAGGCTTTTCATAGAAGGCTAGTGGTGTGGCATTAAGCCGCATCTTCATGTATTTTCAGTAGCTTTTAGTAAACTACAGTTTGGTCATCTTGAAGAGGCTCTTTGGCTTAGAGGTTGGATTATACTTCAAAACTAATTCCTGGCCCTGCAGAGTATCCGCTTTTCTTGGGTTGGCATATTTTCCATCTGAGAATGTGTTTCTTTGTAAATGGTTTCAAGAATTTTATTCCTTATTTTAGGAAAACTGGTGGCTATTGCAGTCATTGATGATAAAAACTCTTCAGTGGAACATACCAGGTACAGAAATGTGTTGATACGACAAAGGGAACTTTGGAAGTTTCTTAATTATTAAGAAATACTAGATTAAGTGAACAGGTTTAACTTGTAAATGTTCTCTAATTTCTGACTTAGTGTACTGAATTTACTTAATTTATGGCTCAGTTGAAGCACATGTGAGTTCAATGAGATGAAGGGAGTTTCTGAATCACTGTTCTGCCCTTTGTTAATGAGATCACTAGAGTCAAAGGTGATCTCACAGTTTTTAAAAGCTGTTGTGTCACCTTTTAAACATAGAGGAGAGTATTTGAGTTCAGATGACTTTGAGATGAACTTAGTAATTTTAAACAAATGACTGTACTTCAGTTCACTTGCATTAGAAATTAATTTAGTGATGCTTACATATTAGTTGTCTGTGGAACATTTAAGAAGAGGTTGGAGTTTGTGGAAAAGAATGAGAGGAACAAGACCTTCCCCTGTTCATTTCTGGTTGCATACATAATTAGACTAAGAAGGTACTGTTCAAGTACCTTGTATGCTATTTTCAACATTGAGGAACCAAGCACGATGAACTGGGTGTTTTTTTGTTAATGCTTATTGCTGATGAGATACAATTTGCTGCTTTCTGGGGAAATCTTTATGTTTATTATTTGTGTTTTGAAGGAGTATATCCTGGATTATCATTTTTTTTTTCTTTCACCTCCAGACTAAAGTCTATTATTCAGGAAGTTGCTAGAGATTATCGGGATCACTTTCACAGGTAGGCACACATGGTACTCTGCTATCTCAAATGAACTCGTGCACTAACCTTTCTGTGAAAGCAGTCCTTTTTCCTACATAAAAAATGCTCTATTGCCTGCTTTTATAATTGTATACTGATATTTAATAATACCATTCGATTAACTGAGTGTGTTTTTTCATGCTGACTGTCTTCTAGATCATCACTTTTTTGAGTTAAATTGCTGAATGCATGCTCTTGTCTTCAATTATAGGAAAAATATTTAAGTAGAAGCTTCTGCTGGAATTCACTATTCTGTTTTCTTTTCCATCATTCCTTTTTTCACTGTTTCTCTTGCAGGAATTTCCAGTTTGGCCATATGGATGGAAATGATTACATTAATAGTTTACTAATGGAGTAAGTAAATTCTTTTTTGAATATTCTTTCTTCTCTTGTGTTTGCTGCTATGTGTATTTAATTGAAAATAATCTTATGAAGAATTCCTGGCTTTTATGGCTTAAAAAAAATGCTGTCCTCAGAATTCAGCATGAAACATAGTAGTAATTGTTCATTAAATTGAACTGCATAATTTAGTATTAGAAGTTCGGCTTACTGATAATACTGATTGACAAAGCTTATCTTTTAGGTCTGCTTTGTTAAATTAATAACTGTTAGAATTGTGGGGTTTTCATTCTTGATGCATTTTTAAGACATTCACAGAAGTATGCTTCTGCAGAGAAGCAGACAATGCATGAAAGATGCTGTCTGCACCTGATGGTACATTTTGAAATACAGAAGTGGTTTAACAAGATGCTTGACAGTTGCCCGTTATAATGCTTGTCTAAAAAAATTGCATAATTAGAGAGTTCAGTTGTTTGGCATTTACAGTTGACTACTTTTTCTCCTCTGGCCTTTGGAGTGAAAGAAGGGTAAACTGAGGGTCTGTATGCCAGCTCTGTAAGTTTTACAAATCTCTTCCTTGGGTGTCCAAGCCCCTAAAGGATCTAGTAGCTTTATGGGGATCCAGGAGGCACAAGATCTGTTTTTCTGTAGGATGTCTGTAGATTTAACACCTGAATATAATTAATTTGAAAACAACTGTCTCTCAATTAAAGTCAGGTCATGTGATTGAGCTTTATAGTTGCGCAAACTGAGACCTTCCTCACTTCAGTAATTGCTTCTCCTCTGTAGGCTATTATGTCTCACTGTCTGCTGAGCTGTTTCAGCTTGTTTATCTGGCGGAGAAGTGTTTTTTGTCTAGGCACGTAGGGAAGTTATTTTGCTGATTCAACAAAACCCTTAAACCTATTCCCTTCTACTCTGCTTAGTACCAGAAGTGATGTTCAGAGAGGTAGGGGAGGAAGATGAGTTCCTTGGGAGGAAGGAAATGAAGGGAACGAAGACAGAACTGTGAGTTAGAGTGGTAGGGATTTCAGTGGCAAGGTCTGTTACGCTGGGTCATTTAAATGAATCTGCAAAACTCCTGATTTTAAAATGTGTAGCATATGGGAAGTTGTTGGTCAAGTACTCAGCGACTTCTAATTATTTTCTAAACAGGGTATACATTTCAAGCATAAGTGTACAGCAGCAAAAGAATGCAGCAAATTATGTTCCATGTGACAAGTAGCTACTCTTCTCTTCATGTGTCTATGTGAATAATTCTAGTAAAATTTTATTGCAAGGGCTTTGGTTTGTCACCAGATGGCAGCAAGTGGAAATAGAAAAAGTGAGAAATGTATCGCAGAATACTTTTTTACAGTGCCAGATGCACATAGGAACAAATTCTGTTTCTTCACAAATGACGGAGTATTGTACAATTTGTAGGGATAGAATTAGTAAACTCTGATAGAAGTACATCTATGAACTTTGCTATAACTCTATCGGTAGACATTATAGTTTTTCTGTCTCTTCAGCAGTGTGTGAGCATGCTTTTGTTGGATTATAAAAGGTACAGTTAAAACTACACACAGAAGAAGAAAACAGAATATTATGAATTTTACTGAAAGGAAAAATTCAGCTTTCTGTAAGCTAAGGTGTATAGCGTAATGGAGAATGTCAGCTGTGGGTGAATGTAGAGTATTAATTCCTCAGTTCTTGGAAGAAACACATTAAATGTGCTTTTGTAAATCTCTGTACAGCGTGTTGATTCTCTGTATGGAGGTTGTCTTTCAGCTGCTCTATGATCCACTACAAGAACATAAGTTACCAGACTGTTAAATACAGTAGGAATTCTGGGATTTTGTTGCGGGCTTTTAGGAATCTTTCTGCATCCCAGTAATAAAACTTTTGTTTTGGCTGGGAAGATGTATTTTCGCAGAAGTTCATAAGTTGCTGCTCGGGACTTACAAAAACACCTGACTTTTTTGAGTGCTTTCTACTTACATTTTTTGGGTTTTCCTAATAAATAGAAAATAAAAATGTCAAAGAAAAATTATGCTTAGAGAATCTTATATTGCAAGTTGTCTCTGTGGACAAATTTTTGTTTGTTTGGGTTTTTAAAGCTCCATTTGAAGAATAACATTATTTTGTTATTTCTGTAGTTTCCCTTACATTTTCTTGGGTGCCACCATGCTTTCAACTTGAGTACTGGGAACATGGTCTCGAAGTATTCAGCTTTCTAGAAGTTTAGAAAGTTGACATGTATAAATATTAAATTTATCTCTTTTAGATTTGCATTTTAATTTAAATTGGAACCCAAAAATCTCCACCTAAAATGTGAGAGAAAATTTAGGATGCTTTCAGTGACCGCAAATAAAAACAGGAATCTTGACTAAATGCTAAACAGCATTTTCATGAAATAATTTATTTTGGATTGATAGCTGTGGTTAAAGCTGAAGTCATCATCAATATTACATGGATTACAAATGTATATGGATGGGGCATTATGCAAGAAGAGTGAAAATGTAGCAAAACAAGGTTTGCATTGCTTCTGCTATGAAGAAAAGCCACCTAGTATTTGAATTCATTATTGACAGAATTGTAGAAAATTGACAATGACTGCAGGAGATTTGTAACTGTAATTAATGAATTTTAAATCTTTCCTATTGAAAACAGTATGTTTGTGCAATATTAAAATTTCCTAAACATGATGTAATTTTGAATTTAGTGCTACACTGAACAGGAGATTAAACTGGTTTGTGTTCAGAATTAATTTCTCACCTTTTTTGGTTTTTTTTCTTTCCAATTATGTGATACTAGGCAGTGCTTATGCCCGTGAGGTTAACTGCTGAGTAATAATTCTTTAAAGACTGTAGCTCATCTGCCATATCTATAAGACATGTAAAGAAACTTTTGTCATATTTTTTTGACTTGACAGGCTGAGGTTGATCAATAGGGCTCATCCACTAGACCATGGTTGTATGGGATTAAATTTTTGAATTATACTTTTGCCTTTGTGCACCAAAACACTTAATATGTTGAGTATACGAGGCTACTGTCTGTGATGTCTTACTAATGGGAAAGTTGCAAGGTACCTTATTTGCAGTCACTGTGGGTATGTAAATTGCAAAAAACTTCAATAGTGTCACTGACACAGACGTGAAGGAAAAAATACTGATGAGACACATACTCAACCATTCAGGTGATTCTCTTCTCCCTTCGTTCTTTAAGGAACCGCTATAAAGAACATACAAGAAAGTGAAGATTAATTGATATCCTTTGAAATGATATGTGGATTACTTCAGTTAAAATAGTTATCTAAATGTATAAACTGTCTGTTTTATGTTTCTAGTGACTTGACAATCCCTACTATTGTTGTATTGAATACCTCCAATCAGCAGTATTTTCTACCAGATAGGCACATTGAGAGCACAGAAGACATGGTTCAGTTTATTAACAATATCTTGGATGGTACAGCTGAAGTAAGTCTTCATTGTGGCTTGGAATATGTTAGTTGCTGTTTATTTCCTTAGACGCCAAAGTGGGGAAAAGATTTGGTTACTCTAATTGTTATGCCATGTGTTTTATCTTCCTGTTCTGTCTTATTGTCTTGTGTGCTGTCAGTAAATATGTGGCTGTGAGTTCTGGATTTGTGCTGTTGCATGCTATTCTGACTGCAGAACCTCTTGCAGAAAGCAAGCTTTATTTTGTTGCTAGCATAATGTTGGTTGGCTTTTGATATTCCTTGTACTGGTGCACTGGTAAATGGAGAGCTTTTTATTAATCTCCTGGTTTACATTAAATGCATTGGTTCAAAATTATTGTAGTGTGTAATTCAACTGTAATATTTTTTTTGGATGGTAAATTAATAAATGCAATAGCTGGATTAATGATAAGTTCAGATTCAAAAAACAGTGGTATATTTGCTTTGCATATTAAAAATGGCCACAAGCTTACCCATTTCTGCTCTAAAACTAAAATCAAGCTATCTTTTGTTGAAACAACAAAGTTAATGAATCCATGTGGAATTGAAGGCTTGGATAATTTCTTAATATTTATTACCTCAGTGTACTTTAAGTTAAATAGAATGCGGTGTTGTGTGGATGAGGAAAGAGGTCATGGATCAGAGCTTTCGTTTGTGCTTGTGGGGGAGGAAGGCTTTGCCATGAAGGGGAGCAGTGCTAACAAATAATTTGGCTGCCTCCCAAGGGAAGCCTGTGTTGGTTTAAGCCCCAAGTCACTGTATATTGAGTGCTTACTGTGTTAACTTTATCCCACTTTCCATTATGCCAGCAGTTTTAGGTCATTGGGTGGTAATGGCAAGTAATACTGAAGACCATTTTAGTCATATGGGGTACTTCGGTATATGTAATCTGACAGATTGATGTAAAGGTATCATATAGGTTGATTTACTTGCTCCTCGTGACTTTACTGGCTATGCTTCCAGTTGCAAGAGGTATAACTTACTTGGTATTTCTTTGTTCTTCAGTTCTCACTGTTTTTAATGCTTTTTAAAGTGCATTGAATTATATTATCAACATCTGTTAGACTTTACTTGAATATATCCTTCTGCTTGAAACAACAAATGAAATTGGTTTCTGACTGGTTTTTAATATTGAGGAAATTAATTTGTGATGCCTCGGTTTGTTGCCATAATGTCACTTAGGTCTTTCTATCTTTTGTTTGCAGTATTGCAGCTAGAATGATTAAAGGTCAGTCTAAATTCACATCTCCATACAAGACAAAAATAGAGGATGTGCCTTGTATTTAAAGTGTCTATAGACATAAAATGGCACTACTTTGTCTGTGTTCTTTGCCCAAGAAGTTATACGACTGTTGAGGAATGACAGTCTTCAAAAGATGCTGGTAAACAACTAATAGGATGCAGATGTTGTGAACCACAGAGAAATTTCTGAGAAATCTAAAATTCCTGCCTTCCCTTCCTTGGGAAGTGTTGGATTATTCACCTTGACTTTCTTGTTGTTTTCTGTAAGGCCCTGTAGGTAACCTTTTGTGAGTCTGTTTCATCTTGGTGGACTATTTTGCTGTTTGTGGGTTTTTGGTCAGATGAGGTACTGATCAGTTGACTTCCAAAACTGCGTTTGTTTCTCTGGCATCCTAACAGGTTAAAACTAGTCCTGTTCAACAGATTGCTCTCAGATTCATGTAGTTATTTTGAACACTGCTAAGTTAGGTGGCAGTGTAGGTGTAGTCTGTCATTGCTTGAGGCAATATTTATTTATTGCACCTTCATATCTTCTTTTTGTTTAATTCTTAGCTTTTTCTGACTGTGCTGTCAAAATCCATAAATGGATATCCGTCTGCTGGAGGAAAGTTCAGAAGATCTCTGCAGTTTTATGATTGTTGTATCAGGACAGTTGCCAGTTTTTGTTAGTATTTCGTATGGTAAGAGGGTGAGTGCCAGCCCCACTGTTCAAGTTGGCATTGACTGTTAAAAGCGATTGTGAGAGACTTTTTCATGAGACTACTGAATAATAGTTATCTAAGCTTGACAAGTTGGAGTGTCTGGGCATCATGAGATGTAAGAATAATTGCTTTTCATTTCCTTCTAAAGGGACTTAAGATTGCAAGGTCTGAAGAATGAACTTTTGGAATCATAACTGAAAAGTGTCAGCAGTTTTGACATGGTTCCATTTGAAATTTCAGGCACAGGGTGGTGATGGACTTCTGCAACGAATCAAGAGAATAATCTATGATGCCAAGTCTACTATAGTGGTAAGTTTTATTTTTCATTGAATTAAATGGTACCCTTGTCAATCAGGATGCAAATACTTTCAGAGGGATAAAAAATATTTTTATGCAAGTTGGTTTATATTTTATATCTACTATGTATGTATTATAAGTATATGTAAATTAGATTTAAACCAAATGAAGTTCTTGATTAAGTTTTTTAAGTAATATATGAGATAGATATTCAGCGGAGGTTAGTTTCTCAATTTTTCTCTCTTTTTCTATATATCTGACAAGTATTATAAGGGATAGAACAGGGAGAATTCGAAATCTTTTCCTTGACCACTTTGATGTTATTTCCTGAAACTGGTAGCACTTCCATGTTCTGAGACATGTTACAATTTTGGTCCAATTATTTAGACTGTAAAGGGATTAAATACTGCTCATGTAGATTTAAAGCAAATATTTGTGTCATCTTTCTTATAAGCTAATTATACTTAACAAGTTTTGTTAACTGAAGATGTGCACAAATGCACTACTTCACTTGTCTTACACAAGCAAATAAACATGATGTATTTAAATTGAGACTTACATATTTCTATATGAGTGGCTTCTATTTCTGTGAATGTTCAAAATTTAGGCATAAGCCATTCTGAAACCATAAGCCATTCTGAAGCTTCAAACAATGAATAGGATATGCAGTTTAACTATCCCAATGCAATATTGTAATATTTGAACTTCAAAGTCTTTTTTTATAAACTTATAATAGGAATTGTTGAACTTGAGGACTCCTTGTCATTTTTGCGGAAGAAAACAAAGCAAAATCAAAAAGCGCCCAAAACGACAACAGTACAAAAACCAAACCACAAACCAAGCAGCAGAAAATCCAAAAAAACCTACCCGTCCCCCTAGAAAAGACTGGTTCTAATTCTAGATGTTTTTTAATAAATACACAGTTTGCTAAGAGAAGTAATGCAGTAACTGTATATTCACTGAAGGTGTTTTCTACTTCAAATTTCTGTTTCAACAGTCTGTGTTCAAGAGTTCACCACTGCTGGGATGCTTTCTCTTTGGGTTGCCCCTGGGGGTCATCAGCATTATGTGTTATGGAATCTGCACCGCTGATACAGATGGAGAGGTATTTGAGCATGAGGGAGTTAAAAAGGAAATTGGTGATCGGGAGCTCACAGATGAAGGCAGTGAGGAAGAACAAGAGGAGGAAAAGAATGGAAAATACACAGAACTTTCAGATGGAGAGCTTAAACAGAAAGACTTATTGGAAAAGAAAAAAGACTAACTTGTTTAGCAAAAGAATTCTCTAGAATTTCCAAATAGATTTATTTATTGAAGGTTGTCATTTACTGATGATCTTCACGAAAGTGGACTGTTTTGTCTGCATCATGGTAGTTTTGACTTGCATGTATTCAAATTTTCTCAGAATTGACAGAAAAAAATGGACGTTCTCTTAATTGTCCTTAATAGATTAACAAAGAGCGACTTAAACTGAAGAAATCTGCAGGTACAATGCTACACCATTTTTTTGGAAGAGCTTTGAAATGTTCATTTCAAACAAACAATGAACAGTGAGATAATGTTACTTGGCCTTACTGTATGTGATGAACTGCTAATAGTATAGCCCAGCAAAGCACTCATTCATATAAAATTAAGGCTGAAAGCTGAGAAAGATTAAGAGAGCTGTGAAGTGTCTTTCAGAGTCTGATAGCTAAAGACAAGTTACGAATTTTCCAAGAAGTCACATATTCTACCTGTTGCATATTATTATGAAAAAGAACCCAACAAACTTTTCTATTTTCTCAAATTAAATGTAAATTGTTACAAATTGGAGGACCGTTCTACCATGTAGTAATATAATTACTGGCAGTCAGGAATGTTTACTTGATACAGGATGTGGGAATTATATTCTAAATTAAGTGTTTTATCAGTGCTCTAGCAGCTAAAAACATGGGAAAACTACATTATAAACCTTTCAGAACATGATTACCTGTTTGTTTTCTGTGAGTTCTTGCAAGTATAGTGCAAAATACCTTTTAAGTTTCCTGAATCTGCAACATAACTTGATAGAGGAAGACATAAACACCCTCTGATTATTTTGGGTAATTCTCTAATAGCAACCTTTTGAATGGTGTAAATTTGTTTTAAAGTATTTGAGTGAGATTGTTATATGTCTTTGAGATAGTTGGTTTTGTTTGAGGCTGTTAGCTACTCTGAAGGAGGGAGTTATTGGAGCATAATTTTAACGTTCATATAGATTGATCAGTATAATGCATTTTTACCTATTTCATCATAAAGGTCACTTATAATAAAACTCTGTGACTGCAAAAAGGATTAATTTGTGTCCAGGGTTAAAATCTGAAGGATAAGCTATAAAGCAGCCATTGGCCTTGATGTCATGGAGCATACTGCAGAAACAAAACTTTATTTCTCCTCCTCAAGCTAATCATGCGGGATTGGGCCTTTTTCCCCCCCTCTTTTAAGGCTATTTTACTATATAATACAAATTATAATGTCCTCCTTATAAGGCAGCTTGACCACATAAGAAGTTACTACACTATAGCACTAAATTAGGGAATTTTAAATAAGGATAAGCTTAAAAAGACAGGTTGTGTGTTTGAGTAAATCTGGTGATGCATTAGAATTGTAACCAGGGAAAACAGTGTATCCTTTTTCCCTGTAGGAAAGAAACTTGTTTCTTCAATTTAAGTAGCCTGGTAACAGCTGGCTTCATGTTCCAATGCAGAGTATATCTTCGATTTGAAAGATTTTGGTTATCAAAGAGTATAAACAACATGTAAAGAGATTAGGAATTTTTTTCAGAAAAAATTTCATGTTTAGCTTTGAATCCAGTCATTCTCCTTTTTGGGTAGAGAGATAAAAAATGAGTTTATAGAATACTGAGTAGCAGGTATTTGATACCTTTTTCTTTTTTTTCCTCAGTTTTTGTTTTCTCCATTTTCCTTCTATAAATTGACTTTTTTTCATTTTTGTCATTATAGCTAGTTGTACATAGTCGCTTGAGTTTTCTTGGTTTTTTTGATGTTTTATTTTTTTGGCAGAATTTTTGAGGTGTAGTTTTAGTACATACATGAAGTATGAGATGCTTAAAAATGTGTTTAGAGAGGGCTTTTTTTAACATGGTATTGAGCTCCTGAGTTGTTTATTAAAAACAAGCAAACAAAAACCCAAACAAACAAAAAAATCCCTTAGTGAGAAACCTGTAAATTTCTTTGGACTTCAGCATACCTCAGTGCTGATACTCAAAATATAAGACCATTAAGGCAGTAATATGTTTTTTTGATTTGTCGCTTTTCTTAAAATTTCAAGACAGAACAATTGCATTTTTAATTTTAGTTTAGGCTGAAAACCTGCAGCTTTTGACTTAATAAAAAAACCCAAAGTGATCACTGGATCACCTTCTATGGAGTGTAATAAAAATGAAAAAAATTTTGCTGCACTGCTAAGAGCTGTTTCAACTAGGAGCCTTCTCTTTTTGAGGTTATTTTTGTTTGTGTATAATTAGTAGTAGCCGGTTTACTTGCTGAGAAATCTGAGATGTGGACCTAAATAACAATAAGTACTATGGAAGAAACAGATCACATTGGAATATGTTAAAGCTGTAGCACTTAATAGCTAGAGTTAGGAGGAAAGCCTGTGCCTCGGTCACTTCTGAACTCTAATATCCATCAGATGTGTACTAACTATTGAAAATTAAACTTGAAATGTACTGCTGTTTTCACCAAGTCCTTCTCCCCGCTGTACCGAACAAGTCACGGAGAGAGGAAAAGTGTACAAGTCATATATTGGGTGTCAGAAGGGATGTGAAATTAAGACATTTGCTGTGGTCACACAAGTTAATCTAGAATGCTGTCTGGGGCCAGGGGCATTTTATTATTTTTTTTTTTCAGTCTCTGAAGGTTTCTTAAAGCAACTTCACTGTAATAACTTCGGATTCATAAAACAATGCTGCTTTTCTAGGTCATGTGTAAGCTTTTTCTTTTTCTGTAATAAAAACCCTTTAAAACAGCTTGTTTCCTTTGCTTGATTTACACTGTATTAAGCTTAGATATTACACATTGGGTAGGAGCTGCTTCCTAGAGTGTTTGTTGTAAGTGTACTTTAGGCCTTGAGTAACATGGTACAGAAATACAGCTGGTATTTTGCAGTATTAATCTCTAGAGGTAGGAGTTAATATTTACTTCCTTTCAATTTAGTGAGCACTCTAGCAGTATAAAAGAAATGCATTTCTGAAAAAGGAATTTTAAAATACCAGTATTACAGAAGTTTCTGTAGCAAAAGGAACCTGAGGCAGACTGTCCTAGCTTACATCTCCTGCTGGAAGCACTTGAGTAGTCTTGACACGCAGACATGTAGAGTCTCATGCTGCTTTGTTATTTACCTGGGCTGTTTTAACAGCTTTTGTCCACACTGTGGTGCTCCCTGCTTAACAGATGCAAGGATTGCAGTCTCGTACATCTGATGTGTTGAAGATGGCACAAAAGTGCTTAATTCTCATGAAGTATTTAAGTAAAAGTTCAGCTTGCTCTGTTTTACTCCAAAACTAATTTACCCTGTTTCTCTTTTGTCAGTACGTTTGGAGAAGTGATTTTATTTGGAGGAGTGGGAGGCTGGAGAGTTGTTCAGATGACAGTCAAAAGCTCAAGTCAGGGAAGAGGGTGCAAAACCAGAATTACCCTTTAGCTGTTGAAATCTCCTGAGACTACAGATATTCCACATTGTATTATCCTGTGACAGACTGGTACTGGCTCTCAGATCTTCTCAGGGAGCAAAGCAGCTTTCTGCTGTTCTGTTCTCATCACTGAGAACATTGCTAACCGATCGATTGTATGAAACTGTTGCACCTTATATTGCTGTAACCAACAAAGACAATTCTGACAATATTGTGCTGAATGCTTTGTTGGACTCTTGGGAGGTTTGCATAAACTCCCTAGGTAGTATAAACATTCCCATAACAATTTTCTTTGATTTCTGAAATTTTAAAGGATTACTGTGACTGTCCTGTACACAGTTTATTGACATAAAGCACAATTTAGCAGCTGATGTGAATGCTCTTGTTGCTAGCAAACTTCTGCTTATACACTAAGGAGTGTAGAAATGTTTGCAGTTGTTTTGCAAGGGTAAATAGTCTACAAGTATTTTATATAAAGCATTTTTGAATGAAAGATTGTGGCTTTTAGCAATAAATCCTGAAATATCTCTAAGGTACTTTGAAGAGGAGCAAGGAAACCTCTAAGTTGTTTACTAATGAGAGGAATAGTATTGCTCTGTAGCTCAGTTGCAAGGTTGGCGTAGTCTTCATCTGTGTTGATGACTGTCATGACCAAATGAGTGGGTGGCTCTAAGGCTGACACATGGAGGAGATAAAATGTGTAGACAGGAGTAATGGGAATGGGAGAAAGGAATGGAGCCAGGACCATGTATTCTCATTTCAGTGTCTTATGTTTTAAATGGATGAGTTTAACATATATGCATACCAGTGGGACTTTGTCCTTCCAGAAGAAACCTTCTCCACTTACTTTACAGAGAACCTGTGGCTGGATAAGTTTGCATGGCATACAGCAAGTAGCATTACTACAAAATCAAGGTTATTTATGAATGTTTATGCTGTTTCTCAGCAGAAACACACCCTCCAGATAACTCAAAATACATGCTTTAATGGTCATCATTTGTTCAAAAACAAAAACCAAAACCCAGCTCTCTTCTGTCTCAGGTTGCTACACTACTACTTTAAAGGAATGACAGTTTGGACTGTATTTAAATTTTTGCTGAGATGACAACTTTTAGTGCTTTCAGGAATTAAAGATCTAATCAATAATGTAGGACTTGTATTTTAATCTTAAAAAGTGCTTTGGGGTTTTTTAAATTAAAAAAACACATATATTGTGACAGTTGCTGCCATTTCATTCTTTTTACCTGAATAGGAAATGTTGACTTGTAATCCAAAGCAGGCAATGTACTATTCATAGACTTTTCAAGCTTTAAGTGGCTCAATACTAAAAGAAAACAAAAATATTGTGGGACTTCAGTACCTAAGTTTTCAGTCCCAAAGTAATTCTTCTTTCATCATTTAGTCATTTTGAGCTAGAACTGACATTTTTTTAGAGAAATGCAGAATGAATGCGTATTTTTAGTCTTCATGGCTCTTTTATTAAATCCCAAAATGCCACAGGTTCCAGGAGATGGTGAAGTATATTGTGGTGTTAACTTTTTGAGATTTATCTGATACTACTGTGAGGTAAGAAGTATCAAAAGTCTTTTGGGATGGGTTGAATGAGAAGAGGAAGTATTTTCTAAAAGATAAATAGAAGTATTCTCCCTTTGAATGCCTCTGACAGACAGATGGACCAGAATATGAGAAGTACTCTTTGGAATGGATCTTTAAGCAAATTGGAGCTTCTTGTATCACATCGTCATGGTTTAAAATAGAAGGATTTCTGGAAGAGGGAGTAGTAAAACTTGATTTCTAGAACACGATTTAAATGCAATTATGAATCTGGAACATAGTATATTTGTATTTTTATCCATTGCATCACGTGTTTCTGTAATTTAGGTGGTCTTAGAGAGGAAAGCTGTCAGTGCATTTATGTGAATCTGTGTTTGGTTTTAGTTTCCAGAGAGTAACTAGAATTCAAGCATGATTCAGAAGCTCAGGGTTCTTTCAGTGTACCATAGCTACATCAGAAATCTAAATGCTAAGATATACTAAAAATAAGACTTTGAGTTGCTCACTTAGCTTTGCAAAGGCTCAAGCCATGTATGGCAAATGAATCCAACTCAGTCATTGTGTTAGCTAATGGAGAATGATAATCTATTACTTAAACAACCTTGAGAAAAGTTGCAAGCCTTCTTTTAGTTTCGTAAATAGTGGTTATGAGGTTGGAGGAATTTTTCATACTGACATCCTTAACTGCTGCATCCAAAAGGTGTGATCTTGGCTAGAAATGTGTAGCAAGGCTCATAGGGGAATGCAGTTTGCAATGGGGGCTAAAGGTATGATTATCTTAAAGTAAGACTGTTCCTCATGTTAAGCTACAATGGAGACTAGGAAAGAGTTGTAAAGTAAATGCATAATAAAATAATGAAGCTTGTAATATTCACATTCAAATAATATGCTACTCTGTCACACCAGTCATCTTAAAAAAGTGTTAATAAGCCTGAAGTGTCAGGATATAATAGTCCTTGTTGGTAAGAAAAAGGGAAGTTTCTATAGCCCTGACAGTTCTTTTCACTTCCCTTGAGAAGAAAAAACACCTCAGTTCTGACCCTTGGTGAGAACTACCTCTGCTTAGCTCCAAGACCAGTTGCTTTTCCCACGTCCTTTCCAGAAACAGGAGCTCAACTGCTCAGAGCAGCAGCTCTGGTGAGCAGTGGCTTTGGTAACCTGTGTTACGCATATGTGGGTCAGCCCCACAGTGGTTTTCAGAAAGAAACAGAAGTTGACCACAGTGAATGTGAGCTGGAAAAGTGATGGTGGCAGAGACTTCAGGAGCCCCAGCGTTACCACATAGGATGTGCGCTGCTGTGGACAGCTTTAATGGCCATCTGAAGCCAAAGGGGAAAGGACGCTCTTAAAGTCATCATTGCATTGCGTGAGGAAGAATACATGAGGTAGAGAGGTGAGCAAACAAAAAAGCCTGTGGGGTATTCCCTCTGCTCAGGCCCTTGCATGCTTGTTTGAAGCTGGGACAAGACCTCTCCGTTTTGGGGACAGCAAGTTCATGATCACATATGTAGGCTGGCCTGTGCCTTTTGGTCCTTGGGCAGTGGACTTGCCCTATCATGTTTAAATTAGAGTGTAGACATGCCATGAAGCATTAAGTTCAGTTTCTGTCCATCTTCCATTGACATGGAGTACAGTTTTAGGTGAATTACTTAGGCCATAACTTCATTATACTGCGACTTTAGTGACAGAGCTGGCTTGAGGGGTTTCTGTCCTCACGCCTTTCTAGCCTGTCCTTCAAATTATGACCAGGCAAGCTGTTGGAAAAGCAGTGCTGTGAGGGGAGTAATGAACTGATCCAGGTGAATACAACTCCTTTTGACAGAGCATTGTGCTAGAGTATGAGAGCACAACAAGGGTTTGGAGGTGGCAGGAGAGTGGAAAACTTTTTAGTGGTATTTCATGACAAGCTGGCTATGCTGACTTATTTATTTTGCCCTTTGCTTTCTCCCTCCAGAAAACAAAGGTAATTTGGCTGAATCCTTACTCAAGAGTGGAGAAACAGTGGGTTGCTATCCCAAGATACCTCTTTCAGTAGTGCAGTAATATGGTTTATAATTCCCTTAACATCTCCTTTCTAGGAGACAGTTGAAAGGGAAGAAGAAAGATCTGAAGCCTTGTCATGTTAGGCAAAATGCATCTCTCATGGGATATAACTAGCTGAGAGTGGGAAGGATGCATGTCTCAGAGTATAACTGTGGGGAATCACTGTCATAATGATAGGATGACTCACCACATTTTACATTTGTAGATAAATTCTGTTTTACAGTTCTGCATGTACATTTAAAACCACATAATGCCTGAAGTCTGAGTCCAAACTCAGGAAACCTTTTCATTTGTGCATGACTACTAATGCAAATAAGTAAGAGAAAGAGGAGCTAAATTATAGAAAGGGACAGGATTTTCAGACTTGCATTTTAGGAGAAAAATTTGTTTCACATGTAGAGAAAATAACTAAAGGAATTTTAGACTAATCCATTTGGCATCTAACAATTGCAAATTTTTTAGTGTAATTTTCTGTATGAGAATCTAAGAGCTTTATGAGGTGGATAGATTTAAGAACTGTTGCAAGAGAAGATCAAATGAAAATTTCAATAATTTCCAATTATTTTGGAAGCACTTTTCCCAAGTTAGATGAGAACAAGGTTGTAACCTTGGAGAAGGAGAGGAGGCAGTACCAAATCTATATATATTATGTTCCTAGTAACTTGACAGAAAAGCAAAAGGCACCTTTAACCTTCAGTGGCCAGAGATATGTCCTGACAAGTAGCAACAGCACTGAGCACTCCTGGTGACTGAAAAGACCACTTTCTTCAAGCAGCTGGTCACTTGCCTGTTATATCTAACAACTTGTTCTGGTTTGTTTACCTTCTTTTTCCCATTCCTCTAATTTCATTGTGTCATTTTGTATTTTGCCCTCCAACTCTTTTAGCATCTCAGTTTTGCCTGCCCTTTTCCAAGCCTTTTTTTTTTTTTTTGGATTCTCCTTTCCTTCCCTGTATATTAGCAGTGATAAATATACAGAAAGATCAGATAATTATGGAACAGACTCTAGTTAGAAATCTTCATTCAGGCTATTGTGTGACCTCTCAAGTTGTTTCATAATGATGTTTTTTCCTTAGTGGCCCAACATGCTCGATACTCTGGTATCTAACATGGGTTTGCTTGTTAATTTTGACTGGCTGAGTTGAAATTAATAGGCTATTTTATGATTAAATAAGATGAAAGCTTGTTCCAGGTAAATTACATTTTTGAGATTTAACAGATTTTTATGCAGTATAGAAAACCTCTTGTCTTTGAACCTTCCACTTGGGAGTTGCCTCATTTCACTCCTGTATTTAGAAAACTGGAAAATTTAAGATTTGCCCCTTTTGAATTTTTGCGACAGTTAATGAAGGATTTAAGGCTTCCTTTCAGTGGTGAACATACAGCATTTGCTGATTAGTTTTGTCTTGACCTCAGATGATAAACCTGTTCTTGCAAACTACTTCTTTCTCCCTAGCTAATTGTTAATTTCCATTATTACCGTAGATACAAACTTATCTGCTACCCTTGTTGTTCATATAGTTAATCTTTGGATTAGCAATTGATGTCTAGTTAATTAGAATATGGGTATAGAGCATATATTTTTCAGATTGGAAAAGTGGTGGGTTTTTTTCAGAATCCTTTTCTTTCCTCCTTTCCTCCTGTTTTATAGTTTTGAGTGAAATCTAGAGAAAGCAGGTAATGCGATCTAGCAGTGAGTAATTTTAATACAATTGCACAATGTCTGTGTTTACTGTCAAAGAGAGGTTGATATTTGTTCTCTTGGGGAAACTGTTTTAACTGAGGAGAGCTAATATTCTTTGTTTTTTCAGACTGCTATAATGGCACTCTGATTCCCATCTAGCCAAGGAGTACTGAAGGAGACCTCCTTTTCATTCCTCTTATTTTTTAACATAAATATAAACAAATTACAATAGAAACAAACTACTGGGTCCCATGCAACTCATAAGCCACATGCATAGTTCTTATAATGAAACTATCTCATTTTGCTTTAGTCTTGATCAGTGCTTCTGTACTATTCATGAGAATAACTCCAAATTAGTCCAAATATTTTATGCTTGAGTAGAACGATAAGATTTCTGTGGGTTTTTCAAACCTTTCTACCACTGTAGTTTATTAACTTTTGCAAGGTTGTTTTTGTTTTTTTTTTTTTTGTGAATTGCTAGTTTGCCAATTGTATTAAGTTAACAAACTTCTAGTTGTGCAAGCTCTAAATTTCTGTTCAACCTGCAGGAATGAAACAGGAAAAATGATGATTCAGCAAACTCTCTCTTGTAGTATGCAATCCCCAAACATCACAAAATTTAATTTGCCTGTATTCATTAAAGCTTAGGACTAAGACTGCTAGCTAGTGTGATTTCTAATATCTTTATCCAGTGTCTGCAATGAGCTGAAATGTTCCATTTTCATATGGTGCTGTTTTATATGGAGCTCAGGTCTCTCAGAAAACAATTGTATTAACTTGGTCCTGCAGCACTGTATTTGAGGTCTGGTAAACTGTGGTTCATTGAAATATTTGAGCCATGGTCTCTGAAGGTGAATGACTAAGGTAATAAATAACTTAAACAGAAGCTCATCTACAGATTGTTTAAAGCAAAATAACCTCCTTTTCAACTCTAAAACACAACTGTTAGAATTCTAAACTAACTTACTTTGCTTTTGTGGCTTTTGTATTCCACTGACAATGAGGTTGTTCAGCGCCTTAATGCTGTTTTAGAGTAGCTTGCTGCGTAATGGTAAATAATCTAAATGTATAATTTATAGACTCCGTTTATGTACACGGTTGCTATGAAATGTCTTCTTATGTTGGCCATGTAAGCACAGAAACAATTGAACCATCTCTAAAAGTGAAAATCCTAAAGAGACAAAATATAAAACTTAAAAATAAATTCATCATTAATAAAATAAAATTTCACACCTAGATCACAAGTGTTACCAGAGCAAACAGGTAACAATGATAATATACTTATTTAAATTAGTATTCATGTCTACTCAGTTTAATATATTCACACAAGGGCAATATTAAAGACCTGTTTAATTATTCATTCTTTAAGCCTTTTGAGATTCAAGAAAAAAAATCACACTGACAGAGGAGAAAAATATTATAAGTGTCAGTCATTTGTATAATTCAATTTTTTAACAGTGTATGATTCAATTTCTGAGGAGGTTAGTAGAGAAAATACA
>VWZG01009924.1:117169-150981 GCA_013396735.1 Grallaria varia | reverse complement strand
TATTATATTCAATGGCTTGTTGTTTTTTGGGGTTGGGGGAAGGAGAAAGCAAGGGAAGAAAAACGGTGGGAAGGAAGAACAGGACACAGAAAGGAGCTGCGTGGAGTCACCCAGGAACTGACAGTGCAAATGCAGCCTCCAGAACTGGCGAGGCCAAAGCACATCAGTGGTACAACATCAAGGACTACAGAGTTTGGCAAGAAAACATGAGGAAGGAAACAAGTTAGAGAAGAGATGACAAAAATTAGCCCAAAGCTTGAGGCAAATACGTAGCTCTTGTGGAAGTCTGGTCAACACTGAATATAGCAATAGATTGGCGTCCCAAGCCCTGCTGTCCAAACTAGAATTCAGTATTTGTCACAGTACAAGAGGGTTTAACACCACCTTTCTGCAGGCAAGGGCAAGAGGTTGTTCTGAGCAGGAAGAGTGGCAATGACCCCGAGACTCCCACACATTCCAGACTACCCCACCATCCAGAGTCTGCAGCTCGTGCTCCTGCGTGCCAGAAAAGCCATATCCTATGCAGAGAGGCATCACAGCCAGAATTAAACTAGAGAACATAGAAAATTCTTTACTAAGTTCGCCCTTAATTTAGATTGTCAATACTAATAGTATACATGTAAGTTTAAACTGATTAAAACACACAACAAAAGGATGCACAGGGCGGACAAGGACTGAGCTCCAGCTGTGTCTGTACAGAAAGCAGCATTACAACAAAAGTGCTTTCCCAACAGCAAAGACATGAGTGCATGTGTCTGTTATAGGATAGGGACACTTCATTATTGTATTCACTATTGTATATTTCATCAGCCAAAAACCCTAAGCAATTTTTTTTTAAAAAGTATCTGTAGGGGACTACTTGGCTAGTCCTCCTCTAATTTCACCTGTCTTAAAATATAGAAAATATTTTAGACACTACCATGTGGAATATGGATAAAGTTCAACACTGCCAGGTTTGGGTTCATGCTTCCACTCCAAGTCATTTGTTTCAGTGCTGCAGGAAATTGAACTTCACATGCTCAATTGTCCATCTTTGTTAAACTGACTTTCATTTCAAGTTTTCATTAAATGCTAAAATAATTTTATCAAAAAAGCATTAAAGTGGTATTGAATTTCCCAGCTAATCTAGACTGACATATAAGAAGGGAACAGAAGGCAAGTTTGCCTGTTTCCCATTTGCACACTGCTACAGAGCTTCACATCAAGCAAAGCAAAATACCAACATACTTCCCTCCAACTTCTCATGACCAACCATTTTGTGGTCTGCATTTACTGACTTTGAGACTTCCACCAAGCAGCAAACAAGTTGTTTGTTGTCAAGGACTACATCCTAGCCCAGACTGAACAAATCTGCCACCTTCACAGGATATTCACAATGATTCCTAAAGATTTGATCGAGAATTAAGGCAAGCACATGCAGGATGAAGAATCACCAAAACTAAAATTAGAGGACAAAGTTCATATCATAGGAAACATATTTATGCATTTATTTAGTTTTGCTCAATGTGCATCAGCTGATAACACTTAAAATAATAATGAACAAATTAAATATAAAAGCAATAAAGGCAGCAGTGTAAAAAACATCAGCTTTACAACTCAGACTTTTAGGCCGTACATAAAAGCTCTAAATCCCTAAAGAGGGAATTGTGAAAGCTAACTATGTGGATATGGCTTTGTTTCCCTTTTTCAGTAAGGGATTTTTAGCCTAGAAGGGACAAGAACACACGCATGTATGCACACACACTGCATCTTTTTTTAACCTTGACTTCACCTGAAATGAACTGAGAAAGATCATTCTTAAAGACAGGTCTTGTTAAAGCAAATACTGCAGGATTGTTCCTGCCCCAAACTGCATTAATTGAACCTTCTGAAACAATAACATTTACAAACTTTGCACTTAATTTGCAAACACAGCAAATAGGGTCAAGCAAGAATAAAACTATGAATCACATGCCCTTACCTGTGGAGAAACATTATACTCCTTCCTTTACTTAACTTGAATGTTTTTTGTTTACCCTCACCGGAAGTATTAGCCAAAGGCCAAGGGTAATACTTTTATGTTAAACAAATGACAAAGTATAGTAAAAAACAAAGGGATTATTCAAGCATGCAAAAAAATTAGCTATAAATGTATCTGTGTGTACAGCATTTATGAATTCTACAAAAGCAACAGGAAAAAGGGGAAGTTCTAAGAAAAAGTATTACTTAAAAATGAAACCCCCACAGAACAATATTAGAAACACCAAGATGCATCCAACGTTCCTCTCCAAAAGCAAAAACAAGTCTCCTCCCTGCAAATCAGACACGCAGTATATGATTTTAAGTTGTATCATTCTCATCCTTTGCCACCTTTTTCTTTTTTTCTGTTCCCTGAGAGAAAGAGTACAAGCATTTCTAAAGACTGAAATCCCCCCTATTTTAAGGCAGAGTTCAACTCCCAGTATGAAAATAATTAAGCATCTCAGTTGAGACTGTGGTGACAAACTGCTCCTTCTCTGTTGCTTTATAATGCAAAAGATCTTGCACAAAGTGTTAAGTATAGCAATAAAGTGGCATAAAATTGAACTTTAACAACTAAAACTCGGATTTGCTTGAGCTCAGACCAATCTCCAAGCAGTAATATGGAGAAAGCCACTCAGCATAACACCATGGGATCAAAATCTCCACTGTTTCTGGCCAGGGAGATTATTCACAAGCAACTTGTCAAGGACAGTTGTTGTTTCAAGACTTCTACCTGCAGTGGGCACTTCAGAGATGAGGCCATCCGAGAACATTTTCACGTTACAGGCCAGATCTTGCCATGGTGCCCATTGTATCAGAAGCAGCATTGAAGAAACCAGAGATTAATCCTAAAAGTGGAAAGCCTTGTAATTACTCCACTGCCCTGACAGAATGATCACTACCCTAGAGACACGATGAATGCAGCTTTCCACAAAAATGAAGCCTTCCCACCAGTCAGCTGTGTCTGCACTAAGCAAAAAGTTAAGTAAGCATTCTTGATTTACCTTTTCAGAGAAACCAATCCAACCTAAACAAGTCTCCTTTCCACTGGGTGTGGTTTTGCCAAAGGGGACACAAACGTCTCAATCCCAAGATCTCCTGCAAATGCTGACTGCCACTGACATTCTTTTGGCTCTCTAATCCATGCTGCCCTCTCTGAGCAGTCATTTCCTCTTCCCAGGAAGCTAAATGAGAGGAAGCTCCCTGCAAAACAGAAGAGCATGCCAGCATTCCCATCCCAGCCCACCACAGCTGGGTGTTTCCAGCCAATTCTGGAAGCGTATGGCCTTAATATATCCTTGTCACACGCCATGAGCCAAACTCTACATCAAGAGGTTATTTTAATGCTAATGCACACACTGATTTCTGCCCAGAAAAAGGGAAATGTGTAGAACTGGCTTCCACAGTTCAAAACAGCTCCTGTGGTTGAAATAGAGACAAGCCCCATGTTAATAATGTATAATCACCATGAACTCCCTGTGTCTCACGAGGATGATAATGTGGGAAGAAATCAATAGCTGAGTGGTTGGCATCCAAAATGGGAATATGGCCTTAGGGAAACTGTAGTTATAAATAGGCAGTTTGAGAGAAGTCACGGATGAAGACACATTGAAAACCCTTCAGAACTCACTGCTGAACATGGATAATAATTAGCTTGAGACATCTTAGTCTCAGGTCAATGATTAATATTTTTAATGCCTGAAAATGCCCTAAGCCACCCACATTTGAAGCTCAAGATAAGCTTCATGTTCAGAGATTAAAAAGGAAGACTGATCCAGCTCCAGCCTGAGCTACCACAAACAGAGGAGTAACTTCTTTCAGCTAAGTTTATTCATATCAATATACTAGCTATACTTACAAAAACATTTCATGCATACATCAACTCTGTATCAATATATTCACAGATAAGAACTCTGCCAAAGTCAGAAGGTTTGCTCCAGATCAACATAACAGATTACTTTTCAAAGATACAAGAGGAAATAAAGGATGTTACAAACCAAGCTCTTTTACAGTCTCCG
Source organism: Grallaria varia (assembly GCA_013396735.1). NCBI lineage: Eukaryota > Metazoa > Chordata > Aves > Passeriformes > Formicariidae > Grallaria > Grallaria varia. The sequence goes on along the minus strand of VWZG01009924.1, from coordinate 146,962 downwards.
ATGAGCAAACAGGGCTTGAGAGAGACAGCTTCCTTGCTGCCAGAGCCTCCTCAACAAATAAAAAGTAATCCACATTTCATTAGTAATGACTGCATATAGAAGAGCTTGACAGAAACACTATTAAAGATGCAGTTAGATATACCTATTTTTCACATCTTCAAAGAATTGCAAGGGGGTTTTGTCTTCGGTTGTTTGGGGTTTTTTTGTTTGGGTTGGTTTTAGTGGTTTTGGAACTTTTTTTAGCCTCTTGCCATTACTGTTTCCAAATACCTGTGCTGAAAGAGCAACTGGTTTTAAAGGATGGTTTCAGCACACAGTGCTTCCAAAATGGCCTCACTATCTTTTAATGTGCTAGTTATTTAATAAAATTAGAAGCTACAGTTTAAACACACTATATGTAAGGAGGGGAAGGGCAAAAACCCAAACAAAAACCTCCTAATTTCCTTTACACTTCTAAACTCCGAATAACGAACAGAAGATATTCTGGTATACATATGCAACGTTTGCCCCATTGCAACTTCATACTTCCAAGCATGTTTACATCCCCTTCAGGGAATAACAGAGTTGGCAGTCAAGAGAAGTATAGGCATTTAAACACACCTTTTGCTTAAATCCAGAGGTATCTTAAAACCCCCTATTTGATTTTAAAAATAAAAAGGTACAAAGGAAACCCAAACTGTAAAATAATCTCAAACACTCTGAAATGGTAAAACCCACAGGTTACAGCTGCCTGCTAGTATATTGTGCTTCCCACAAAATCAAGCTCTGCAAATACACTCTTGAAAGCCAGGAAAGCAAGAGCTGAGGAGCCCCTTCAGGAATACTCCAAAAGCCCACAACTAACACACACGGACTGAATTATCCTGAGCTACAGAGCTTGAATCTGACCTGGAGTCAAGCACTTGGGCAGAGCACCAGGTGTGCATCACTTCCAGTCACCACCTTCTGCTCGTGTAGTCCCACGTCAGGCCAAGAACTCCACCCAAACTCCACTGAACCCACAGCCTTCGCCTGTCACCCACCCCACTGCCGACAGTCCCGTGATAAAGCTCAAGGTACACTCCTGTGCCAGGGAATTTCAAAATGAAAGTTTATCATCAGCACTAAGATTCCCAAGTGTTTAAGAAAAAAAACCCAAACCCTTGATGATGCAAGAGCTAAAAGCAAACCAAAATGATGCATTAAATTCCTCTCTCCACACAGCCAACCCTCATCTGTTTTGGATTACGAACACTTCAGGGCAGGGACTCACCACCTTCTTACATTTTATATAAGAGTGCCATGTGTATCTATAGTGCTACATAAATTACATGTTCCATGGAACTACATCCCGGCTTTGTCTGGGAAAAAGCATTGCTTGCCTATGAGGCGTGAACCAGATGTTGTGGAACTTAATGGAAAAAATCCACCATCAACTGGGAATGGGCTTTGGATCAAGAACAAGTAATAACTTCATACTATGTATTCCTCTCACAGAATAAATTAGAACATTTTAAAAGGCAAGGTCCACAAGGATTTTTTACATAAATGGTATGTAACACAACAGCAAACCAATCCATGTTTATTTAAGATTACCTGTCACTGGACTGCATGTCTGAGGGCTCTAGAGAGAAAACTATCCCATTATTTACTTATTTCTTGTTAAATTATTAGCAGCTCTCCAATGGTTTTTTAAAACTCCAGATTGGATGATGTTAGGTTTTCCCTTATTTGAAGCAATATTAAAATGCAGAAACATTAGAAGAAAGTATGATAAAGTTTTCAGATTTTTTAAAGTGACACTACCAAAAGATACTTATCTACTTTTGATTTCAATTCAGGAGCAGAGGAAGGGGCACTTTGTTACTTGATCTTCCCTGCCATGACAGGGAAGAAATATTAGCTGAATTTGGCCCTTGCAGCCAAGAACTGGCTTATTCTGTAACTCCACCAGCAATTGCATTCAATGTGCTTGTTTCTGTTAAAATGCTCAGTGAAATAACAATTTAGATGTCAAAAGGCATTATTACTAAACTCTGAAAGTTAAAAGTTGGCAGGAGCAGTTCACATCCACTGAGTCTGCTTGATTATGAAAATCCAAGAACATAATACTGCTTTCTCACAAGTTTAAAGGCGACCAAAAGACTACTTAGCACCAAACCCTTGTCTGGCTGGGAAAATTAACTTCCTTTGGCAGCCTGACAGATTCGTTAGGGCTTACTCTGTGTGGGTTAACAATCCAGGCTGAATCCACAACTTCAGAGAGCATGTGAGCAACTTCTGCCCACCTTGAGGATGAGCTAATAAAGAACTGAGCACTGCTCCCCATTGACCAGGCACAGAGCAAGACCCAGCAGCCACCGATGTCCCACTCCTTCCAGTACCAGCATCCTCCATTCTCCTTCCTGGTCTGCATGCCTTGACACAGGGCATCACCTTCTCAAACCCTGGCCTTGTTACTTGTCATTTCAACGTTCATATGAAAACTTGTTTCACCTCTCATACTGTTTCCAGCCGACACTTAACTCCAGCACACTGAGGGGATTTTGTCAGAAAATACAATACATGGCATTATTTATACAAATTATACCCTCAAGTTCTTCATGTGTCTCTTCAACGCTGCACTTCCCCCTTTCCCTGCTCCACTCAAAAGCCTGCCAATAACGTCCTGAAGCCTCACTTTCAAAGCTGCTTTAAAAAAATGCATTTGCTGTAGCTTCAAATTCGTATCAAGTTCCTGAAAGTATCTTGCTGCCTTGGTTTGCAATGTGTTTCTAATGCTACAAATCACTTTCTTCCTCACTACACAACCTGAAACACATGAAAAGATTCTTCATTTTACCTCCAGATACTCTGCCTTATTCATTTCACATGAGAAAGGAAAAAGTTTAGGTCTGATTAAAGGAAATTGCTCAGACAGAGACAGTGAGTAAGCTATGAGCAACTGTCCAAAGATTTCTTCCAACAAAAGAAAGCTCAAAGAAGATAGTTTCCATCTGGTTTTATTAGCTGTACTATTGTGTATATGTACTTAGAAACTTCAGAAATCTACACTATTGAGTTGATGAGACTGTAAGACAACCAGTCAAAATGATGCAGCTTTAACCTATTGTAGCACCCACACTGTGCCTATATAATAATTACATACACAAATATGAAAAGATATTAATGCCAAGATAGTAATTGTATTATCCATATGGATAAGCAATGCACTCATTCACATACTTGAAGTTTAGCACATTTTGCTTTTCTATTGAATTCAAGACAGTATTTTTTGCTATTACACTAATAACTACATAATTGTAAGGTACACCATAACTACAGTAAATAATCAGGTACCCAAATACACATGTAAAATATGCAAACTGCTCAATACCACACAAAGGAAACATTTTATCCACAGCTTCAGGAATTACGATTAGATTTATACAAGTGAGAGAAAACAGAGTGGTAAAATGAACAATGTGTAGAATGAAGCACAAGCTACTACGGCTTAGCTTTGTTTCAGTAAGTAAAATAAAACATGTATTTTGATAAAATCCTAAGGAAAAACTATTGACACATTTTCCTCTGTGCTTGAGCACAAGCACCACTTTTGGAAAAGTAACTCAGTGTCAGTCAACGGCAACAGAAATCTGAAGACTCCTATAAAATGCTTCCTAAAACAAACATTTTGGCAGTATACATGCTCATCCCCACCGGCCTTCATCAAAGCATCTGACGACCATGCACAGTATAAAGTATTCTTTCATGTCTAAAGAGACCTTTTTGGAAATACCACTTAGAAATATAAGGAAAATATGAAAAATACAGCACATTAATGGACAAGGAGTCTCATGGCATTACAGTATAAAGCATCCAAATTTACACCATCTTCTCTGTAGTACAGAAAGACAAATCATCTCATTGTTTTTATTAGCCTGCAGTATGCAGATCTTCACTATCAACTTGTAACTAATATTTTGCACACTTCTTGAAAAAAAACAAAACAAACCCAACAGCAACAAACCAATACCATGCTGCTTTGTAAAAGTTATTTCCAAGTCATTACTCTTGACCATGTTTCTCTTTGTAGTTTAGTTGCTGCAGGACTACTTTTGCCAGTCCTTCCGTGCCTCTGTCTAACCACAAATTTTATTTAATGACTTTGTGGATTGTGCATTTCTTTCTTAAAAGGCCTTTGCATTTCTCAACCAAATATTGATGCTTTCAACAATATCACAATGTTGCAAGTCAGTTTTTTCAATAACAGGATGCAGTATTTATCCAGACATAAAACCTTTAAGACCACCTCACAACATCTTCTGTATTAACCCAGTGCTATTAAGCAGAACAAATGCTCCTATTTTGACATTGTCAAAGAATTGTTGAAACTGTTAAATTGTTAAAAAGTTGTTGTGCACGGATGACAATGCCATACACCAAGGAATTTACTTTTCATCACATTCCATGCATGCCTGGTGGCAAGTACACACTTTAAATGGCAAAAACATGTTCTAAAATTTGATCACCACAGTAGAAACTGCACATGAAGTTTAATTGTTCATGAATGAGCAATGAGCATAATTTTTCCTCTAGTCAGATGCTGTTACAGAACTAAAATATCTTACCTTCTGAAAAAAGTCTTCCCCACTTTTCCCTTTGCCCTCTGCAGCAGCTGTAAAACAAAAGTGGGATCTGGTTACTAAGCACATAGGAGGAAGTTTACAGGCTTGCATATAGAAATTCTCAACAAATACACTACTCTGGGTAATGTTTTCTCATGCAATAAGCATTTGTCAACAACTGACTAATAACCAGATCAACCTTTTGCAAGTCACTTGCTGAGTCCAAACAGATGTTTGCATTTGCATACTAGAGCTCTAACGCACTGATACGTATTTTAGTAACAAAGTACACATGGTGTAAGTACAACAATTGAGTCACACTACACACTTTGCCATGCAATTCTACCAACAGTAGGATCAAAAGACAGCTCGGAGGGCACACGACTTGCTGTATCAAGACCAAAAATTAGAACCAAACCAAGAATTCCGGCAAACCAGAAATGATTCAGAAATAAAAATCTTTTCCTCTATTCTGCTATTTTTTATGTTGAAGCATAGAGCTACCACCATTTGGTTTACTGCGACTGAGAAAGTGCCGAAAAATCTAAACATTTCTTAACTCTACTCCATCTTCTGCTCACACCACAACAACAGAACAAAACATTGCTGTACAACTTGGATTGGGAGCTCACAAGAAGCCATTGCATTATTCAGTGATTTCAAGAGCAAGACCTCCGTTAGGGCCTGCATTATCTCCCACGTGTATTTAAACCCATAACTGTAAATTTAGTTAATGTAAACAATCGCACTTAAAATAATACAACTGTTTGCATACAACTTATGTTGTAGCTCATCTGTGTTGCAACCCAAGACTCAGCAGCCAATTCAAAATACAGCAGCTCAAACTGATTATGAAGAGGATAATTTCCTTTTCCCTGGAGAAAAGGATGCCTCCAGAGTACAGACTACTGAAGCAGCTTATTATCACGATTTTTCTCTACTTCTCATGTACAAAACAAACCTCCAGCTCACCCCATCACTGGCTTCAAAACCATATTTCAGCTACTTAGTTCTCCCCACTCTTCCAATTACACAAGCAACTCCAAACTCTTCAAGCTAATGTTAACTCTGCTAACACAATTTAATAACAAATGGGAGCAGACACAGGCTAGAGGCGTAAGATGAATTCTCCTACCCCAGAGCAAGCAATGCCACTACATTTGAAACTGGCTCCTCAAAATACCAAAAACAACACTTAAATACCACGGAGGAAATGTACACTAGGCAATTTTATCTAACACAGTTCAGAACTTCACGTTATTTAGCTCAAGTGTATCCAGAGCAGAGGCAGCAAATGAAGCCTGTCCAGAGTTATCCTGTTGCAGAGCAATTCTGGACTCTCCAATTCCACAGGTCTCAGAAAATCATGCCCTCTTCTCCTTCCAAATCTCTTAGTGCCTGTATGAAAAAAACTGGTGCACAATTTACCAGATCAAGGTTTCCTGGAAGCAGAGAAAACAATCAGGGAAGATTTCAGTTCTTCAGATTTACAAGCTACTAATACCAGCAGAAGACAACTTTCTCTAAAAAACCACTTCACAGATTGATGTTGCTTGACAAGTTTTCCACTAACTCAGGAATAGCTAGGAAAAGCTTTTGGGGACCAAGTACCACAACACTACAAGTGAAACATGGGACCAAGATGCTTTTAATCAGAGGGTACAGGAGAGAGATGGAAGATGAGAACATGACAGATGTAAAGCTGAAGTTGCAGTTTTGAGAATAGACAGATTTTTGCTCCAGCTGCAAATGCACTGATTTCTAAACTGAATACAAACAAGAGATGGCTTAGATAATAGCAGAGATGCTCTGCAGGGCATTAAAGTAAATGCTGATGAAGCAAATTCCAAGCTTTTTATTGTACATTTATTTTTAATCTGAATCATTCTGGTGACCTGATTTACAGCTCAACCCCACCAGCAACTGATGGTACAATAGATAGAATCCAACAAGCAGGGATAAATAAGAAAGAAGGAATGAAAACATCCCAAACTGGGTTCATAGAAAAAAAACAAACCACAACAGTACAGACAATAGTGAAGTTGGAGCAAATGCCACTTTAGAAACATCTTTAGTTAATAACTAGTGGGTTTAGTTGTTACACCATGCTATAAACATATTTTTCAGTACTTAAGATACTTTATGATAATCCATTTGTCAGGTCTCATGATATTTATGGAAACGAAGGGAAGACTGTATGGTGGTTTTTGGAAAGACTGAAGGTCTGGACCTCAAAGCAGTGCTTCACATGATAAGAGATATAATGGAATAAGATGGCATTTTGTCACTTCATGTCCAAGATGCAGTCCCATTTAATTTATGAAGAGACATAGCTCTGATAATCTTTCATTTGAATGTATATTAAGGTGAACTAGTCATTACCATCTCCATTGTGCATTGAATGAAACAGTGCTCAGAATTGTGGCTTAAATCACTGAGTTACACTAAGATAGATATATTTCACTGTAAGAGGAAAAAAAAGCCTAAAATATGTGAAGCAATTTATTATGTTTCCTCTTAGGTTAGCTATTTTCCAGTTATTGCCTCCTTTTGCCTTCCTTCCTCTTGATATAACTTTTTACAAATTATATTGACTTACTTTGCAAAATTTCCTTTCTTATTTTTATGAGGAAGAAATTGCAGTTAAGAAAATTTAAATTTCATCAGTAGTTTATGAATTTTGTGATGCAACCCACAACTGTATACATTTTCATCTACGTTTACCCCCAAAGCAAGTATCTATATTTAAGATAGCCTCCAACATGTGTATGAAACATTTACTATTCACATGAAACTCTCTTGAAGCCTTTCTTCCTCTCCAAAATAGGCAAAGGCAGTTCTCGCACTTCTGAAAACAGTAAGAGTAGCCAAAAACAAGGGGAAAGTTATCCATTTCTTTTATAATTGAGAGGTTAAACAGATTTTGTTCAACAAGACAAAGCCAGCATGTTTTGCAGGGACATGAGCAAGAGAAGCATTCCAGAGTCATGAAATTTATGCAGAAGTTGTTCAGAGCCATTTACAGTGCTCACTGCAAGCAGTTGCAATTTAGTAAGCCACTGAGGTTTACCTCAAATCAGATAAACTGAGATAAAAGTAAGCTTTAATTTGTGTTTAGGAAAAAAAAGTCTGCTAGGTCATCACATCCCAAGATCAACTTCTTTCTAAGCAAACCTTAAGAGTTTTAACCCCAACTCTGAAAATACGCTTCATCTTTGAAATACCATATTGAGAAGATCCCAAAATTTCCATCTGATGGATGCACTCCAGCAGATGATTTTAGTAATTTTTCTAATATTAATTAAAATTTTAGTACAAACCCAAGATTTCTTCAAAAAGCACTGTTTCCAAGTTCTGAAGCACTCAAGATAACAAGCCTTTTGTAGGAGGTGAAGGGGGCCAGCAGAGCTGCACCTGTGCTGCCATGGAAGGCACAACAAAGCCCATCTCATAATTAAATTTGAAACAAGCTTTCAGATTTTAATAGACAAAGTTTTGCATTTTATGACTTGGTAAATTAAATTAATGATTTTCAAAGTAAATTATTTCCAAAATACCAGACTGTAACAAACAACACTAAGAAGTGACACTAATGCCCAACCATTTAAGTTACCATTACTAACCCTGATCTGGGAAACATTACGCCTACAAGAACAGTCAGCTAACAGCTTCCTCAGTACCACTTCAAGTAACAATTAAAAACACTTTTCAAGCTTTCTTCCTACTGATTCAGGTCACCAGAGCCTCACTGAGAACGTTTTAAAAGGCAAGTCCAAGTGGTTACTTGCAGGAGACAGAAAGGACTTAGTTTTATATGAACACAGCAACCAAAAGCAAAGCCTTTGCTGCTCTCCTTCATTCGATGGCACAGTTTCCTGTGCAGCCACAGCAGGCACCAGGTGTAGCTTCATATCTGGTAGAAAAAAATAGCATTTACTGGATGTGCGCCCTGGTCACACTGAGCTGGGAAGGGCAGAGGGATGGAGGTCTTTGGGTCCCTTTGCTGGCAGCTCTGCCAAATCCCAGTGGGAGGTGCTCAGGCAGCCACAGCTTCAGAAGCAGCAGCAGACAAATAAAACCCCACTTTTTTTTGGCTAAGTCTCCTCCAGAACCACAGGCTCAGGAACCTGCTGGCCTAGGGACCACAAACACGAGGCAAACAGGGGAAGCGCAGCTCCCTTTCCAACAGCTCAGGGTACAGCAAAAGCACTACCAAGTCAAGGAAAGGGCTCCTTGAACTCACACGGATGTGTACAAGGACAACTGCTCAGAGTCCCTAATGAGACACAGGAAGGCATCAGAGCTTGGACAGGATCCCCACATGAGCCCTGGAAAGCCTGGTTACCCAGCTCAGGAGAGCACCCCACCCTTCTGCCAGTGATCCCCCTCCCCAAAGCAGATTTGAGAGAAACCAGAAACCGAACCTTAATAGTGTACTTGACTTCTGACTGGCAAATTGATCCATTTCTGCTAACCTCTGCAACTCAGGAAATATTGTTTTCTTAGAAACAGTATTTATTTTATGGTATTGAATAATCACTTAAACAACTTTTGCAAAAACTAGGATTACTTTTACACAAAATTGTAACATTAGTTTCAGAAATCCAGATGAAACCTATGTAAATGTGCATAATAAGCATTTTATATTTTAAGCTATACTCTGTTTATTATAATTTCTTCCATACCATGAAATATTTTATATTAGGTTTTTGCTTTTCAAGACATATTGGATTGCTGAGGTTTCATCCAATACAAATATTAAACAGTTGAAACAGGTGTTAACTGTTATGGTATCCATGAAGTACACCGTTTGTCTACTTAATCACCAAATCATAAAAAGACCAATTTCTGCTAAGTTCACACGAAAAATGAATTTGAACATTCAGTTCAAATGTTATTTTAATTATTTTAAAAATTACAATACAGGTAATTTTACAGGAACTGAACCCAAGACTGATTTAGAGACTTGACGTAATCAGTGTATTACCAAATCTTGTTGATCTCAGACATCAGTTTTGTGTCTTATTTTCCAAACTCATGAAATTGTTACCCAAAACTCAGGGTAATTCACTCATTGGTGAATTTTATATCGATTAGGGTCGAAACTTATTCCTCTGTCTGCACTGAAAGGCCATATTTTTAAGAGAAGAAAGCATGTTCTGCTGTTCAGGTCTCAGCTGTGATGAAACGAAATCATCTCTTGCATTGAAATACTCCTTAACAGGGCGGGTAATGAGCTACTATTTTAATTTTAGCAAGAAACTGTAGAATCATATACCCAAAGGTAAGTACTCAATTATCCTTTACCTTGCCTATCCACTGAATGAGACAATTCATAATACATATGTCATGTTAATTAGGTTTGATTTTTTTCTGAAACTGCCATGGAAACATGCTAGTTGTGTAACCAGGTTGATTGTTATTTAGTACTGATTTTTAAATGCAATGGACAGTTATTCGCATTGAAAGACTGAGCTATTTCTTCCACGTTACCAAGCTGTTATCATACACAGAGAAACACAACCAAAAATGATTTTCATTGAACTAGAATCTACCTGACAAAAAGAATATGTTTTCCTGTGCACCAAGTCAGACACCAACCCACACATACTCTGAAAGCTTGCTTGTATCAAGCCAAGATAAAGAATTCCACCCCCATGACCACAGAGTTAAGCCAAATTGCTGAAAATATGCCTTTAGGAATAAAAAGATAGAGCACACATTGTTAAAGAAAAAAAATCTGACCTTAAATTGAATTTGCTGAAATCCAAACAAAATGATTTTCCATTTTTCTTGTAATTGCAAAGCCAGTCTCACTTCCAGTTTTCAGCTTAGGAACTAAGAAGTCAGAGAGACAACTCAGCTAAAATGAACAGGCCTGGCAAGAGAAGTAACGAGGCCCGAACAAAGAAGAATTCTGCATGAAAAACAGAATTTGAGAATAACATTTGACATTTACACAAGATTACCTCTTTTTTTTCCACTTTCTTATTGAGTATAATAAACTTTGTTAAGTAACCTGTTACACAAAGCAATCTTAGAATTTCAGGTGCTTATGTGGTTTCATAGGTATGTCCAAGTTTTTCAAAGTCAGTGAAGGAAAATCAGACATTAAACCTTTCTTAAACTCATACACAAAGCAATCTTTAGGTTTTGAGGATGTTCAGCACAGACAGATCAGAGTCAAGTGAAGACTTCAGGAAAGGGGTCTGAGTGAAGGGAGACAAACTCCAAGATTCTCAAGAAGTTGCCAGAACATTCAACAACCAAGAAAACTACCAAAACATACCTGACAAATACTAATGAGAAAGTCAGGACCCATATGGTATCTGGAATATTACAGACACCACCCAATGTCTACATATTCTGTGCTCTTGGACTGAAGGTGAAAATAAGCATCACTTCCTATTAAGAAGTCAGGAGAAAAAATAAAAAGCAGTTCAAACAAAAACATACCCACGATACAAGTTTAGAGTGTTTATAAGGGACAATTTTTCTCTAGTAGAGCAGCCAAAGAAGAATTGGAAGAATTTCAGCATGCTTAGTAAATGACAATAAATAGACTGTTTAATATCTGGACATTTTTGGGTGGGTTCCACTGTATCTCCTCCTGTTAGAAGGAGCTCAATAGGCAGCTGCTGAGTTATCTATACAGAGGCCAGATGTGCTGTAACTCCTAACAGACTAAACTAGTGCTGGGGAAAAAAGCAGACTGAGCATGGAATACTTTTACCCTGCTGTTGCAACACAGTGTCAATGAGCCCCCTTGTTTATTGCCTCTTTTTGGATGACTTTCTAGGTGGATGAGGTTTCCTGGGTCAAGGTCTGAGTCACCTGAATGTGCTTGTAAGCATAAACAGGCAAGACATCTCCATTCTTCATTCTGCCCTTAAGCCCACATTTACTCTACAATACAGAATCTTGAACACTATATTAGACATATTAACTTACTAGAACATTTACTCTTCAGTAGCCTTTTACTCCCCTGCATACTATAAATTAAAATTGTTGATATTAAAATTAAGATTGTTGGCAAACAATTAAAACCAATTCACAATCAAAATTCATGATGTTTCACCTGTCCATCTTTTGCATAAAGAGAACAGCACAACAGCAACAAAACAAAAAAAAAGGGGAAAGTTTAAAACAAACATATACTCTACAGACCAAAAACACATTGATCGTGAACAAATATTCCTAGAGATAGGCTCATAGTATCAGCAGGGACTTGACAGATTTGGTGACTAATAGTGAAAGGGAGGGTGAAGGCGGAAGGAAAAAAGTCATTGCGTTACCCAGAAGTCTACTTGTCAATTCCACCATCAATATTTTTAGAGTTGCATAACAATAAAAGTCCATCTAGAACCAATAATCAAAATTTAGATATCTAACACATTCTTCTACTTTTGCAGAACAAATTTATCTCTAGGGAAAAAGCTGTCTGCCCAGGCCCAGCACTGAGAAAGTCAGTTTGTTTATTTATTGTTAGACACAAGTCACAGCTTGAATGCAGACTGTGAAGACTGAGTTGCTTTGAGAGCCCCTTTTGCCTTGTTAGAGATCCCTCCTTTCAAAGGCACACATGGGTCTAGCTCATCTACACAACCACAGAACAATTCCTTATGTGATGTGGAGCACAGGCGAGTGCATGGCACAAGATTCAGGATTTCAGTGAAGAGAATGAAGTGACTGCTTTGCTTCCTGCCAGCTACTCTTCAGAACAAAGCCAGGAAACCTGACTGGTTGTCAGCACTGTGTTACCTGATTAAATCTGCTCTGTGAGCTGCCTCAGACTGGCACTTGTTCACTTCTAAAACTACAAACACTGTTGTCTCCGTAACTGGGTAAAATATTCCTTGAAGTCTCCCACGTCACCCTTCAGATGCACTGGAGGACTTCTGCTGTTTCCCATAATAGATATACCAGCTGATGTTTCTAAATGAAGTTTTCAATTTCCTCTTCCTCATCCAAGCTCTTCTCAGCTTCTTCAGTTTGATGCTTGTGATTCTAGAGCCTATTCTCACCTTTCACTGCCAAAAACTAGGTTGAAACCAAAACCTCTTCTCCTTTAGAGTACTCATTTGCCCAGCCATAACTTGATAAAGCAATGAGAAAAGAGCTTCTACATACCAAAGCCACTACATACCAAAGTCATAGAACCACTCAAGTTCAAAAAGATCTCCAAGATCATACCCTACATCTTTAAGAATCCCTTCTGAATTCTTGATTGCCAGGACCAACAGAGATTAAATCAATGGTCCTGCTCCTGGGATCAGCAGAGGGCTAGTCGGAAATTCCTTATGTACTAAAAATTCAACTGAAGTCTAACAAGAAAAACAAAAACCAAACAAAGCACAACTTGTGATTTTCTTGAAAGCATAAGGCATCTTAAACCAAGGCAAATTTTCCATTTCAAGTCTGTAACCACTCTACTGGTACTGTAGAAGGAGAATATCCACACCAGAAGTGTACACAGCTGCCTCATGGTGGGAAAGGAGATGAGAATTCAAAGAAAAAAATTGAAGACAGGGAATCCCAATGGTTGCTGGTCATAAAAAATACTGGATACTTTTCTGGAACAAGAGTAGGTGCATTACAGTAAGAATTCACCAACTCAAATGCATAACTTCAATTATTTCTTGTTTTATCCCTGGGACTTGAATAACTTTTAAAGTTCTGGATATACCATATAAAGCTACAGAACATACTTGATGTGGGCAAACTGAGGTTTTCTGTGCTTTGTGAAGAGGTTTCTTCTTAAGAACAGAGACCTAATTGTTGATAATTTTCCACCAAACAATTCCCATATTATCGCTGGATTTAATTACAAGCAACATTTTTCTTCCATTTTAATCAATGGATGAAGACAGTTTTTTGACATCTAAATATTGTAGTAGCTGAGTTGAACACCTTATTTCCAGCTCCCCTTGAGACAGAAAGAATTTTCATCTGTGCTACTGATTTTTCACAAGGGAAACTCAAGTACTGTTAATTCCAATAAGACAGCTGTAAGACCTATGGTTATTAGCATAACCTGATTAAGAAGTTCTATCAAGTACATTCATGCACTGTAGTTTTGAGAAAAACATGATTGAAAATATATTGGATACAGTATTAAAAAGGGGAGAGGAGTTTATTCTTTTCATGTTTATAAAGCATTTTTGCTAACTAAATATATAACAAGCAAGCATCCATGACCTCAGTCTTCCTACACTCTCTCCAATTTGCATCTTTCTGGAGAGCAGCTTGGCCAGAGTGACATCCAGGAAGTGTCACCTCTACTAAGAAGTGTAAAGGAAAGATGTGGCTTAGCTTTCATTAGTTTATTCACAGACTTCGTTAATTGTCTCCCTTCAAACATGCCTCTCTGCCTTTCAGTGTTCCAGGAAATTTGGAAGCCCGTGGCCCGAGTGACAGGCTGGCCAGAAACAATTTTTACGTTGTATTAATTTGTTCCAAATCCTTTGTAGTCAGGAACTGACAGAAGCAGTCTGCAGCCATCCATGAAGTCAGGAAGAGCACTCTCCCACATTAAACACAGCTTAGATGTCATCAATTCCCTTGACCCATGATCCTAACAGTGGTAGTTTTGGAGGAGACAGCTGGAGAAGGACAGCTCCTGTAGCTGGAGGAAAACCTCACCAATATCCCACACAACCCACTGCTTTCATAGAGTATTTCTCATCACGGCAACAGAATTTATGCGTATTTATGTCAGCAACCAATTTTCCCACTATTACAGTCTTCCTCTCTGACACAAGGGAAGAGATCAAAGCACTGTGGTAGGGTGCAGCCACTCCAGCCCCACTTTGACCTGCCTACCTCAGCTGGCTCCCCATTATTATTAGTGCATGAGCTGCCATGCACATCACCTGCTCTAAATCTGGGGGCTGTTGCTCCCTAGGAAGGTATTCAGTGAGAGGCAAATACATAAAACAAGAACCCAGCTTTGAGGCTCTAGCACCTTCCCCCTTCCCTTCAGGCTAGCCACTGCAAACACTTGGGAAGGGACAGGACAGCTGATTGCTGTCACACATCTGAAAATCAGCCAAAGCATTCGTGTGAGCGCAGGAGAACTAAGAAATGCAAAGCCTGGCATTTTTCTAAAAAGTTCTGCAGCAAGACTGCCTTCTTGAGCCCCTGGATGCTGTGAAGGCTCAAAACAAAGTCCTTGAGTGCCTCAGGAGGCAGAACCTCCCTTGTTTGCCAGTGCCCGACAGATCCAACTCTGCCCCCAAGCCAGAGTATCCATTTAACACAACTTGCTGTTTATAGGCAGAAAGAAAATCATAATATCATAAGTGCCCTAGGGGCTGACAGAGGATACCTGCCAAAAACAAAAGCTCTGCTCTCAGCAGATTGATGGCTGGGAATATTCTTTCCATTTGTTTAGGATTCAACTTTCTCTCAATGCACAACCACTTTTCTTGTCAGGTGCGTGTACAGATACTGTATGATTCATTACATGGGAGGGAAGAATGGAGCAAGGCTGTAAAGAAATTAGAAACAAAAACCCTACAGATTTGGATTAAAACATACACAATATTTTTCTGATGGCCCTGCTTATTATGACTCATTCACAGATGTGGAGTTGCAGGAGAGAAGCCAAGACTAAGTCAAAGACAAAGCTTTATACAGGAAACCAGTTTAAGGCTGTTGCAATGCAGGTTACACACTGAGCTACGAGGCCTTTCCCAACAGTAATGAGACACTGTGTGTATCTGGATCCATCATGCTGAACAAGATTCTGAAATACATTCAACAAGGACAAAAAACATTACTGGGAATTAAGAAATCTCTTCCTTTTCCAACAGCCAAACAACCCCACATGCTCCATCCTCCTGGATGCAATTGGAATATTTGGATAGCAAAACAAACAGTTCCCTTTTTCTGTCCAAAATCCACTTTTTTTTCCATTTCAGTCTCTTTATCAGAATAAAAAAAATGCAACAGCCTCAGAGTTTATTTAAAGGACATGTGTTGCAAACCCTTTTCTAGGCATCTGTGCTCCTGCACATCTACACAGCTGGGAACACCTCGTGAAAAAGACCACACCTGCAAATCCACACATCCAGGCTGCTTGGTGTAATTTTTTCCCTTAACCTGAGAATTCCAAATGCATGTGTTTTTCTGTTTTGTGTAAATCGGTTTAAAAACATATCCATCACCTCAAATATAAATTCTTTCACAGACCCTTTCATTCTTTTTGCTTCACATCTCCAGTGCCCTTACAAAGTATTTAGTACTCAGGTAAGGAGCTCAGTACCTATCATACTTGAATATGATGAAAATAAGCTACTAATTATCAAAATATATACACAAGTCTATAAAGTCCCTTTTCATACAGAAGCATAAAATGTCCTCATCAATATTTCAAGCATTAATCAAGTCCAATTCACTCTTTTTAGTGTATTTTAACTCCAGGTTCTAATGTGTGTGACTATAGAGGAACTCCAGAAGCAGGCTGTTCGGTTTAGAACAACCAACTTCCAGTTCAGTGCAAGACAGAGTCACTCCTGTACATCAAATTTATAATGTGTTAGACTACTGACACTACTACTGAAGCAGCGACCACTTGACATCAACTGTTGCTTTGGGTATTTGGGAAAAGTTAATAGGATTCTTTTTGTATCTTTTACTACCCCTAAATAAAAAAACGCAAGTCTTAAGTTCACATACTGAAAAATGTAAACACACTTAAACACTTCATGAAAAGGATAATCAATCTATAAACGAGTATTATGTAGCAAAAGACAAAGTTTTAAAAGCCAAGGCAAAAAGCATATTAACAGAAGCAACCGGAGTAAGGCCTGAAGCATTCACTTGATTAAAAAAGATAAAAGGTAAAAATCACATTTTAACACATAATCCAATTTACAGAAATACATTGCATATCTCAGTTTGTACTGTTCACAGTTTTAAAAACAAACAAAAAAATGTCCTAGTTTAGCTGGTTCTTAGATATCACCATCGACAACATTTGAATGAAACAAGTTCATCTGTTTCAGTCAAGAACAGACACAGTTCTGTGCAAATAACATCCCTGTGGAAGTTGCAAAGCAGATGTGTAAGGAAGAGAGAGTGGGACTGATCTCCCCAAAGGGTGGGAGCAAGGGAAATAAACTTATCCATACATCAAGTTTAGAGCTGCGTATCACCACAGCAAAGTGTGCACCAATTTGTCATCCCTACATGTTTTTCCATACATTAGTGAGGCAAGCAATCTAATTATGAATCAGCAGAAAAACACAGCAGTATAAGTTACTTTGCCAAACTAAAGTTTACTCACAACACCAAGATCTTTCTTCTTTTAAGAAACTAAGGAAATGAAGTAATTGTTTAGGTAAGAAGATCAAAGCACAACAGAAGTCTAGACCCTTCTGGTAAAGGTGAACAAGTTTTATTTTCACAGCTGGTTTTATGTCCACATTTTCAACATCTACATGATCTTTTTTTTTTATGAACAGTTCCCATATTAAAAACCACAACTGCTATATACAGCTGCCAAAGCATTAAATTATTCCATTTCCATGTATGCATATAAATAAAAACATACACACTCAGGGAATAAAGAATGTATAATTAGAGTTTCTAGACACAGTCTACAGTAAGATAAAAGCCTGCTCTGGTTTACGTTGCAGCAGCTCATCACCCATACCAGCTCAAACCATGCCACATTAGCAGATGTGGGATGCATCAGTGAATGAAGAGATGAATGACAGGAGGGTAAATCTTTTTTACTGTGGAAAAAAACTAACCAGTTGCCAACTGCACTGTTTGCTAAATACTACTTCAAAAAAAATTAAATATTCTTGCCAAACCAAGTGTAAGGTGGCATATAAAAGCACAATTTTAAGTTGTACAAGCAAGCAGCAAAGTCACATTCATAACCATTTCACTGAGAACTGTTCAGTTTAATGCTTTACAGTCCATGGTGCTATAAATCCACCAGCTTCTCCAGAGTGCCTTGGAAACAAGTGCCTCCCAAGAATGCATGATTGCTCAGGTATTATGAAGTTGAGCTCGTGTGTGTATTATAGAGAGTCAGCAGAGAGACCTTAAGTTAGTCACCTAAAGGTTAAAAAACAAACCCGACCAACATCTGGCAGAATGCACAGGGATATTTATTCAAATACCTCAGTGCTATTGAGATTTGTCCCTCCGAGATCCCAAAGCTCTTTCTGAAATGAAACACAGACATGTTGGAAGCACACATCACTAGGACTACACATGGATGAACAGTTTTAACGGCCCCATTCACCTTAAAGCACTGATCTAGGTTGTCAGACATCTTCACATGGGGACTCCTCCCAAATCTGGGCTGATCTCAGGAAAATAAAATTAGTCAAGGACGTAAATTTTGCAGTACTTATATAAAATATATGAACATGTTATAGGAATAAAGATTATCACCAACTTTATAGCTCAGCCATCAAATCCCATATGTATTTTTGGGCCACGCTTTCACCTACAGCAACACGCTCAAGTTAGTTTTTCTTGGTTTCGAAACTATGTATTCTGGCTACAGGGGAGATGTGTAGAAATGCAAAGCTGCCCCCCACCCCAAGGCTCTGAACAGATGGGTCTTTAGAAAGGCAGCTGTATTAACCCTTGGATTCCTCGATTCCCACCTCCTAAAAGCAAGGCACCCCCCCTTAGGGGAGCTGAAATGCTCCCGAGGGACTCCAAAGTCCTGGCAACCCCTTTGAAGCGCTGCACTCGCAGATGAGGGTAACCTTCACTGGTGCTTTTCAGTATTCAGGAAGCAACCCTGCAGAGGGGGGAAACCTCCAGCAGTCTCTTGGACTGCTCAAACCTATCCCAAAACTGCCATGGGCATCTGACTAACTCTAAATAAACATCACTTACGAGTGTGTGTACCAAGACTTAGAAAGCCAGCCTTTGTGGACTGCTGAACCTTTTATTCAACCTTTATGAAACTCAGCGAGGCTTTTAAGGAACGGTCAGGAAGTGGAGAGCTGAAGTTATGTTGCCCACACAAACAGACCCAAAATATGTTACTCAAACCCTGAGATTCCTTTCTTTTTGCACATAAGCAAATCACTGCCTACAGAGCATGAACTCGAGGACCAGTATCTCGCCCCCTGCCAGCTAATTTGTATTTTTATGGACTCAAAGCTATTTCTACAACTGTTGTTTACAAGAAATATATAAGGCAGAAAAGCTCTACAGAACTCCATTTACACAACCTTGTGATACAGTGCAGGAAATGCTTAAGCTAAATTAATGACCACAAGTAAACAAGAAAGCATTGTTTTGGGGTTAGACAACTGCAGTTCTGAATTATGCAACTCATTTATCTCGAAGCCTTGACTACGTCTGAAATTAAAGCTCCTCTTTTCCACTTTCAAGACTCAGGAAAGTCCTGCTTAGAAGGGCTGATAATATACCAAAATCCATTAAGTCCAGGCAAAATAAACTGGAAAGAAAGTTGTAAACCTAAAAGATATCAAATATCAAGTGTGGGGAAGCGAAAAATTAAAACAAAGAATGTGTGATTTCTGCCAAAATCTAGAAAAACAAACAACAAGAAGTAAGGAACTAATATTTAGCCCACTTCTGCCTCTAGCTCCTGCATGGGGGCTTTAGCTCAAGAAATATTGTATTTTTGCAAACAAAAGCAGGACCAAGTAGCAAGATGCTACTGCAGCTGATTTAATGTAACCCTGTTTTCAGGACTAATTTTTTTACCATTTTTATTCAGTGTCATTCAATTTGGATCCTTTCTTTAAAAGTTCATGTCAATTTTTTTTTCTTCTGTATTACGTGAGGTATGAGCTCCTTTTCCAGTATTTACACAGTAATAAAGTCATACATAGAAGAAATAAGGAAATTAATCCAAAACTAGTCTGTAGCAGAGAGTTAATACATCATACTGCACATCTATAAATTATGGGAAAATGGGAATTAGTATTTCAAATTGCCACTCGTACATGTCTGCTGCTCAGGGCAGGGCACATCTGGTAATGAACTGTGAAATGCTAGTAAGCTCATAGCAAGCACTGAGGATATCCCAACATGATATGTACCAGCATAAACAGTGCTCTTGAAGTCTATATTTACATTTGCTTTTGTATGCATATTTGTCTCAAGTATCGTGGTAAGTGCCTCTTTACTCAGGCAGCATACCAGCTTGCTCCTTTAAAAATACTCAAAGGCAATCTGCAATACACGACAAAAAAATCACAGAGCAGACTGCAAGTCATAGGGTAACAAATACAAAAATGGTAATTCTTTATCACCAAACACAGAATGACATTACCACCTATTCATAAAAAGTACTATGGAATAAATATTGTGTAACAATTCTCAACGTGCTGTACTTGCAAAATATCCCAGTTGTTATGAATATTGCCCATGTGTTTCATGCTTACATAAAGGTTTTGCCAAAACACTCACTTTTTAAGTGACATGGAAATCTTAGCAATCTGGAAGGAATGTCAGTGAACCAGAGAAAAAAAGTCAAGCCTACTTTCAAACCTATTTGCTCTGTCACCTGCCAGTTTATGTTCTTTGGAGTAGTCATAATTAACTGACACAATTAATCCACACATCCAGATCTGTTGAAGCTGAGCTGACACAGTACACTTATGGATTTTCAGAAATACTTTACAACCAAGTAGCATAATGTCACTCAGGACTCCATAGTGAATAAAATCAAAACCACAGACAGTTTTTGGACAAAAAAATGTTAGAAAGTGTTATCCAAGAACACGTAAAGATTAAATTGCTATGGTAGCAGATAAGTTAGACTGTAAACTACAGAAAACATGGTTTTATTAAACAGGTACAGAAGTACTGATGAAGCTATTTTAAAACAGACCAAGAAATAAATAGCCTAAAACATTCACTTAAATATCAAGTTAACCAGGCTAAAGGAAAAATACTATCCAATACTATCTTTAAAATAAGCACAGCCAACAGCCATAACCAGGGAACACTAGAAGAGACTGCTCTTGAGAATAATTCTAGCTAGGAATGATAAAGATATGTAATAGGAGAAAAAGGACTCCTTTATTTATGGAGCCACATTTGCTCCTAAGAAGTACTTAGCTGTGTTTGATTTATGTGATGCAAAACACAAGTAAGCCTATTCCTCTAAGTTATTTACAATTCAGTTATACAAACAGACTACTTTTAATTTACAATAACCATATCTAGGTTGATATGTGGGAAAACAAAAACACTATGAATTAGTGATTTCTAACTTAACAACAGTTTTGTCTCAAGCAGGCAAAGGTCTCTGGACTGCAAACCTTCCTAAGGAAATACAGTCCACTTGAGAGCAGGGTAAAGCAGCTAAAGTCAGCATTCCCAGACATAAATAAGAATGTACTGGGGTCAGGTTTCCATGAAGGAGACAAGTTACTCATCAATAAAAAACTATGTGCGTTTGCAACAGCCATCAGTAGTTTCTTTAGCCAAAAAGGAATGATATGAGTGTTTTGTGTTCAACAGAACAACAATGCCTCAAGCACTCACTTTTGCCGCAGAGTAAAAATATAATGGCACTGTTGCCACTTGACAGCCAAGAGGATCTTAGCTTTGTATTTCAGGGAAAAACAATCACCATCATCCCCCCGGAGTACAGACTGGTCAATAGTCCGGATGTGCCTGCATTTGGCTACTGTTTCCCCTAAACATCAGTTAACAGCTCATTTTGAAAACAAAAATTAAAAAATGCAACAAAGTCTTGTTCTAGTCATAATCAGATGCAGTTAAGACATACTGCAAAAATTGCTTCAGGTTTTCATTCTCTATTGAAATCTGTTTTAAGGGAATAATACAAGAAAATGATAAACAATGACTAGCAGGAACAAAAACACCCCATTAAAAAGTACATAGTTTACGTAAAAGGTGAACACACTAAGTCAGCCTTGCTTTCTTTCTGATGATTATTTCAAGCCCCATAATTTTTCAGCACCAACTTGCAATGCATACAGACAAGTGCCACAATCACAGAAACACCTGAAATTTTCCAAGCCCTCCATTTCTTCTTCTAGGCTTTATCAAGCCCTCACTAAAGAAGTCTTCCACATGTTGAGTGAGATTTAACTTGCAGAACTTCCCAGCAGTGTAAGTTGCAAGTTAAAAAATATACGCAAACCAAACAAAAATTATATAATGTATGCAATCAAACCAAAATAACATCTAGTGCTTTTTCCTCTTATAATTTAAGGGAAAAAAACCTCCACTGACCAAACTCTTAAATTATGTGTTGCTCTCGATATATTCAGCCATTGACCTCTATTTCAGCCTTTTTCTTCACACACAGGAACTCAAGATGGAAAAGGCCGGGTCAGTATTCCCGCAGGTTTGCAAGAACTATGCAAAGCCTGTAGTAATGCTGAATAAAGCCACAAAGCCATCCAGGAGAAAGAAAAACAGAACCAAAGCAAAGCAAGGGTGTGCCATGAGCTGAAAACTGAGAGTTTAAGGCTATGTATCTTATCCAACAACTATTTTCTTCGGAGAGGAAGGAGAAGATTGATTATGGAGCCCTTGAATCAGAAAAATGCCAGCTACTAAGGAAAAGCTATGTTAAAAAGGCAATTACAGCCTCTACTCTTTGCAATCCAAGGATACAGAAATCTCAGCTGAAAAAAAGAAGTCCACAAAAGATTCCTAACATTCTTCTTCCATTACAATAATATAGACTTCAAGATGTTCCACAGTGTGAACTATAACTCTGTGCAGTGCAACCAAGCTAACAGAAAAAGTACATTCCCCATGCAGTTGGAATGGATTAGCTTTAAAACTAAGCAGAAAGGGAAAATTGAGGACTTGCTGCTCTAGTTCCTCTGTTGAATGTTTGGAACGTTCATGTTTCAAGAGTCTTTAAGCAGAGCAAACAGCATCTCATGGTTGCAGGAGACTGCACTTGAAGAAGGTTAATAATACCAAGCTATACTCGAAGAGCTTTCTCGCATGTGTATCTGACTGGAAACTTCCACTCCCAGACGTGAGATATTTGCATAAGAACAAGCTTTTGAAATCTTCAAGCTGCCCTCATTCAAGGAATCTTAAGTCAGAAATACATTGAGAAATTATAAGAACAATTTTCCCCAGGGGGAACTCCAGCAGTGCTCAGCTCTGCTGTCACCCTGCAATGGACACCAGAGAAAATGTGCACCTCCAGTTCAGAAAAATCCTCCCTGAAGTGGAAGCCTCCACTTAGAATAAACCACATTGTGCCTCATCCAGAAAAATGGCCAACACAGCTCTACCCACACATGATAAGTATTAAGGAAAGCCTTTACTATTGACTTTATTTAACTGGGTCTTCCTAGAGTTGCAATTAATCCCTAGGAATTTTCCAAGTTCCTCAGTTAGCAGAGACTGATTTTTATACCAAGTCTGTTTTTACAGTTGAGAAGTCCACATGCTCACAGAAATGCAAACCCAAGATTCAAAACACCATCTCCCAATACTGAAATCCAGATATTCTAGCAATAAAGTTATAAATGCATACTCTATTCTGAAGATAATACTTAGCACCAACACCACTTATCCTTGAGCTCAAGATAATACACTGCATGGAATTTATTGCATATCTTCAACCGTGCAAGTACAATCCATCGGATGTAGCTCCAATCTTCAAACTTCACACAGCTCCATTATCTGAGATAACTCATTCCTTGTACTGACTGTTCTTGAGATAAACCTGACAGTGCTGTGTTTTGTCTTGTGCCCACAATGACTTGAACACTTCATTTATGCTTTTAATCCTGCTCCATGCTGTTTTCTTACCAGTGCTATTTCAAATATTTGAGCTGTCCCCTTAAAACAGAATTTGGCTATTGTTTGCTTTTTTGGGGGCACATTACTAAAAACAATGAGGCATTGCATGCAATTACGACTAATTAAGTTGTATGGAAACTAAGAGATTGTCTGTAAGGACAAGCATGTGAGTTAATATATTATTATTTTTCCATAGACACAAAGCTTTCAAAGTTGTGTTGATGCAGAGGAAAGGATATTGCAATGGCCAGAATAAAAATCCAAGAAACTCATCAGACTCTGAAAGTCTTTGCATATCTTAACCAAGCATAATCAAAAAAATCACCCAGAAATAAGAGAGGTGAAAGTCTGGATGGTGTACTCCCTTTCTAGAGTTCATAAGCCATTATTATTAATACTGCCAAAACCTGCAATATTTCCTGTTTATGTTTTTTTCTTCTATTTTGATTTAATTTGGGTCTCCTGTTACCACTTAACTGGCTTTAGCCATAAAATACTTTTTAGCTCTAAGTTGCTACCCTGAAATCATGAGACTGCTTGGCTACTACGAACCCACAACCTTGGCAAAACTGATACAAATCTTTTCCGCAACTTGATGAAAAATAATAACCAGACTTAAAGTGTCAGAAGAAAAAATTGGTTTTACAGGGGAAAAAAAAAAGCCAATTGGCTTCTGCTGCCTAAGCTATCAGAGTGAAATATTTGCCAGCTCTCACTGTGCCTGCATGAACCCACTTCATCACAGATCAAAGAGGTTTCTCCAGAAAAGGAAGCTATTGCTAAAGACATAGCACCAGGGAGGTAGCTCAAGCATCAGTCCCTAAGGTACTCAGTGTGGGTGTTCCGTCCCTTGTCAATCTCTCCTTTGCGGTAATTAACCAGTTCCTGCCAGAACACCACAAACCACTCTGTATTTGAACAAAAGAAGCAGGCCTGTGACCCATCTGCAGCAGGACCTGCCATTAGCAGAACAACAAACGAGTCAGAGCACATGGAAAAAATTGAATTAAAAGTTCCTTAACTTGCCTAAAAAGACACTTTCCTCCTAAGCAGCCTCTTCATCTCTGTCCTCAATGTTGAAATACTATCCCTTTAAATTGAATAAGGTTTAACTCAAACTACTTCAAAAGAGAAATTGATCTCTGCATTTCTGAACCTGAACTAAAAAGATACAGCTCAGGAGCAGGATGTTTGAGAAGACTACATTGTTTGGGAACGACAAGACCATAAAGATTTTCCTATTTTATAATTAGAAGACAGTACCATGTTTTCACCCATGCTGATAATAAACTCCTTTACAGGTAATAAAATTACTTTTACATTGTTAAGAATACAACCTTACTCCTTTGAGCATTAAAAAGATGTATGAAAGGTTAAATTACAACAAAACACTGAATACTAAGGACTTTCAAGTGTTTCAGAACAAAAAGCTCTGTCTCTAAGTTTATGATTACCTTCACACTACCAGGTAAAATTGATTTACCTTCAAAATATGTACATTCTCCCAATTATTTTTAGTCATTTTCAAGACATTAAGATGATCTGTAAAACAGAACAATACCATACGAAGTGAATACTCAGCTGTACTCAAAACTACACTCGTAAAATCTCTAGTGTTATCTGGAAGATTGCAAGATTTATTTTGTGTCTGTGGCTTTTCTTTTTAGCATAGAACAATGCAGATCCTTGCTGACTGACACACGACCAGCAGCTCTACATTACAGTCTTCTAGTTTAAATATAACACGTGGAGGTCAGCACGCACTGAGGCATCTGAATTTACTTTACTGCAGCAAACAAAATGCTCTAGAACCAACCCCCTTGCCACTGCCCCCATCCCAGTAAAGCAGGCCTGACGAACTGGGGTAGCTCTCCTCGGACACATGCACTGCATTCTCCCTCCTCCACACATCACGTGGAAAGGCAGCGAGCCTGGGTAGGTACGCAAGAGAGCACCTACACCAAAGCCTACACTCAGATGTAAGTCTTCACCAGCGACCTGTTCCATCTGAAGGGGCAGGATAGGAGAGGAGGGATAACAGTTAGCCTGCTCTCACAGCCCCGTGCCTGTGCACCAGCTGCAAACATGCCAAACGGGTTCCCATTGATCCCAATTCATCACAGCGCTGGAAGGAGGCACAACAGAGCTGGTGAGTGGTTCCTCCTCCTCTCCTCCCATAAAACAGCACAAGCAGAGCAGAGGGGAAGAAGAGCGGCTGCACAGAAGCAGCTCCTCTCAGAGCAGCCCGTCTGGCTGCCGTGTGACGTATGGGGAGATCATCCCTGTTCTCGTCCAAAGCTACTGGACTTTTATAACCCTCTTAGTCACGTCTCCGTTCGCCTCTTGGGTCCCAAGTTTTCCCGCTTGAAAAATATTTCCTATCTGTCTGAAAAACTTGGCCTTGACACCCTCCCACCAAGCCTTGCTCTGGCGAGGGGCAGTTGTGTAAATCTTTCCTTGAACTCAGCCCACTCTTCTCCCACGCCTTACTCGGTCCTGGACACGTTCCTGCCAGAGCCAGGCACTGCTCCACCTGGAGGATGAACACTCCTTGAACTCACAGGAAAACAGGTAGCAGGGAAGAGAGGCACCAAAGGCACCCCCAGGCAGCAGGGAGCTGCAGCAGGAAGCAGACAGCACTTTGAACACCTTATAAAAGCCAATCTCCAACTCTCTACTGGCTATTCCCGAGGGGCAGGCAGTGCCAACAGAAGCTCTGCAGTGACACAGGAGAGCCACACAATCAAAAGATTCTTGCAGATTCTTGCAAGTGATAGAAGGAAAAAAGTATATTAGAATTTTAATTTTCTATTACATTCTCAAAACACCCCTAACTCTCATCTCTCTACATAAATACAGAAAATACACTTCCAACTACACATACATCAATTTAAATAACCTTTTAATTAATTTGTAAGCAGAGTTTGCATCTTTCAGGTGGTAAATACCTGGAAGTATACTTAAAATCCATCAGAATGTTCTTCTACACTCACTTTCCCTAGACATTTACAACACAGAATATAAACTTGTGTAAATGTTTAAATATAAACAAAACTTTACAATAAGCCAACTCTACTTTTTTTTCCATGGCTTAAATGATTCCTCATGTTTCAAACAGTGGAATGACTTTTTTTACTTCTGCCAAGTCTCTGAACAATCTAAAGATGTCACTGAAGACCACTTAAAGTAAAAAACCTGACTGCTGCTAAGCAACCCAGAAAACACCCTGACATGTTTAATTGTTTAGTGCATTAAAGAATTTCACACATATTGAGAATCCATGTATTCGGCATTCTAATGGTGGCAATGTCTTCCAACAGATGGAGAAAATTCTGCGGAGTAAGTTTGTATTTCTAAAAAGGAATTGCTTATAAAGGAATAAAGATTTGTTCAAATTTATTCGCTGTTTCTGCACATGGAATAGATTAGAAACAGATTCTCTTTTATCCGCTATTTTACACACACTCCGGAAGTAAATTTACTAAGGAAAAACAGCACTTAGGTTTGTTTTACAAAAAAAGTAAAGACGTACCAAGATTCTTTTCCACCATATAAAAAAGTATTTAAAAAAAT
Source organism: Grallaria varia (assembly GCA_013396735.1). Classification (NCBI taxonomy): domain Eukaryota; kingdom Metazoa; phylum Chordata; class Aves; order Passeriformes; family Formicariidae; genus Grallaria; species Grallaria varia. The sequence goes on along the minus strand of VWZG01009924.1, from coordinate 120,041 downwards.
GTATGCCACATCCAGGCTCTTTAAATCAATGCTATTTTAACTGCTCCAACTGTATATAAACAAAGGCCATCCAATGTAATTTAATATTTCACCATCCTATGGCCCTTCTCACCCATGGATGCACTTACACATTCAGAAGTGAGACCAAGTCTCATATTCCTTGAAGTAGATCAAGATGAAACAAAGTATTTCCATCTCACAGCAAGGATGACGTGCAAATGTATCCTTCTTTTCAATTACACAGATATACATACATCTATTTAAATAAATATACTTATTACACAGAGATATGATTTTAAACACATTATTTTAACCACTTTCTTTTCAGCAAGTGGTTAACCTTTCACTCACCATGGCTCTGTAGCAGAGTGTAATGTTCTGCACAGGAACTATTGTACACCAGAGCTCCTAGTTTAATTACCCTGCAAACTCCTCACTGAATCCCAGCTTATACACCCTCAAGCAATACAAATATCTCACCATAAAGGTCACAGGGAACATCTTCAGAAGGCATCAATCTACTAAAGCTTCCCTTAACATAAAAAGTGTTTCACTGCATCACTTATAATTGACCTAATATTTATTTTGGAATTGTAGATTTCAGTTTTTACATCTCTCAAGATGCTTAGTCTTAAATTACTAATCTCATATATTCAACTGCCACAAATTTATTGCAGGCATAAGGGGAATAGAACAGAGCCAATAAAAATAGACATAATCAAAGCCCTCCATTCACACAAAGTCATTGGCAGTAGGGAAAAAGGCAGACTTAAAGGTTAGTTTAAACCACTAATTCAGAGAGACACCACAGATTCCCAGAACCAAAGTTTGCTTAAAATAGAAAAAAAATAGTACCTTTATGTAGAAATAAAAAAATATTTTAGAAACAAAAACAAAAAAGAACACGTGAAAATACATTTACAATTTTAGAATATCTGGTAACCTTGCCATGAAACTTCACACCGTCAATACAAACAAAAATTTTAAAGCTTTACATGGCAAGACATAACGAGAGACAATAGGCAGAAAATGACACACAGAAAGTTCCACCTGAACATGAGGAAGAACTTCCTTATTGTGCAAGTGACTGAGCACTGAAACAGGTTGCCCAGAGAGGCTGTGGAGTCTCCCTCAGTGGAGATACTCAAGAACTTCTGGACACAACCCTGCGCCATGTGCTCTGGGATGACTCTGCTGGAGCAGGGAGGTGGGGCCAGGTAACTCACTGTGGTCCCTTCCATCCTGACCCATCCTGGCAAAGTGTGAGGTAAGAACAGCACAGGTAGAACATAAAACAGATGACTGTTTATGTGCATATGAAATGAAACAAAAAATCACATACGTATATTGTATGTTCCAAGAGACCAAAACAGCACTTGAAAAAAACAGGATAAATCATTACTATTGCCAATGTCTCCCTCCAATTATCTATTAACATGGCTTCTTTCATAGCAGATTTACTTGGTTTAATACCAGTTTTCAGATGTGGTACACTATATACCATTTAGCTGAAATTCATCATAATGTTGCAAGTATTCCTCATAAGGAAGCAGAGCTTAATTCCTTTCCAAGAATGACATTTAATGAGACAAAGCCCATGACCTGACCTGTTCCAGCAACAGAATGGTATTTTGTTTTTGTTCTGCACGTCATCTCATCACTAGTATGGACAATCATTCAAGCTACTACACATACTTTGTACCGCGCAAGTGAGAAAATACACAGCTCCATCTTTTAAAGTACATAATTTGAATATGCAAACATTTAACTTGAATAATCTGGAATAACAATTCATTTTGTCTTTCCTTGGCACTCATTTCTATTTACAACATTCTGCTTTCAAAACCTCTGTAATATTCTAGAAGCTAGAGCAGAAACATTCTGTGATATTGTAATTCCTATAAATAAAAGTTATCTTTGCAAGTTAAGAAGCTTTAGAGAAGGACTAAAAGATCTAAAAAAATATCATCCCATAGCTTCTTAAATACAGTGTTGGGAAGGTCCACAGGAAAATAAACAAATGAGAAAAACCTCTCTACAGGATGGGGGGAAAAAGTACCTATAAAAGCCACAGCACAACATTCTGCAGCATCTACATGCAGCAAGTCTGACAAGAACCACATAAGCACAAAGATTGGTGCTTATTTTTCCTAGAAAACAGCCCTTACAGACCTGATTCATATCACATATTTTTAGTGGAAATGGAACCAACATTTTGCAAAGCCTCCCAGGCCTGGCCTGCAGCAAAGTTTAGTAAATGGAAAATGGATGGCTCATTCCTCCCTTGCATCTACACGTTCCCAGCAGGCAACAAGCCAAAAGAGGAACAGGGACTCACTATTTTCTTGAATTAATATTTGAGGAAAAGATGGTCCATACAAGTTTATCAAGTTTTATACATAACGAGCATTTTTTTATTGCAACCTTAACACACCAGGCAAGTCCTGGAATTGCACTGGAATGGGGAATGAGGCTGCCTTGTGTCTGGCACCAGCTACAATGACCAGCTCCCTGCCTCTGGGAAAAGGCTCAGCAGTCAAATCAGATGGAGAGAAAAAGAAGCAATTTATTCAAGGTCTCAAAGCAGCTCAATGGAGGATATTTCTTTTAGCCCAGTAACATTTCTACCAGGCTGCAATTGAGCCCCTCTAGAGAAGGTAACAGCCAAAACATTTAACTGCACACATATCCATCATGTACCATGCACTAATCCTCAGCTGATTGTAGATGGTGTGAGTGTCCTGCAAAGTGACCTCCTCAGGTGAACCCAGTTTGCCCCAACAGCTCACAGCCTCTAAAAGAATGGGTCAAAATCTGATCTTTAAAGTTCTGGGGCATAGCAAACTGGGCAATTTCAAAAAAAAAAAAAAAA